>JAWWEU010000111.1:71821764-71873328 GCA_035583155.1 Acropternis orthonyx | reverse complement strand
TGTGATTAATCGTGTGGAGTCCTCTGTTCTATTAGCCCCCAGATATCTTAGTTTTCTTTTTTCAAACTAAGACAATGACCCATCCCTGGAAGTGTTCAAGATCAGGTTGGAAGGGTCTTGGAGCAACCTGGTCTAGTGGAAGGTGTCTATGCCCATGGCAGGGGAGTTGGAATTAGGTGATCTTTAAGGTCTCCTCCCTTCCCTGTAGCCCAAGCACTCCCTTTGTTGACCTCACTGGTTTATGTAAATAATGCAGAGCTGGGTGCCATGGGGAGAATAGCAGAGAGGAGAAATTAACCTGTGGTAAACTGTCTTCTTTTATACTGCCCAAAAGTGATGTGTAAAGACCCAGCTGAATGAATTAAATGTATCTTACAGGAGGAAGGATGTGAAAGATTATCCTTACACTTTACCCACTGTGTGAAACATCTGTTACAATAAAATACCTTTGGAAAAGAGCAGCTTCAGCTGACTTCAGCTGTGTAAAAGCTAAGCACACAGTCCAGACCAGGCATGTTGGCTCCCAGCATTTCTGGCAGGGACACTTCCAGAGGGCAATTTCTCCCAACTATGCTTCATCCTCTAGATTCTTCCTATATGTGGGAAGAAAAATAATCTTTCACTATTTTGCTTCTGATGAGATACAGAAATTACATAATCATCTCTGTGCCTGAACAATATCGCTCCCCTCTTTCACTATCTCTTGTCTATAAGTATTCAGGACTACTAAACACAAATCTATGGGCTATGATGAGTCAAATTAGCTTCAGTAGGTACATGGTATAATTTGGGTCTAACCTCTGTGGTCACATACCCAGCACTATTGCACACATACCACTTGAGCGCCTTTTTTTAATCCCACTGATCCAAGCAGTGTTGGTAGCACAGTTACTTGCTTTATTACTGTGAGGCAGGGAAAGGACAGCATTAAATTCTTCTGACTGTTTACCTAGAGAACTGCTGAAGGGAGCTGCAAAGAGGGTATGGGATCAGTTTGAGACTGCACAGCTCTGGGTGAGGTTGGTACACTTTATGTGTTGATGCACAAACTCAAAAACAGAAAACTGATTGACACAAATTCTTCTCTGCACTGAACCTGTAATAACTAATCTTATTTCAGAGTGGGGGCACATTTATAACTTCTAAAAAGAGGAAATTTAAAGCCTAGGATCTTCAAAACAGCCCATTGTATCCTTTCTTTTTCTGTCATTCTTTTAAAAAGAAACAAACAACAAGCAGGAAAGATGGGACAAGGACAGACTTTCAATGCAAAACAATGTCAAAAGAATTCTCTCTCGCGAACTGTAGCTTTTTGATTTCCGATTTTCTTTAACATTAAATTAACATTGGTTTTCTTAAATTTAGTCTATTCAGTTTAAATAAATTAAAAAAACAAAGAAAAAAAGAAAAAGAAACTCTGTTTGCATATATCTTCCCGACACAGACTCAGCAGCAGGGCTGTGATAGAACCAAGTACCATTGCTAGAATGCATGGTCCATCACAGCCAGGCTCTCAAGATCCTCATAAAAATCTGAGAGTCACTTTATTGTGATCAAGGGTGTATATACATAAAAAGCACATTTGCATCACAGGGAGCAATGAATGGCAGGCACGTAATAACATGTGAAGAAGATATACCCCACTGTAGCAAGAAACAGTTAGGATTACTTAAAGAACAGGCTGACAGTCATTTACTCGACATGTGATTCTTTCTGCCTTGACAAAACTGACTTTAAAGGTTTCTTTTTTAACTGTCATGGGATTTTGAATTTGTGTATGTGCAGACCTCCCATAATTACACAATGAACATATCAGTAATGGAATAACAAGAAAGGCAATTAATTTTGATTAAAAAATCCTACTTTCTTTTAATGTCATTGGTAGGACATCTGTAAACATGCAGCAAATATTTTTTTATTTCCTTTTATTCCTTTTTTTTTTTTCAGAGAAGTGAATTTACCATGCCAGATTACATCATTTTCATATACATTCCTCATATGACTCTTCCAAAATTATAAACACGTATGCAGAACCATAGCTTGTTTGGCTCCTGCCCCTGAGAGTGACACCCCTTCAACCACTAGCTGGATAAGAGCTGTGCTGCAAAACTGATGTAATGTGTGTGCCAAGAAGAATTGTTTCCACTGGGAAGCAGAACTGAAGTGATTCCAGGGTTCCTGTTTCTTCATGTACCTTGTTTACTAAGGATTGCAGAAGGTCAGAATAGATAGTATCTTTCTGAACAGGTACCGCTGGCCTAAATAGCCATTGGATTCAAAGGTCCTTTTGGCAGCTGGAGCCTTCTGTGTGTCTCATTAAGAAATGTGGGCAACTACAACATTCCTGTAAGCATGTGAAACAGAATCTATTTCCTCACTTTCTTATCCAATAGGCATTTGAGATATTCCAAATGCTTCAAAGTTGAATAATGGCTACTGTCTTTTCACAGAATACCAGAATGGCTGAGGTTGGAAGGGACCTCTGGAGGTCTTCTGGTCCAGCTCCTTGCCCATGCAGGGTTACCTAGAGGAGGTTGTCAACAGCTGTGTCCAGACAACTTTTGAATATCTCCAAGGATAGTGGATCCATGTCCTGGGCAACCTATGGCAGTGCTCAGTCACTCTCACAGTAACCAAGTGTCTCCTGATGTTCATATGGAGCTTCCTGTGTTTCAGTTGCTGCCCATTGCCTATGGTCCTGTCTCTGGGCACCATTCAAAAGAGCCAGGCTCCTTTGTATCTTCCCTTCAGATATTTATATACACTGATAAGAACCTTCTCTTTTCCAGATTGGACAATCCCAGAAGTCTCAGCCTTTTGTGATGGGAGAAACGTTGCAATCCCTGTTTTTGCAGAGAAATGTCTTAGCAGCAGCAAAAGTGTACTGTTTGAGCTTTTACAATTTCTTGTCTACCTACATGTCTATCTGTGACATGTAAAACTCCAGAAACCAACTACTTTTACTAACTATTCAGTTATATTTAGTTGTCATGTAGCACAAGACATGCACACACACATTTCTCATAGGGAATTTTTATGTAATACATTGCATCTCCTTATCAAATATAAGATGTCTGAAGGAAAGTGTTTCATTACTTCGCTTACAGAGTTCTAAAAAATTCTACAGTGATGAAGAAAAGGTGGCAGACTACTGCAGCCAGTTGATTTATCATCACTGCAACAGACTGCTGTGTTTTGCCTGACGGATGGGGGGTTTGGGTGGCTTCTTTTGACTTCATACTCCAAGTAAAATATTTTTGCAAGCTACCAGGAGCAAATAGGAAGATATTTTAAATTATTGAGGAATATACCTAATGTCAAGGGCACTTAGGTATCTTAAGTGTACTTAAGTATCTGGGCCAGAAGAAGAACAAAGCCAGCTAAACCAGCTAGTAGGGCTATCACAGGGAATAGGTGGTGTCTCTGAGCAGTCTGGAATTAGCATAGACTAAACCAGATTGAAAGCAGGGTCTGTCTTTTTAATAAATGTTTGTCTAGTGACTCACATTGTCAGGGCCCCCACCTCTAACTGGAGTTTTCACACTGAAGCTGTTGGGATGCTATTACTAATAATAGCATCAGAAGCCATACCACAGAGGGGTAGATATGTACCTGGCAGTTGCTGTAGCATAATAGGGTGTAGCCAGCTCCAAAGGGGCTCTGGACAAGTTCCATCTCGATGATAGAGCTTGGGCTGCTCTCCACAGCTCTTTCAGATTGCATCTAAACACTCCTCCCTGGAACAAAGTCCTCGGGCACTTCTCTGCTTCAAAGCTCACCTGGGATAATAAGAATGAACAAACGCTTTGTCGTACATGTTGGAAGAAAGAAGGAAGACACATTTCTTGAGTATGAGGCTCCTTGTAATGACAGGATCTTCTCTGAATCTTTTAGCTGTGTCCTGTCTTTCAGCAGTTGTTGCTTGGCTATTCTTTGCAGCAGATGTCCATATTTATATTGGTGTCAACTTGTTGTAGACCCACAGTACAATTCCACCTGCAGAGCAATTAGATATGCCTCTGCCAAGTCTTCCTAGCCTTGTTCTGCCACTGCATGGAGTAGAATAGGAACTCAAAAGCAACATTAAAACTGCATGGAGTGCCTTGTAACCTGAGAACAGGCACAGCTCTGACAGCTCACAAACTGCTCAATAATGTGCTAGAGATATTTCTTCCTCCCAGGGTCTTGGGAGTCTCTTTAAATACATCTTCCTCCTTTGCCTCTTCCCCTGACCAAGTGCAGGCTGCAGTCAGAGGTGTGATGGTAGCTGATAAGTGAAACAAAGTCAAGGGAGTTTGCCTTATTGGCTTTTATTTATTTATTTTTATTGGCTTGGTAAGATCCCTATTAGAGGGCAGCAAAAGGCACCCCATTGCTTTTGTACCCTTCTCAGCTATTCAGGCAGTCTAGAGAGTAAAGGAGAATAAATCCCGCTTGTTTTCTCACTTGCATTCATTCCTTTCATGTCAGACAGCAGCTTAAGAAAAACGTCTGCCACCAAAAGTGGCAGCTTGTAAGAGGGAGGTGAGAAGACTTAGGATATTGCTGCCACAAGCCAAACTGTGGCCCTTTCTGGCCGTAGCTGGGCTTCAGTGGTCGGCACAGAAAGAGGAGAGAAATGCAAGGAGACTTTATGGAGTAGAAAACAAACAGACAAGGAAAGGGCGTGTTCCTGAAATCCTTCAAAGGGTGTTAACTCTTTCATAACAAGACTAATGACTCCCCCTTAAGCTGGTAGTTTCTTCTGTGCCTCATTAAGGTTAATTCAGTGGGCCAGATTCATCCCAGGAGTCCTTTCATTGAAGTCACTGGGGTGATAGCCCTAATAACAGCAAAACAATGAGCCAAACACTGCATATATGAGGAAAATAGTTGTGCTGAAACTTTTTGTAAAACTTGATTATAGCCCTGCCGAGATCTCCTGAAACTTTTCTTGCTTGTGTGAATGGAAACATGTCAAAAAGAATTTTATGAACTGTACACTAGCCTCATGTCAGGTTTGCAGTATAGTCTAGGAAAACCAGCCTGATCAAACAGCTCATATCTGAGAATGGTTCAAACACAACTTATGCAAGGACTGGAACATGAGACACCAAAGCTGAAGTCTTACCAACTGCTTCCTGCAACCATGCAGGCTGCTCCCTGAACATTTTTTTCCCAACAAACAAACTGCACAAGCTGCCTTTTGCGGCTGTGCACCTTCCCCAGGACTGAGGACACATCCCTGCCTCTGCTCCAGTGATGGCCTGATAGCCAGACAGACTCACTCTTGTGCAGTCTCCATCCCTCCCCATACCAAGGAGGGCACAGGAGCTATGCTTCCCTCTTGCCAGACTGATGCCTTACTCACTACTATACATGAAAAGTGGGCGTCAGAACTGCAATAATTTCCTCCTCAAGGCTGTGTTTTGAAGACTGTGCCTTGCTGGCTATTTCACAGCTAGACTGCAGGTAGACAGTGTACTTCCTTAGCAAACCTGACTCATACATTGCTACTCTGCTATGCAGGCTCCTCCAGAACCTCACTGCCACCACTGCTGCCTGGTGACCACCTCTTGGTGGCTTTCTGCTTGACACGCAGGATCTTTGCATCATCCTTTGCTCAGGTGCCCAGGGGTGCTGCAGTGCCTTGCAGTCCCTCTGTCTACCATTTTTTGGCAGAAAAACGTGCTTGCAAGAGTCCTGCTCTCACTCACACTTAATTTCTGCCCTCTCGGATGTAGGTTGCCACTGCCTCAGTTGTGCAGACACAACTGCTTACAAATCCATGCCACTCAGCCAGGCTGCTGAAATACCCTGCGGTGATCTGGGGCATAAGGAGGGAAAGGTGCTGGATGAAAAGGGCTGAGTGGAGCATGTGGGAACAGCTGCAGCTGAGCAAAATGACCGTGGCGTTGTACCCCAGTGGTCTGCAGGGACAAAAATGAGGCTTTAGCTACTTCGTCCTCTGTGTTTGCATGCCACAGAGCAGAGGTCTGGAGCAGCAGGGTTGCAGCACCCACCTTTCAGTGCCTTGAGCCTTACTTCTTTACTGTCTTTACTGATTACCTGACTTACTGGTCTTTGAAGCAAGGAGAGAGTTAAACAGGACAGGACAACAGGAATGAAACATTGGCTGGGAGTTAGAGCTGAGACAAAGACAAAACCCTGGAGAAATTTTGTTGTCCACGAGTTTTAACAGGGCATTTACACTCAGTTCCAAGTGACCACCGCCTGCCTTTCTGGAGAAAGAGAGAGACAAGCAGGGAGAAAGCAAGGAAGAAAGGAATATTTTGTGCTTTTGGGACTGCCTCCTGATTTCAGGGCTGTTTTTCAGATAGGAACACATCTCTCCTCTTGTTCTCTCTGCAGTTCATTCAAATGTTGCCAAGCACCAGATGTTTGACGTGGCAAATTATTTTGAGATTTAAATTTGTTTGATGCTAATCTGCTTCTGATAGGGTCTTTATTGATTTTTCTTTAACACTTTTATTCCCCTTAAGCAAAAGCTCAAGTTCAACTGAAAAACTCTCCTGTGAGTGAATGTCTGTAAGAGAGAGAGGTGGTGGGGAAATAGAGAGAAAAGACCTTCTCAGTAGTTGTGTCCTTGACTTCCAAAGGTTTTTTGCACTCTGAGGACTGAGAGTTGGCTCAAGTTTTTCCATCTGTCTGCTGACTCATGTCCTCTCCTGCAAGGAAAAGACAGTGAGGGAAAGACTTTCCTCTGAGCATGGGCTGCTTTATCATGGCTTCCAAAATCTTGAACTCATCAAGTTTTCTTTTCTTCACAAACTTTCTAGTATGTTAGTGTTTCTTAGGTTGATTACATGGGACATTTGTGTTTCCCTGGACCACTTAACCCCTGAGAACTATATAAAAGCAGCATTATTTTTTCACTTGAAAACCCTAGCAGAATCTCAGCAATGATTTCTCATTAGTTCATAAGATGTGCTAAAAGTGCTGGATATGACATATCATGAAACACCATGAAGTGTACCATGCGATGGTGGAATGAGCAGGATTTTATTTCCCCTGTCTTTTAGCTACCTTTCAGTTTCTCCAGAGTCCAGAAGTGTTATTGATGCAGCTTGTTGCAAAGGAAATATTCACTGACCACAAACTTGGATAAACATATTCCACCCTCATGAATTTTCTTAGTCTAAAACAGGCATTTATTCTTCAAGCCTGGAGGAAACATAAAGACTTTGACAAATATTCTAACTGAATTTATTACTTATTGGAAAATATCTCCCAGGTTTGGGATGAGGGATGTGGAAAGAAAATTAGATTTATGATTGAAAAAAATAATCTACATTGTAAGCAAAGTAATCATGCCAGAATAAATTTTTTTTTGCTTCGGAACCAAGTAACCATGGAGGGATTTGATCTGGAAACATCACAAAATATCTTAACTCGCAATTACTGTGCCAGCCAGCTTCTCTTTGGAGACATTTCTTACTGGTCTTGTTTGGCTTAGGAAAATGAAATATGCCTAGCAAATGCATTACATAACAGATAGTGTTAACCCTACTTTTAAGTATCACATCAGCAAAGAAGATTTCAATGTTTTTAAATTAAATACTTTCACATCTCCAAAAAAGTTTTCATTCATTACTGGAGACTCAAAAGTCTTCTGACATTTAGTCACTGCTAGCTAATGTATTTTTCCCTGGACATTTCTAGTCCATAGTTATTTAAAATCTTGTTAGTCATTATATTGCCAAAACACCCTTTCTCTTAATGCAGAGTACACTTCAAAGTCACAGGTCACATATTTCTGTCTTTGCTCAACAGCAATTAGTAAGGAAGGCAACTTTAGGATGTGTTCAGTAATGGGAGCTTTTATAAGATCAGATTTTTTGTGCTAAGGGGTTTTTTTTTGGTTTTTGCAGTCCACAGCTACAATGAGAAAAAAATGACATGGGCGTTTTTGTGATTCTACCGTCAATAATTCCAGCCTTTTACATGCTGCTTTGTAGTCATTTTAGACTGTGCCAAGTGAGTTAAAAGTGGATGTACCAATCAGACCGATAGTGTTTTACTCCCACTCTGCAGGGACGATAGTGACTATGCATGGTTGCAGGTAATGGAGAATGACCTGTTTTTCCATGAAAGGGACTAGATTCTACTACTCCTACTCAGGCTGAAGTCCTAGTTTTACAATACAGGGACTTGAACAGAAACACCAGTGGAAGGTATTCATGTTTGCCACCCCCACCTTTTACTGCATCTTTCCAGGTATAAGCATGCTACCCCTACAGTAGCAAGCAATGTGCAATAGAGGGGCAATTGCAGCAAGAAAGGGAGAATTTAGTATACAGAAAACTAAACTAGACAATTCACCAGTTTGTCAAGTCTTCATTTCAAATCTGTGAGTCTGGTATAACAATTTGCAAGTAAAGAATTAATATTCAGAACACCTCCCCAGGTGAGGCCATTTGCTGGTGCTAATAGTAGAACTTGTGTACAAGAACTTCATGCACAAGAAGACCTAGACAGAGCAGTGGCTTTTGGACCTAGAGGATGGTTAGGATGGTGCTGCTATTTTCTATAAATTATTCTTTCATTCTTCCTGAGAAGTACAAAACAATGATCCGAATTTTCACTCAGACACAGTCAAAATACCTCCCCATAAGCCAGAACATCCAATGTACAAAGCACTTCTCAGACATCCATTAATCCTCAAAACAGCCTGTGAGGTACAAAACTGTAAGTGTTATTATCCCCACTTCACAGGTGGGAACTCTGAGGCAGGGAGATTATGTGATTTGCCACAGGCTACACAGCAAATCCATGCCAGACCCAGGATTAAAATTCAGCAGCACCTGACATCTGGGCAAATACTCACGCCTTGGTCTCTGCTGCCTCTACAATACATGTTTACTTGTGCACATGCCTGTCTTAAGCAGGTCTTCTGATGAGCATTCATAATCAAGCACTGTATGTCCCTGTGTAGTACAAGGGTGTACACACATACCAAGAATGTACAAATCTAAGCAAAGCACAGGCTAAAACACGTCAATTTGAAGGAATCTCCCCAGAATTCTAAAGGAAGCTAACATGGCCAGCTTTTGAAAGTTATATGTTGCTGGTTAACTTCAAACAAAGAAGTAAAGTCTGGGACATAAAGTGTTTTGTGTTATGCCAACAGACATAAAGGATATTATTTAAATCAGTGTTTTCCTCTCCATTTCTTTTCTGAAGAAAGTGCACTGACTGGCCTATGTTCAAGAGTAGACAAAAATTCTGATTTTCTTGTGCTGGGAAACACAGATTGGTTTCCTGAATTTAAAAGAAACACCATAAATTTTCATGTAAGAAGTGAAACTTTCTGATAAGGTTCTTCTACTTTGAAAGAGGTAGATAAAACATACCATTCATTGCTCTAGTAGCATACAAGGTATTTTTGTCTCGTCATACTACTAAGTTCTCCTTGTCAGTTCATTATGCAAAACCCTGATTACTGAAGTTCAGCATTCTTGATTTCCCACAGTGAAAAGTACTTCTTTGCTGTATCTGTCCTGTCAACTCTTGCCAAAATGTGTCATTGTTCATTTTCCATCTCAAAGATTGTTATGAAAAGATTAATTTCTAACCTTAAGAGAAAGTTTCTGTTTTCTTCACAGTTTGTGTGCAAGTTATTTCTAATGAACACCAAAAAAGGAAAAATAATAAAAAAAGCAGTAATGAATGGAAAGGTTTGGGATCAGATTTCTTTTTTGGCAGTGGCAGACCCCGCCTTTACGTCTTTTCATCACACTCTGCACCGAGAGCTTGTGAGTTTGCATAGTAACACCCCACCAGTCCTTTCTCCTCTAATCTGAATCAATACAGACCAGCTACTCGTTCATCCTTGTCTTTATGTCACTTTCCCTGGTTCCTCCAAGCTCTTCTTTCTAACCACAGCAGTCTTCTTCAGTCTTGCCACTCACTTCTCACTCTTCTACTTCCTTTCACTGACACTTTAGAGATATACAGAAGCTATTATAATCCAAGTGAGTGATGAAGAGAAGGGGGAAGACTGAGAAAAAAATATTAGAGGTTCTTTCAGAGGGAAAAAAGTATTACAATAATAAAATTTTCTGCACTTTTGAAGCTTAAAAGTTACATCAAAATATTCCTACAAAAAATTATTTACTTAAATAAGCTTGCACTGCCAGGTGCATTCTGTCCAAAATAAAAAAATACAGTATGATAGTCAAGTCTTACTGGCATTCTGATATTTTCAGCAAAGCACATTACAACACTAAGAGGAAAAATTTTGCACTGCTAAAGGAAGCATACCAAAAAAGCAGCCACAGCTCATCTGTTCCCATTAAGGCAGTTTATCTATGCTATTAACCAGTGTATCCTTCCCAGTCCACTCAGGACATACACCACTTGCTCTCTTCTAAATACACTTGTGTGGTTTTCTTGTTGTTCTTCCCAGTTTCATACAACATACAGTAACAAGACCATTCCAGTCAAACTAATTTATTCTTATGTTTTCTTTTCTCTTTTCTCTGGCTTATTTTGTCTGTTGTTTTAGGCTCTGTATTTTTCTCTTTGCTTTTATCAATGTATTTTATGTCCCATCCTTTTACATCCAGCAGAAAATTGCTGCCACTGGAGATCTTGATGAAGACACATAACACTACTCATAACTGTAATGAAATTATTCTTCTTCTGCAAAGGTGTTCATTCAGTGGCTACCTATCTCATACTTGGGTTTGGCTTTAAAAGAATATTTTAAACTGCTTTTTGAGCTTATGTCACCAAGCAGTGCAGTTAAAGCCTAGATCAGATATGAATTCTGTGCAAACAGATACACTGTCCTTTTTGAAGCACAGTGAAGAGCAGGAGACCACTAAAATTACAGTTCAGGTGGCTCCACTTGAACATGGAGAGACAAGTTGTTGACCATATGCTTGAGAGCCAGGTAAGAACTAACTGGATCCCCAAAGTCCAGTTCCTTCAAGAGCTCTATCAACCCTTGACAAATGGTATGATAACACATAGTAAGGATCATTTTAGAGATAAGCAATGCTCATCCTTAGCTATACTGCAAGGACCAGACATTAAAATGCAACACTAGTTCCTGCCAGGACTCCTCTGTCTGGTCTTAGTCATACTAAAATAGCAATGATAGTATTAGAAATATTGCTTAAAGTTTATTTTCTTTGCTCTCTTCATTTGAAGATAAGAATGCCTATGACTTTCACATCATTCATCTGCACTGGATAAATGTTACTGTTTGTGGGTGTACCAATTAAAGTTAATTATTACTTGACTGATCTGACTTAGCATTATAAGGTCTGGTAGAACTGGCTCTGATCTTGCAAAGGGGACTTTTTCTTCTGTATTCCTATGTGATTAGGAAGCTTGTTGTCTTGGGATTTGGATTTCCTGACCATTCATGCAAAAAGACAAGATATCTGATGAATGTCAAAATCATTCCATTTAATACAATTCAGCCTCATTGGGCAAGACCTTTGAAGAGACATAAGCGCTGCAGTACACCCCATTCAACTTAAGCCGTGCCACTGGTCCCTTTTTACCACCAAAGGGAAGAAATAAAGGCTTCTGGTCGATACCGTCCTAGAAAAGTACTGGAGAGAGCTGATGTCATGCATGGTCCAAAAGCTGTTTATTTCATGCCATTGGCTAAAAAAGAAACTTTGGGGCTAGTTCAGGTTTAGACAGCAGAACCTTAGCTGCTGAACCTAAGTTAAATAAATCCCACTCATTTTCATCCAGTGGCTGACCACTACTATTGGATTGGTGGCTGATAGTTTATCTGCATCAGAATATCTCTTTCCTTTTCCAACTTACTTGTGTGGTTTCAATCACAGCTTTCAAAAGTTCAATTTCCAGTTATTTCAAGAAAAAATAATTTTTCATTTGTTTTGATTTATATGAAACTACATTTTTTACTATTGACTGAAACTATCAATCAACTCAGAATGGGATGTTTTGTTTTCAACTTGGTGATTTTTAGCTGTCCCTTGAATTTTCTTATCCATTTAAAGCTTAGCATTAAATGTAGACAAATGTTGAAATTAACTACTGCTTCAAAATAAAATTTAAAAACCCCAGAAAACTCATTTCAGAACATGTTAAGAGATGATGATGCAAAAGTCAAACAAAACCATGAATAAAAACATGTCAAATCTTGTTTCAGATCTTATAGCATTGTATATTTTGGAAAAATAAATCACTTATAAGAAAAAATGTTGCTCAGTTCTAGTTTTCTTATAAGTTATTTCAAATCAGCAGCCCTAAACAAAGCAGCTCTCTCTTTAATGTGCCTCCAAGTGCATGAAAGTAGACATTCAAAGGCTATATGTATATGGAAAAGAAAATTAATAAATTTAATCATCTAAGTGAGGAAAAAAACAAAGTATTGAGGTGGAAACGGAAGGAAATTTGATCTCATTTCTACAGCAATTTAAGCATGTGCTCTGCTGCAGTGTAGTCTGCTAAAGGTTGTGCTGAATTGCAGCTCTGATCTTGGCAAACAAGACGTGGAAACATATATTAGACCTTATATTTCTAGTGAGGTAAAAAAATAAACAACACACAGGCCAAATGCATGCACACTGCCCATTCTTAAGACTAGTGTTGTCACTGTCTGGCAGGTATATGATGAAATAGAAAGGTGGGACCGGTCTTCAGGGTGCTGCTTGTACTAGAGAAGAGCTGGGGAACATTTAAAACAAAAACACTCACTCATTCTTCCGTATGCTATGTTATGCTGTATCCACTTTGCCATTCACAGATCCTGTTTTCCCTCTACTCCTCACCTCCACTGCTATTTCTTTCTTCTTTTTTTTTCTGCCAGGAGACTGAGGGGAGGATCGTCAAGTACCTTTTATTTTGTTTGAATTCCGAATGAAAAGAGAAGAGGACTCTGGGTTTGTTTTAAGTACTACTCTTACCTCTCTAAAGGTGTTGAGATCCAGATTCATCTTCAGGTTAAGTTCCATTAATTGCACAAAGTTCTTAGGGAAGACATTGATTTTTGCCTCATCGTTGTGTGTGAAATTAAACAAGTAAAGGAGATGAACAGAAATTCAAGTTAGTAAGCAGAGTTATAGCATCTGTTTGAATGTTTTGAATGTTTTACATATATTTCTTTAATAAATTATTTCTGCTCTGTCTCGCTAGCACTGAGTACTCTGCTTTGCACATATAAAAACAGGTAGATTAATATATTTCTTATAACTGGTCATCCTTCCAGAGAGAGAACAGGGAAGTGTAGGCCTGGGGAAAGCTGTAATAGAAAAACACATCTCTTGGTTCCCTTGTATTGTCAAATATTGCCCTGTAGTTCCTACATAGCAGGTGGAATAAAGGTATGAATATTGTTGCTTGGAATGAAATTCAGATCAGGTGAATTACTCCCACTGAGGCTCAGACAAATGGTGTGCAGGATGAGAAACTACCAGGATGAGAAACTATGGAAGGATCCAGGTGTTCCCTTGTTTTTTACTTATTCACTCAACAAATTTTACAACCTTATGAGATCATATTATACTGCACATACATATGTCATTGTAGCCAGGGCATATTAAAGAGGTAAAGCAATAGTCATTGAGCACACTCTGCAGTTCTGTGCCAAGAGATATTGTCACATGCTCTCCATATTGTAACCAGAGCTGTGCCTCTTTCCCTTGTCCTTGGCACGGTTTACTGACCATGAGATCACGGCAGATGGGAGTCTGGACATGATAATGCATTTGTTGGGAACTGAAGCTGTTGCTGGTAGTGTCTTTTTTTTTTTTAAAGAATCCTCAAAGCCAATCTCAAAAACTCCCTCATCTCATCTTACTCTGATTACTAGCAGCGTTTAAACATGACATTGCTGAGTATGGAGGCTATGCTAGAAGTGAACACAGAGCACAGTCATCCGATTGCAGCAACACAAAGCAATAGAGTGTAGTTCAGGAATAACAATGAATATTTGTCTGGAAACTTGTTGGGTTTAGCAGCAAAATCTGAGCAAAACCAAGAAGAGAGTATGACCCAATTACACAGCTGCCCTGCAGACTCCTGGAATGGCAGGAAGATGGTTGAAACCCATTGATTGTTACAGCCTTACTGAGCCAGTCCTGCCTGCCAGTTGTTGAAAGTTGATACCCAGCTTCAATTAGGTCATCAGAGAAGTTAATTTCAGTGATGCATTTTGAGGATAGGCAGTACAATGTAAGAGGTATCTACTTTTCTTTTTCCTCAGAAGAAACAGTAACCCACTCAGAAAACAATTACTGAATTACTGTCAAAACACTGTAGGAGGGAATATTACTTCAGCAGGGAGCATTAATGCAACCATTTACAATAACTCACATTCTGACTTCTCTTCCACTTATTGTCAAGTACAAAGAGACAGTCAGGAACTGTGTGGAATAGGAACCAAAGAAAGAGTATGCTAACAAAAGATGGAAATGGTGCAGATGAAGTCAGTCGTTCACTCTTCCTGCCCCAGCATCTCTTCACTACCACCCAGAGGTAAGGATATACAGCTTTCTTGACTGAAGCCACCTTGCCCTATGGTTAGGTTGGAGTGTATAGAAAAGGATGGCAGCTCAGTATTGTCATTAAGAAGAGATGTTTTATCATGTGCTCTGTCTGTATGTTCCCTATTAAAGACCATCCAAAGGAGGGCAATGAAGGTGGTGAAGGGCCTGGAGGGAAAGACGTATGAGGAGCGGCTGAGGTCACTTGGTCTGTTCAGCCTGGAGAAGAGGAGACTGAGGGGAGACCTCATCACAGTCTACAATATTCCTCATGAGGGGAAGAAGAGGGGCAGGCACTGATCTCATCTGTGTGGTGACCAGTGACAGGACTCAAGGGAATGGCCTGAAGTTGTGTCATGGAGTTTTAGGTTGGATATTAGAAAAAGGTTCTTCACCCAGAGGGTGGTTAGGCACTGGAACAGGCTCCCCAGGGAAGTGGTCACAGCACTAAGCCTGACAGAGTTCAAGAAGTGTTTGGATGATACTCAGGCACATGGTGTGACTCTTCAGGGTGGTCCTGTGCAGGGCTAAGAGTCGGGCTGGAAGGTCCTTGTGAGTCCCTTCCAACTCAGCATATTATGAGACTCTACCTTTTTATTTTCCTTCTGAAAACTATCTTCCCTAAGCTCACATATCTGTTAACATGCTGAGGGTTGATTTTGCAGAAATTAATCCCTCACTTCCCATGGGGCATTATGAAATTTATGTCAGCATTATTTCACCATTCATGATGGCAAAGTAAAACCGGAGTCCAACTCTGTCTACCTAACCCCCAGGCAGGCTCACATGGATACAGGGTGTAGGGCATGACAGAGGGCTAGGGGATAGAATAGGTGGAGTGACAGTCTGGCTCAAAGCTTGGGGAGCTAGTAGAGACATGACTTTCCCATTACTACCTGTAGAAATAATATTCAAATAATATTCCTTTAATCTAGTCCCCTGTCAATGAAGTTGTATCTCTGAAAACACAGTAAGGACATTAATATTTGCTCTTAACAAAAATTTTTTTTAAAAGTCTTCTCTTGGGGAGTTGTTATCTAAAAAATGAGCATCTGAAGAAGTTGGTGGAAGAAGCAGAACTATTAATAATACTACACTAGAGAAATACACATAGGATATATAATATTTGGTATCCAACAGTTTTGTCAGGATCAAAAGTTCAAGTGATTTCCTCAAAAGACCTTTCAGTGGGTAATGATCAGGAGCAAGTGCTTCCATGCAAGCCAGGATGTGCAATAAGGTATGGCTTCAATGAAACTCTTTGCAATTTCATGGAAAGATAAAATTAAAGGACCTCGACTTCTTGGAATAACAGGAAAATATCTCTGTGATACACTGCCAGATCTATCCATCCAAGGACAGAAAGAGTTAGAATTCAGTCACAATACTGTAGGATTTGTAAAAGCCAAATCTGAGTGAGTTCACCCTTATACATCCTTAAAGCATATTGTTTGCAACTGTAACGAAGGCTATATGCACATACCAATGCAATTGCTTTTAAAATGCTTCTTCTGTAAAGTACAGCTGTAGTGCATGCCTTGGGACATTGTGACTTTAGTGTGGCTCAGCTAGCTCATGTTGATAGTTAAGACATTTCTTTAAGGTACATTAGGAAAATTTCCACATTTGTTTTCTCACCCTCAAAGAGAACTAAGACACAAAAAATTATTTTGTAAACAAAGAGATTTCCAGTATAGCAATGATGTGGCTGCATTGCACAATTAAGAGACGTGTTTAGTAGTAACAGACTTGAACTCCAAAGGACTCTAGACTAAGGCTCTTTGCCTGCAATTTTTAATAGATCCTTCTTCTCTGAGGGCCAGCCACAAGTGACTGTAGAGCAGATCAACTAAGGCCACCATCTGCCAGTCACTGAACTTTAGGTATCCCTTCATGGTATTTACTCTACAGAGGGCACTGGTTCATTGTAGGCTGTAGTCTTTTGAACAGGAACTATAATGGCTTGGGCTTTCAGCTGTGGAGATCTTTGTTTTGTTTTCAAGGGCTATCTGAGATGCTATACCGGCACAGTAGCTAGGGGAAGGAGACTCATGCCACACTCATCAACAGCTCTGTTACCCGACCTGGTTCTGGAAGCAGAGCAAATGTGCAAGCTACACAGCAAAGCAAGTGTGCATGTTTGGCTCTGGATACTCTCCCATTCCTGGCAGAAATAATAACAGAGCAAGTGAACCTTGAGCTAGTATGCACACCAAGAGCACATAAGCCTTTCCATTCCACTCCAACAAGGTGTTGTGCTAAATGTTCAGTGTGTGCTGAAGTGCTCTGCTCTCCTGCAACCCAAGTATGCCACCAAGTTCACTACTTACATGGAGAATGAAGGTACTTCTGCTTGTCATAGCAGACTGAACTCTAGAGGTTGAACATCTGCTGCTTTTCCTGAAGGCTTCAGACCTTTTCCTGGTGTATTGCCCCATGTAAATGGTAGCTTGCCAAACAAATTACAGAAATTTCAGTCTTAATAAAAACCACAAGAGCCACAAGTTCAAGTTTGATTCTGTTTTAGTTTTGCATGCTACAACATGAAGTCAGTCTACTAGTGGCATCTTCAAGTGCTTTCCAAATAATTCTACTCTTTGTTGAACACTTCCCTATGTTTACAAAAATTAGAAAAAAAACATTATTTCTTTAGGTGCTCCTCTTTCTATTGCCTTAAGTTATTGTTTTATAGTGGGTTTTGAAACTGTGAGAAACAATTTGCATTAACTTCACAGCTATAATTTATAAGGAACATGAGTCATTGTCACAGGCTGTCCGCCTTTGTTCTCTTCTACTTCCTTCTTTCTAAAGGGAATTTTCTTAGAAAAAAAAGTACTCATTTTGATAGATAGCTTCAGGACTCTTGAAAAAAAAATAGGAACATTTCTGGAAAGTAGTGTGAGTCAAAGTTTGACTAAAGAACAAACAGATGAGAGAATTTGTTTTATTCAGTGCTGAAACTTAAAAGAAGGATTGTAGAGAGGGTATTAACCATTCTTTACAAGCACAGCCACCCATATACTCATACACTTACACCTATTGCCTAACAATAGCTTGGCAATTGCAGCAGTGAAAGTAGCAGAAAACTGTAGCTCATAGAAATGTTTACACTTTGCAACACTTAGGGTTTGGTCAGGCAGCTGGATTAAGGGCAGGTTTAATAAGCAATTTTATCTACCTGAAATAAAACTTACTTTCATTTGAAGATTTCTAATCTTATTTCCAAACATAAACATGACAAAGTGCTGAAGAATAGTATGTTTTTTATGGTTTTGAACCTCTTTGAAAAACCAAAAAGTAAGATAAAATGTGGACAACAAGGGCCATCATGTTTGTAACCCAGTAATTGTTTAGATTGCTTAGACCCCTTAAAGTAACATCTCAAACACACCCAGCACAAATATCTTTTGGTCCTTTCTAATTTCACACTGGCACAAATTATTTTATTTCCCTTTCTCCACAAGGCTTTCATAACTCCTTACTTTTTCGCTCATTACAGGTGTGCATGATGGATGGGGAAACCCCACAGGGTCCCTAGTAACTCTTATTTTCAGCAGTTTGATCAAAGGAGCAGAAGGGCCTGGTTTGCTTTCATAGTGTAGAAAGTGGAACAAAGGTTTTATAAACCTTTCTGAATAAGGGATAACCACTGGCTGTACAGTCCCCTTCTACCAACAGTTTCCCTAGATATGGACACCAAACTCCGTTTATGTTTCCATATTGCGTACAGTATTTCTGTTTCAAGTGTTTAAAAAAACCCTTGGGCTTCACTAGATGTAGACAAACATAAAGCTCTCGAGTGGGACTGTGTCAGCAATGCTGAGTTGGTCTTTCAACAGACTTCCATATGGGTAGAAAGAGGTTCTTGCAGCTGGGTTCAGAAAAGCATGTAAGTGGTGTTAGACTTATGCAGCATCTTAGAATTACTAATGCATTTTAAAGATCTCCCCTGAACAGGGTCTTATAGACTAATATGTGGTGTGTGTGAGAGGTGATGTATTCATCTCTAATTCCAATATGAGTGATCATAAATAAATAGGTATATTTATATAAATACACTCACACATGTATACAACAATCATGGGGTTATGATTAACTGAGGCTAACTATCTGACTAAGATAATACTAGGATGAATCATTGCCACACCAGATTTGCTCACGGTCAGACTTGTTTTCTGTTTTCTTTTTCCTTCATAAGATGGCTTTTGTTCAAGGTGATCCATTTAAAATATGGAAAGAAAACAAGAAGTGTCTTTGAAAATGTGGTTTATTTGCATAAGAATATATTTTGCAGAAAAAGAATGCATACATTATACTTATCTGGTGGTATCTTTTTATCCCTTTTCTTTACTTTTATTTCCACCCACATTTAGGATTCAACTTTCTCATGTGAAACCTCTGAAGTCCTTTTTCTGCTGTAGACATAACACAAATGTCCTGTTAGACACTCACTGTGTGACTCATGTGCCATAATGTGGAGAGATCTGAAATACACAGTCTGGAAAAAGTGGCAGAAAAAGTCTTCACAGTCAGGAGTTCCTCACATAAGTCAGGAGCAGCACTGAAAATAAGAAGTTATGTACATGTAAAACATCATCAGGTCTTTCGTTTGGCAGCTGCAAGGTTATGACATACAAACTATGAAGATTAAGTGATGTAGGTTTTGAATTAGGAACAAAAAGAGCAAATGTAAATACTCTTCTCCAACCAGGCAATTTGGGAAATATCCTTGGAAAAAGAAAAACAAAAATGTCTAGAGTGTCTGTCTCTGAAATAAAACCAGCACATCCCTATCACATTAACATGAGATCAGAATGAAGTCCAGAAAACTCTGAAAAAAAGTCTCTCAAATTGCATTGCTAAAAGTTTTCCAGAGTGCTGGTGCCATTTACTGGTACATTTCCAATGGTCTCCTTAAAAGCATATCATTCATCAGTTGCACACAGGTCCTGAATGCCCTAGGTTAAGCTAGCCCTGAAGCCACAGCTGAAGAGGGCATTAGACAAGATACCAAATGAGTTTCCTGCTGTCTCAAAACTCCCACCTCTCATTTGAAAAAATGGAGTTTTTTCCATGGCAGTCACTTGCCAGTTTTTTTCATACACAGAGATGATGAATGTGATGACAGATGGAGCTGAAACCTGGATGAAATTGGTCCAGGAGATGTAGTGGAGACAAAGGAGGTGTAACAAATGACAAGGGGCAGAGTCTACCTTGCCCTGTGGACTGGAACCAGGCTAGGCAACCTGCAGACTCCTTCCAGTTGTATTGCTGGCCCCTTGCTTGGTCCACAGCAAAGTCTGTCACCTCTCTGCCTTCCTCATGTCTCCAAACTACCCAAGTGTATTGGTTTCCTCATGAGAGGGCAGGCAGAGGTGGGGAGGAGCAGCAAGCTTCTCTCTCTGGTGCACATCACCCTAGGTTTCCCAGTCAGGAGGTGCTCTGTCCTGCACCCAGGCCAATGTACACCCAGGCAAGTCAAATGGCTGAACTGGAGCCCTGTCTCTTCCCACAGAGAAGGAAGTGATGATTATCTGACTGTACTACACATGATCACCTCATCAGTCCTCTGTTCAGTGATTTCCAGACAGATGAAAGAGGTGGACCTGGAGCAGAGACATGCAGTTCTGGAGATCAGCTGTAACTCATCACAAGGTACCATGGTATCCTGGCAAAACTTGTCCCCATGTTGCTGGGGTATCTCCAACAATTAATGTGCTTCACTGCAGGATTTCATCCCATAGGGAGAAGAAACATTGACTTTGTCATCTCTGACCACAGCATAATCTGTTGTCCTGTATGAAATGATATCACTGTATAAAATACAATGACCTAGCAGGTGATATTCCAGTACCATGATTACAAAGTAACAATACCAGATTATAACATACAGATACTACCATGATTTCCAGGTATCTGCAATACTTATCTTGTACACTGCCTGTCTGTGCCTCCACCATAAATCTATCTCCTCCTGCTGCAGATATGCACTGGTGCTGCTGGCAGGACTACATGCCCTGGCTGGGACAGATGAGTACCATTCTCCCTTCCCTGCTTACAGTACCATTCCCACACCCAATTTTGGGGGGCTACAGGAACCAGGAATGGGGCTATGCTGAGCTATTGGGCTCCATATCTTAATATGGGTTCATCTCTAAGGTGAAATCCCTGTTAGTAAATCCTGGACCAAGCAGCGATTTTCAAAACGCTACAGTAAAGGAGGCTAGCGAGAAGGGAAAGGAAAAGATCACCACCCACCAATGTCCTTCCTGTCCAAGGGTTCACAGTATCACAGAAGTCAGTAATATAGGGATTCCTTCTGGTATCAACAATGGTAAACATTAAAATCACACTGTCTAAACTCTGCCTGAACCAAACAGAACCAGGCAAGTGTAAGGGGCAGGATCCTTTGGCCTTTATACAGTAAGTACACCTCATGAAGAATTTCTTTATGGAATATATGCCTCTGAAAAGACTTGTTTCCTTGGATCCTTTTCTTGTTTCCTTGGACCTGAGACTGAATTCTTTTCATGATCAGAGAGAAAACGAACCTAGCAAACAGCCCAGGATCTGCAAATTTTGCCACAATCTGGAGAACAACCTAACATGTCTGACATGTTCCATGCAGGACAGAAATTTTGAAAATCACAGTCTCTCTCATCTCCTGGGAAAATGACATCCAGTCTCATGGCTATTCCATGCACTTGGTCTTCTCCCTCTCTCAAATTTCAAAATTTCACTGGTGTAATCCCAAGAGCAGGAAATTCTAAGAAAAGGCAAGAACAATGAATTTTTTCAATTATATCCATCCTTATTAATATTCCTTAATTTTCAGAAGAGGTTCAGATTTGTGTGGCTGCAAGCTTGATTCTTAGCTTGACAATAATAAACAAAAAAAATGAACCTGATGCAACTATAATAGTGCCAGCACAAACATTCTGAGTTTACTTTGATATTAGTGCAGAAGTTTTCAAGTCAAAAAAGAGTTAGACAAGCAAATGAAAGAAAATAAACGGCTTTTTTTTCTCAGCCATCTCTAATTGTTTATTCTGGCCCCTCCCTACCATATTTTCTTACTCTTCTAACATGGCTTCATTTAAGCAGGCTGGTCCCACGCCGTCAAGCTACATTTCTGTGATCCTGCAAGGTGCTGAGTATTCTTCCTTTGATTTAAGAGAGATCAGAATCACTAACTTACCTTCAGGTCTTTGGGACTGCCTCTTCATAGGAGCATGCACTTTAGATCCTTGTGGGATTAGGGCCAGCAAGTCAGTCCTTTGTTAGACTTGGAGCATTTCTGTTCCTTGGTTCTCAGCATCAATGTCTTGGATGATGTTACATGCTCCAAAACACAACATGGTTGTAGTTCATACCGTCCACCCAAAGCAGCTGCACACCAATGTGCAGAAAAAGATTGTGTTAAATTCTACCTGAGAGGAAATACTTCTGCTTAGTTGAGTTTCCATTAGATGGATAACCCAGTGGAATGCATTTTTATGCCTGAGGATTTAACTTGCAAATGTACATGGTCTTCAATGAGGTCTCTTAAAAACAGAACCCTTTTTTAACTGCAGAACTCTTTTTCAACTGAAACTGTGCCTACAACAACAAAAGGATAATCATTGCTGACAGATTTTTAAGACTGTCTTTGTTTCCAAATTTTTATTAATTTGTTGAAGCTGCTAAAACTGTATTTCTGCCTAAGATTCCTGAGACAAAAAAAAAAAAAGATAACAAGGGTAAGGAGAGTGTTTATCCCAGACTGATGCTGATTTTGAATTACATATGTTACATGTTGCAGTAAGACTGTAAAACCTTATGCAAATGAGTCATTTTGCACTGCTGAATCACCCTTGCAGAGCTAATTTTTCTCAACTACATACAACCCAGCAGACCAATGAACTGTCTAAGGCTTATTTATATCCACAAATCTTTGTAATCCTAAGGTTTGGGGGTTTTTTGAGACAAATTCAAAACTGCAAAAGATGATGAAAAATAATAATATGAGCTGAAAGAAAAAGTAAGCCAAGTCAAGGGAGGGAAAAAAAATCACGTATTTACCCAGGTAAAACCAAAAAGAGATGGAAAGACAACAGCAGAGTTGACATAAATAGAATGTCAGGCTGAATGTCACTAACTCTGACAGTCATGGAGCATGTCAGCCAAATCCTGAACTCAGATCTTACTCAGGAGACTGCTCCCTAGTAAAACTGTAATAGCATTAGACCTAGAAATCTCAAATGCTGTAAAAGTAACAGAATTCCATAGTAAATAAGGAGGGAATTCCAGACAGTAGGACTAACAGCCTAGGGATAAAAAAGGATTTTGGCAGATTCTGGTCTTCACTATGTGAGCTTTTTACACACAAATTTCCAGTACTTTGCTTACTTCACTGTTAGCCTGGCAAAAATAAGATCAGACTAACACATACCTCTGATTTCCCTTGTAAAATTGACATAGACTACAATGTAAGGATAATATTCCATTCCAAACCTTAGTGTAATTTCCATTCATGAGGGAACCATAAAACTGTAAAAGATATCAGACCTTTCAACTTTTTTAACATGGCAAAATAACAGCTCAGTAAATGCAGTTTGTCCTGCTGGGAGAAGGAGTAAAAAGAGCTTTTGCTGAAGTTTGTTAGGTCATGAGGTCAGCCTAGTTAATTAGAATCCCAGAAAAATAATTATGTGATTCTGTCATAATCAACCCTGTTTGAAAGTCAAAACGCACAGTGAAAGGGGGCTTCAAATTTATTTAAGGCATTTAGAAAGTGGAATACTACATATTCTATTTTGCTGACCATTTAACAGTCATAGAAAAATAAAACTCCAACTTCACTGCCTGTTTGCAGATGCAGATCCAGCTTCAGCAAGGAGCACTTTATGGTCCATCAACCTTCAGCAAAGTCATGAACAGCTTTCTGTAAGTCAGTAACAGCAGTTAGCACCTCCACATGCTTAGGGAAATCCTACACTTCCACAAAAGATTATATAAAAATACCTAGTGACCAACCAAATCATAATCCCTTTGAAGAACTTGTTGAAAGCTTTGCTCTGTACCAGACTGGGTGTTAGGAACTTGATGACTGATGGCACATAGTGTCTTGTTATTATTATTTGGGGAATAGGTTTCATTCCAGCTACCTTAAAGTTCCTCCCACATTGGTTCACTAGGTGTCGATTCATTATAAAACTCTGGGGACTCATAAAGGTTGAGGGATTGCAATTATACTGGAGGTCTGTAGGCTCAATTGGAGTGATAGTTTAACATAAAGAATAAGAGACTGTCTGAAACAAGAACTGGAGATGACCAAAAATCCTTCTTTTTGAAAAATGGCACTGCAGTGAGTTACCTACTTTAAGTGACTTTTGATGCAGTCAAGACTTAAACCAGAATGGTTTTAAGATATTTTAAAAAGCAGTATTAAGAGTAAGTATATTTAATATAATATCACCAAGAAAGCTAGTCACTGTACTGAACAGCTTGAATCTGGATAGCTAAAATGGACACAGAATCAGTGCAACATAATTAAGTAAAAAAATAGAGGGGGTTGAGAAATATGGGGAAACACAGATCATACTGCCTGCTTTTCCCAAGTGTGTCTTCTGGCTTGTTCTTGTGTCATGCTCAGTTTCCAGGAGTCCTTGGGGCTGAGCAGGATCATGGTGTTCATGGAAAGGTTACATGGCACATGTTTCTTATCACACAAGACTTACAAAGCATTGTAACTACAAACTACAGAGGTTTTCTACAAAAATTTAAATGCACTTGCTTTACTAGCTGAACAACAGCTTGGACGGTGACAGTGAAGTCAGATGTCTGGCAACAAAGAAATAAAAACCATATTACTCCCTTTATATCACAGAAAGAGTGAAGGAGAATTCTAGTGAGCAACTGGTAAGTCATCCAGTGAATGGATGTAGGATAGAGGTGCATTTCACCTGCTGAAGTCTCCAAGAGTTCCTCTCTCATCTCCTTGTGCACACACACTGAGTTTGGAGGAAATCACTGTTCCTCATGACTCCATCACTGAGGATCTCCCCTGCATGGCTGCAGCTCTGCCATGATGCTGGGGCAGAGAGGACGCAACCATGGCTAGTAGGCATATTTATCCTTTTCCTTGAACTACCTGCCGTCCTTGTTGCAGAGGCTCAGCATTTCAGTGGCTTTGATGTAGTCTCACAGGCATCTTGGGAGAAACATTTTAGCCTATTTTGACTGACTTAAAAAAAAAATAATAATAGCTTTACCAAATGTAACAGCAGCACCAGCTTCAGGTCTGTTTTGCCTATCATCAACATCAGCAGCAATTCTCCAGGATTCACAACTCCAGGTTTTCCAGGATCAAGTATTTTGGAAGCTTTCACTAAAAATTTTGCTAGCTAATCTGACCATCAGCTCCCTCACCATCCCAGCCCTTAATTACAAATCAGGGACTGGAGCAGTGAAAGCTGTGTCAAATGAAACTGCCAAAAAGGGTTTGCTTTTCAAGGGTACAAACCAAACCCTTCAACAGCAGAAGATCAGCCCATTTCACACTGGGTCCACAAACTACAGGAAAATTAACTCAAGTGTTGGCTGATTTGGGATACATAGCCCGTACGTGAGGACTGATATACTGCACTGTGTGTTCACACTCCATGTACCTCCTACTTCCAGATCTCCTTCTTGGCAGAGACTGAGCATGACTATTCTCCCCTGACTTGGGCTGCCTATAGGGGCGAGATGCTGGGCAAGCTTTGTGCTATTCTGGCCCCCCTAGACTGGTCTCAAGAAGCTCTAGATTTCAATGAGGACTGCAGCTGCAGTTGTAACGTACTGATCTGGATCCAAATTTCCCAAAGCAGTGCTCAGATGATTTAGTTCTTTGTTGAAAGGAGCCAGCACTGAATTTTAAAACTGAAATCAGAGCCAAACTTCCTCAAAGTCTGGGAATGTTCTGATCTAGTGGGTTTGGTTATAGCCCATCTCTAATATGAACCATATAGAAACAGGGCCCAAATCTGCTTTCATTTTCATTGATTTGACACGAGAACAGGTTGGAAAACTTTCTTGCAATGTAAGTTTGTCAGAAAAGACCAATAGGGTCAACCAGTTATTCTGATATTATATAAATTGCAAGAAAAATTTCTCCATGAAATTTTAAAAGCTAGATAGTTCTCATCTGAAAAAGATCTTTCCAATATTTCATATTTTTATTTTTTTCTATAGAGATTTGTGCTGTTACCTTTTTCATGATACACCATTTTTTCATGGCATAGCAGCCGCTCTTTGACATATTGTGCAATTCTGCATATTATCATCATAGCATGATCATAACTCATAGAGTCCATTCCTTTTATTTTATGTGTGGCAACACTGCTTAATATTAACTGATACATCTCATTCTTTTTTCTGCCTCAACATGCAGCTTGTAGGAAAATTTGACACAATGTACAAATATACTGTGAAATTTTATATTTTTCTAAAATGGTGCATAAATGAAATGCTATTCAAAAAATTTTTACATCTAAACATGATACATGAAAATTCTGTCATTAAAAAACATCTTCAAAAATAAGTCTTTATGAAATCTGATTTCAAGGTAACTTCTGGAAATGCTTGATTTGATTTGATTTGATTTGATTTGATTTGATTTGATTTGATTTGGAAGAAAAATGAAAAAAGACCAGTGAGATGGAAGAGCCAAATATGACCAATTCAACTTTACCTGTTACTGCAGAGTGTAGAGGATTAGATCTCAATTCATCTTGGAAATGAGAAACATGTCTGTGGAAGTGAAACAGCCTTTACACAAAAACTGCAAAAGTGCAAACAAAAATAAAATCCCTTTCTAAAATACCCCTGAATGACAGCAGACCAAATGCAGCTGTGATGCAAATGATGTACCCATCCTAACATGGACCTAGCCTGGAGGGCAACCAGCATGGCATGACAGAGAGGAGGGGAAGCCACGCACCCAGGACAGTGGCTAGCCCTCAGAGCAGCCCCAGTAACTAGAAGCCAGCTTTACTGTTGGCAAAGCCAATTATGTTTCCCAGTTTCATTGCTTAACCTGCAAGGTCAGAGCAGCCACTAAGACAGTGTGTGGTCAGCCCTCCAGCACTGAGATGTGCCTGGTGCTCCAGGCACCCCCAGTCCCAGCCAACTTTTGGTACTGGGACCAGAGATGGTGCTTAGGCAGGCTACAAGGTCACTAATCTTGCTGTCATGTCTCCCAGGACAGAGTCATCAACTGTGAAGGAATGCACTATGTGCTAATTCAATAGGTCCTGTGTTTTTAATGATCACTTGGTACTAGGACACAATTCATGGAAAATCACAGCCACAAATGTATGAGCCCAGGACCCACTGTCTTGGAAACTAGCGCTCTGCATAATGCAGGCCACAAATTTTCCCAAAAAATAAACTCTTCTGGCACATTAACACACACGGAGATAACAAATGAAACCTGGGGGAAATAGCATGTGCAGTAATAATTTTAAATGTTGCTGTTCAGGGACATAGAAATCAAACAGCTTTTGACTATCCACTTTACACTTTTGTTTGCTTTGCTTTGTTCATTTTTTAGGCCATCCTATGCAGAAACATCCTGATTTGGGATCTTAGATAATACTTTCATCCACTTCCTTTTGGATTTGACATATTTTCTATGCTGAGAGCTTTGCTGCTACCATCAAATAGCAGGCTTACTTGTAGGAAATCACATTTCAGTAACCAACTATTAGTTTATCGTGATTAATGCTTTCATTTGTATTCATGTTAGATTAAAATCATTACTGGGATTATCTTAAATATTCATCTGATGCAAGATTCTTCACTGTGCAAAACCATCCATCTTTCAGCTGAACAATCCAGGAACAGTAATTTTCAACACTAATCAAAGAAAAAGACACAACATGGCTTATGTTCATAATGCAGACAGAAGTAGCATTAAAAGTTTGTGTTTAATCTATGTTAAAATCACACTGTAGGAAATAAGCCTCTTCACTCAGTCTGTCTAAGCAAGTCAGGTGCTACCAGACCTCTGCATTTGTCTCAGGATTCCCTATGTAGAGCAATATACCCCTGTATTTCATGATACCTATAGAGCAAGTATCATGACCATGCTCCTCACATTATGGACAATTACTTCAGGCAGTAAATCAAGGACTTCTGGAGCAGACCAGACTTAGAGCACATGCACAGACCATCTGGGCATCTGCATTGACCAAATTTTCAGAGCAAAAAAAGGAGGATATGTCCACAAAAACCCAGATGTATGATAGCTTTAACTGAGTCTAATCATAGGAGGAATTGTGATGGGGCAGATTAGGTCACAGATGACCATAATTCTCAGAAAAATGCCTCACAAAACTCTAAAATCAGCTATGGCATGAATGCAAAATTCAGTTTCCTTTTCATTGGAAACAGAGAAAACACACTCCAGACATAAAAATTATTCTCCACTGACAAGTTTCAAATCCTAGTATCTATGCATGGAAGCGCTAGCCCTTCTTAAAAGCAAAGGGAGAAAAGAACACTAAAATAATTTTTTTGCCAATGTACTTTTCCTTAATGTCATCCTTAAAAACAGGTGGATACAGGTTGTTAGCTTCTGCAAAAGCATCTAAGTGAGATATACACCTAGAAAGTTCCCAGCTAGAAATGTCAGAAAATTAATCCAGAATTCCAAACGTCTGGTACAATTAGAAGCAAATGGTTAGACAAACTCTTATACAGGGCAGTACTAGACAAACTTAGCAATGCTGATGCTCTGTCCATAGCAAAATGGGTATAATTCAATTTAAGAGTCTTCACAGATGCTTGTATCTCTTTAATTAAATTAATTTAAAAGCCTATTATAATTTTAACTGGTGAAAATTTCATGCATAAATCCAAGAATAAACAAACAAATAGAAAGATGCTAAGGAAGCAGGACAATAATATGCCTTTATGTGCAAGACAACTTGATTCATTAGAGTAGCGTGGCAGAAGTAAACTTTTAAAAGGGACTTAAATGTGGTCAGTCTAATCCAGATCCAAATCTAGCGTGGTTAATTCACTGTAATTGAGATCAGATCCTAATGCCACCAGCAGAAGTTGCAAATACTCTTCTAAATACCATTATTAGTTCACCCTAACATTTATTGGCAGAGCTTTCATTTTGGCACCTGGAATGCCTCCTCCCCTGAATTGCGTCTGGTTGCTCCTGCTGGCAAATCTGCACCACTGGCCAGATGATGGCTAAGGGAAAAGGAAACCCCCTCTTGCTGGGGCTCTGCCTGTGGCGACACCACACAGGATCCAGTTAGGGAACAAAGTGATCAGGTGGCAAAGGTGTCTGCAGTGTGCCAGAGAAGAGGAAAAGTGGCAACTGCGAGTAAAATCACAGTTTGAAGGAGGAGAGGTGTGACTACGCTTTCCTAATTCTGTCCAGGACTCAGAAAGAGAGAGCCAGAAAAAATAGCACTTTGGGAGTTATTTTCTCATGGTATCTCCAGCCAAAAGCAAGTCATTACCAGAAGTCTTTTGAGACACATTGAGTCAGGAACAGAAAAAAAAAAAAGAAAAGGACTCTAGGACTTAAGGCAAGATGTAAATGGCTTGAGGCACCCACTTCCAGAGCTGTCTTCCAGAAAAACTCCACCCAGCAGCCACACAGCAGTGGAAGTGCCAGCATCCAGAGGGCTCCATGGGGTGGGACACAGGCCTCTCAAATCCCATGCCGAGCCACACAGTGTGGGCAAGCTTGGGCACAGGGACAAAACCCTGGCTAAAGACTGGTAAACCTCCAAGAGACCAGGAAATATGAACTGGGAGGGTTTTGTCCACAGGCATCTGTGCTCTGAACAAAGCTACATCTCTGCAGGCTTGCTTCGTTCTTTTGCCAGTACAAGCCCCATTTACCCCACTGGGGCCTGACATGGAGCCAGTTCAGGAAAGGGATGGCTCAGCTCCCCTCCAGTCTTGAGTATTCCAGGGTGAGGGTCCTCTGCAGAGCTTTGTAGGTTGCTCACATCAGAGAGGGAGCAAATTATGGAACAAAGGGACCTGTGTTAGTACACCTGGATCCTTAAAATAGCATCCTTAAAATAAAATTACCTAATGTAAGCAGTAAACAGTACCTCTGCAAAAGCAGGCATGATGCCTAAAATTGTTGTACTTTCTCTGGGCTGCATCCATGCTTGGGCTGCTCTTAAGAAAAAGGTGGTGAAACTAATATGGAGGATAAAGCCTTGTTGTACCTACATTTAAACAAGTTCAGGTCAGTACTTTTCCTGACATTGAGAGGCTCACAATTTTCTGGATATACATTGTATGTATATAAATGTATTTGTACATGTAAGCATTTGTACTTACCCATTGTATATGTATGGATATACTGGGTATTTATTTAGATTGTGAGACGACTGTTTCATCCTGCATTAGCAGCACTTCAAAACCACAAATAGTGCCATTGTGAGGCTGGAAGCCTGCCTGTTTATGCAGACTATTGTAAAATATAATTCTTCCTTTAAGTCATACCCTCCCTTTTCATATAATACTGTAATATCCAATCAAGGCACACCACTGGTGGCTGAGCACTGTGTGTGTACAAGCAGGTGTCCCATCCATCTCCGGTACTGATGCTAACATCAGCCTTTGCAAGACTTGCAAACAGCAGTAAATATGTTTGACACAGTGTTAGCAACACTTTGAGTTGTTTTGTTTTAAAAAGGGAATTGAAAGCAGTACTAAATAAAATGAGAGGGGTCACAAGTCTGTGGCCAAAATGGAACAATAACCATAGTAAACTGTTGGGCAATAAGAAAAGAGAAGAGGGTTTTTTGATTTTTTTTTTATTTATTTGTTTGTTTATTTGTTTTCTACCCTCCTTGAATGTTTTCCACTTCAAGTCACCCACTGGGTTGTGGAAATTGATTCCTTCTGGATCTTTCCCAGTTATGTGTGCTGAGACACTGACAGTCTACAAGTTGGGAAGAGCAGTTACCTCTGATTCAGATTTCTCATTAATTCTGTGGGAATACTACTCTTTCCCTCTGTGATGTCCTTCAAGATTGGGAGCTGCTAAAGGGTAAAGAGCACCAGCATCCACCCAGGGGTGTTCAGTGGTTTCTGACCCATTAGAAGTAAACTGCATAGCAATCTATACATTGCAGCTGTTACAAACCGGCCCTCACAGCAGAAAGGGTGTTGGCATGCTGTTACTTCACTTTTCCCCCAAAATGTGAGTGCCTGGTTTGCAGACTGGCTGAGCTGCCAAATGCCAGCCATTTTTGCCACCCTGTCAGGCAACAAAGTCCAGACCTACCTGATGGCCATCACTGTACTGAAGAACAACACAACCAACCACTGAGAAGAGCAACATTTTGAAATAGTGCATTGAAGTGTCAAAATTAGGGTTAGGATCTTGTTATTTCAAACAGACTTTTGATCTCTCACCCCCATAAAATCTCAGACTTCTACACGGGTGACTTTGTTTTAGCACAGGCAGCTAATAAAATCTTTGGACCACTAAAGGGTCAGCAAGCAGTTCTGCCTGCAAACTGAGTTCAGGGATTTTAGGAACCTGGAACTTAGTCAGGTGGAAGTCAAAAGGCCAAACTGTCTACTACATCCTTGTCCTAGAGAGGAAGGGACTTCCTCTGATCACCTGGAATGCATGCAAGGACCTTCAAGTTGTCATAAAGCCATATACTTGTCAAGAAGAAACTACTGTTGGTTAGATGAGGCTGACAATGGAAGAAATCTCAATGCATGCATGACCTTTATTAGAGCTACTCAAATGACTGTTAACTGCTTAACTACAAGCAGAATTTGGCTCCAAATAATCAGTAGCTTAAGAATATCAATAGCGTCTCGGTGGGTTAATGGAAAAATACATTACAGGTGGCTTTCTAATTGACCAGAGAAAATTTAGGAAATTCAATCAACACATTTATTCTGCACATGAATAATTAATTTCACAGATGTTTTGTTAAGAGACCCACAGGCCTTATGTTGAGGAAAAACTCCATTCAGCAATGTCTATTTTTAATCACAGTGTTGAGAAGAGACAAAACAGATTCTAAAGTTGACAGCTGAGGTCCCATTTTGCCACACGTGGTTTACATGCGAAGTAGCCACCAGTCTAACCCAGTACACTTAAAAAGTGAGCACATAATGAAAGAGCAGGTGACTAAAAGAAACAGGAGGAACACAAGATAACAGGAAAACTAATAAGATTAATATGATAAACATAGCCACTCATAGCCCTTCTCTGATCTTTTGCAGATCTTCTCAGATCATAAAGCTAAGTCCAAAGTTCTCTGTGAGGGTATGAGACACACAGTGTTTACTCCTTGAAGCGTTTGAAGAGTACGTTCTTTCTGGGAGGAGGGGGTGGAAATCTGTTATTTATTTTTTGGTGTAGCATTCCATTAAATGTTACAAAAGAAAAGAAACTTTCTGCAAAGTGAAAAGAAAAAACGGCACTTCTGAATACAAAGTATCCATGCGAGATGTTATTGTTTGTTCCTCCAACACAAGACAAATCTTAATCTGCTCGTTTTTATTAGTGTTATAGTATTATTGATGCATCAGGGAAAAAAGCAAGCAACCAGAGAGTATTCTTTAAACAGATAATAAAATCCCTCATTCTAAAAATTGAAAACAGATTGCTTCATGCCTGGAAAAAAATTTGGTCTCATCATAGGCATTGTTTTACAAGGCAAAAAGACTATACTCATTTGTAAAATGAGGAACTTTCACAAACAGTGAAAACCAAAAGTGCTGACACAAGAGAGGAAGAACATTACCACAGTGTGATGTGAAGAAAAGAGATCCAAAAAATCCAAACCTATACATTTTCAATTCTATGTATTTATGCTCTCACTTTTTGATGCGATTCAAATATTTTAAGGGAAAAGAAATGGAAATCTTTCCCAATCAAAGTGACTTAGATCAGGTTCACTTGGGCAACATGCGTATACCTGAAGGTGTTTCTGTTACCTTCTCCTTCATATATTTAAATCTGATTATTTCTTCCATTAAGGAAAAATAACCCCATTTTGTAACTGCAAAATGCATAAAGGTAGAATAGGCAGAAGCATTCTTGTTATTGATGGTCTTTCTTCTGTCCCCTTCCTTGTTGCTTCACTAATTGGAAGATTTTGGGGTTAGATTATCCAAGGGCAGTACAGTAACTAGAAAAACGGTTCCCTTTCTTCAGTGGGAATTATTAGCATTCCTGTGGTATCTATACATAAGAACAATATAAAGAAGAAGCATGTATCTTAAAAAAGATCCTATGCCTTCCCTGCAAAGAGGAAATGACTGAGGGGAAAAAAAAAGCCATTATGACTTTACTATGTGTGACATCAATTTTAGTCAAGAAAAAGAAGAAATGATGTATCGAAAAATCCCCCCAAATAAACTAATGGATAGGACAACCAAGGAATTTTGCCCAAGCTGTAATATACCCATAACTATTTTAGAACTAGGTGGAAGACAGGCATAAAATTTTTCTACTTTGATTTCTATTTAGGAAAGTAATAACTTTCTACCCAGGTAAATAAGCAACTTTCTGCTTCCTGGCCACTGTCCTGTCTTTTGAAGAACACAGTTTAAACACCTTGTTTCTTCATTGAATCTTTGTTGCAAACCAAGACTATGATCTAATGGTTAGTCAAGAAGGGATCTTCCTGGTCCGGGACCTTCTGATGGGTATCACACAAAGGCTTGGATGAGCAAAGTCTCACATGTTTGTTTCAGATTATGATGACCACCTTAAATTGACACCAGAAGAGATGCTTCCTTCTCCAGACAACAAACTGTTGACACACTAAACTTTTAATGAAACCAGTAGGCTCAAAGACCATACTGCCAGTAAGACATGTTTCCTCAACCACATATTATAGTCAGAGAAGACAGAAAACTCAGCAGTGAGTCAGGAAGGATGGTTATTTCCAATTTTAATAGTAGTAGTAATCTCTATATGCATCTTTAGGGAAAAGGACAAACCGAGTAGAATACCTCTGTCTAGAAGGTAAATACAGAAAGACTATCTTTTTTATGGGGTTTTTCACACAATGAAAATAATAAAATGGTTTTTAAATAGCAATAAAAATAACAAATATGTGAAGGGTTAGCTATCTCATCCAAATAAAAAATAGGATGAGCAACTGGTGCTTTTCTTAAATAGCAGTACTTTAATTCTAATTTAATAGAGAAAAAAACAATAGCAGTAGGGATGTAGAAGTGTACTCACAGCTCTTCACTGGATAGACCACAGTTGTTGCAGTGGATCTGCAGGTATTATGATGAGAGAGAAGAGCTGAAGGAAGATAGAACAAAAATTGTTGGAATTCTGGTGCTTTGTGAAGGGTTTTGGGAGAAGGCAACAGGGATGTTTAAGAGATAGATTCAGAACTGTCTTTGAGCTAAAGGGAGAGCCACAAAACGGCCATAAACCTCAGTCATAAAGACATGGTGACATTAAGTTGTAAAGAGTCCTCAAAATAAAGAGATAAAACATTTATTTAGCACAGAGCTCGACTAGGACAGGGTTTCTATTAAAAAAAACCAAAACATATTTTTAGATCTTTTCTTCTTTATAGTTTCTTTCATATTGTTTGATTCTTGCTTTTTCCAATGATTGTCTAGCTGCCTTTCTGTTACTCTATTTTATTTTAGATAATGACTTAAAACTAGAACTGGTAATTGGGTAGCATCAAGGGGACTGGAACTCAGATCATTTTAGAGGCAAATAAAGCTCCAGTGGAAACTGCAGGTATTTCCCAGATGTGTGGAAATAAGTCCAGCTACTCAGGCACTGAGATATGAAAATATACCTGCTCATACAAGTCCAAAGACTGTTTGCTATGTTCTTAGTGACTTTATTGATTCATTATTATCTGAAAGGTATTTAGTTAATTGCACCACTGAAAAATTCTGTATTGAGTTTGACAATGAGGCTAATAATATTTAGTGTTTTCTTTCTTCTCATTAAATTAAGGCTTGTTTTTCCATCTGAAACTTCAAAATATTGGAAGCAATGGAATATAAAACTCTATGAGCAGTCTGGCTAGACCTTAATAAAACCAGGAATCTGTCTACCCATTTTCATTGAATCATAGAACCACAGAATGGCCTCGGTTGGAAGGGACCCTAAAGATCATCTAGTTCCAACCTCCCTGTCATGGGCAGAGACACCTTCCACTAGACCAGGTTGCTCAAGGCCATATTGCCTTCCAGAGATGGGGCATCCACAACTTCTCTGGGAAATCCGTTCCAGTGCGTCACCACCCTCACAAGAAAGAATTTCTTCCTGATATCTAATCTAGAGCTACTGTCTTTCAGTTTGAAGCCATTTCCCCTTGTCCTGTCACTACATGCCCTTGACAAAACCTCTGTCCATCTTCCTTGTAGGCTCCCTTCAGGTACTGGAAAGACACAATTCGGTCATCTTGAAGCCTTTTCTTCTCCAGGCAGAACAATCCCAGTAATTCTCTCAGCCTTTTCTCATAGGAGAGGTGTTCCATCCCTCTAATCATTTTCTATGACTCTGTCAGCTCATGTCTTCTACCAGCTGTGCAACAACAGTAGAAATGTGGAGTTGAATTTTCAGTTGCACATGGGTTATGATACACTTGGAAAGGAGTATTAAACTCCAAGTGTAGCCAAGATATCCTCATGTATACTTATGAGCTGGTGATGCTTGTCAGGACCATTCTTTGATGCATAATGATGATTCCTATTAAAACATCTGTTAGTATAGGTACAGCTGCAATTCTTGGTGAGTCTGGGAATTGGACTTCTCATTGCAATTTACTTAAAGAAATATGCTGTGCTTTGTGGAAGGAGAGAAGACTCAATCAACAGCAACTTTCAAGAGAACTGGGATGCAGTGAGACATTAAATAATGATAGTGGCAGCAATTTGAGAAGTCTGGAGAAGCCTGTAAGCAATTAGGACAGAGATTTTCCTTTTGCAAGGTGTTATGTTATCAGACAGACCCCGTTTTTCCTTTATCCGATGCATGTAATACAAGGATGATGAATAAAAGTTAAATTTGCTATGTGAATGTGCAATTGCCTTGATCTGCAGACATCGTGCTAGTGTGTAGCAATGGCTAGTGATGTATTGCATCCCACTGAAAAACGCTTCTAATGGTTCTGTTTTAAGAGCTGTTGTGAGACTCAGCTCAAAGATAGAGCTCCCACATGCAAGAAGTAGGCTTACCTTTAGTGTATACTTCATTTGATACATTTAGGTTTAGGGATTACAACATCCTGAATTGAAAATACGGGGCTAATTAGAAGCTGGAATGAACTTCCCAAGTCACTGGGTTCATCATCTCCTCGCTTTACTGGCAGCGTTATATAATGTCTCTGTAAAGCAATCGGATTTCAGCTGAAAGTTACTCAGTTTTTGCTGTTCCTCCCATGCAAAGTCTGTTCCACACCCTCCCTGCCTTGATGGTCAAGACTTTTCTTCTCTTTTCCTACACAATTTCAGATCCCCTTTATACCCATTTGTTTCTGTGCCAGCACTGGACTTTGATATATATAGCTCTTTTCCCTCTCCACTTTTTACTTCTTTGATTTATTTCTGGAAAGCAACTATATCCCCTTATAGCCTTCATTTTATTAGGCTAAGAGAGAGACTTTTCTAATCTTCTCCTCCTGGAAGACAATCTTCTCTTCCCCTAGTCCTCTCTGTACCTAGTTTGTATCTGTCTCCCTTTGAATTCCCCCCTTCCTGATTATTATTGACCAGAACAGTATGTAGTAATCCATATAAATTTGCTCTATTTTGCATTAGGATGACAGTACTTCCCTCTCCTTCCTAGGTGTCTTCTTTAAGGCCATGTCATGCTGGTAGCTCACAGTAACTATGACTACATATTCTTCCTCTTAACACATTTCCAAATGATGAGTTCCAGTATGTAGAGAAATTATTAATATTAATCCCTAACAGTGTGATGACTTTTGTACTTAATATTATTAAATGCCCGTTCTCGAGGTCATCCAAATTATTCTAGTATTGTTGTATCATCTCAGTTCTCTTTGCCATTAAACATACCCCAACAAGTCACTAGAGAGAGTCTGACACGAGACCAAGCCTCAGCACCAAGTCCATCAGGAACTGCCCTTGTCTATGTCCATCTAAAAGTACCATTTTCTTTGCAATACCAGGTATGGTTGCCTTCTTCTTTCGCTAGCCAGCCTACCACTCTTGTAAGTATCCCCACGTCTATGTTATGAACCATGCTGCAAGACTCATTGATTTGATGAAGTCCAGAGAGATTATACCCGTTGTAGTTCTTTTCTTTGGAAAGTCAATAAGCAAATGTATATGGGATAATATAGTAATGCAAATTTTGTATTTTATTCCCTTTTCAGCACCCTTGATTGTTTGTACTGCTCAACTGTTTGTCCTTCAGATTAAGACATATGGAAATATTGCCTGTAACAAATTTCAGTGGCTACACCTGTTTTGCAAAACTAATCTGAGTGGTGGGCAAGAATTACACTGGTTCAAAAATTTGGATTGCTTTAATAAGTTGAAAAAATAAGAAGGCTTCCCGAAAACTCTCTATTTTTTTAATTCACAACAGACTTTACATTTACAGGAAACCACTTCTAAAATGCACCAGATTGCAATATTTTCTGTGTCAGCTATTTAAAATGTTCCCAAGAGCTTTCCTTTTGCTTACCCTCCAAGCTTCCTTCTCCCAGTTCAGCCTGGAATTCCAGAACAGTTGAGCTGATCCAATTTTTTGCTCAAACCACTTTCACCACTGGCAGTCACTAGCCTCATATGAAATAACTTTGTGAAGTTGACAAAATCTGTAATTTGATCTCCTATGCAGGTCCGTGCTTTCCAAACACATTCTGGTAAAATTAGGAAGAGATTGCATCATTAAAGCCTGCAGTCAATTCAAAAGACTTTTCTCAGCTCCACATCACACTTTGTGACTTTGCAAAGAAGCATTCAGAAATTTCACACACAGCACAGACCACAGTTGCCCATTTCCTTCATCATCATAGGGTGGAATTAAATACTTTTGGCCAAGATGCCTAATAGGCAGCTGGTTGTAATTAGATGGAGCATTATTTCTTAACAAATCTCACAACCAGATAGCTACAGTATGAGCAATATAGCGTGAAAATTTGCCAGCATGCTTAACTTAACTTCTCTGCATTTCTGGTGGTTTCTGTACCTTGCCCTCATTTTTCCAGCCTTCTCACATGCTTTCTGACTGTTAGCTTTCCCACCCTGTCGAAATATGAGTGCTCAAAGATTTAAGCAAGATTTTTGTCAGTCTTTACGTAGATATGCAGCTCTGTGGCAGGACATAAGTTGCAAAATTAATGCATTTGATCTTCCTAAAAATAGCATTAGCGCCTGAACAGAAAGCCAGTGATAGCATGTTTTTTATATACTGCACTTTCATTTCCCCTGCTAAACTGAGGTTAAGTACCACTCATCTTGCTCACACGAATAGTCTTACTGACGTGGCTTTGTGCAGAAAATTAAGAAATCGTTTTCATGGTCTCTTCCAAGAGCAGAAACAAAGTGAATGGTACTTCTGAAGGAGCAAATGTATTTGCTAGTCCTTAAAAAAAGCATGTCTCAAGAGACAGAATATGTCTTCTGTCAAAGCCTGTGTACCAGAAAACACACCTAAGTTCAAAAGCTATAAATTCTACAAATGTATGGATACTAAAAAATAAATTAATAGAATTCCTGCTTCCCATTGGTTATTCTGCTCTCTGATAGACTCCAATATCCATAGATATATCAAGAACCATAATATTAATGCAACTGGCCTGAAGGCAAATTCTAAGAGCAATAAGATGTATGGGAACCTATTGTGCTCAACCTGTACAAATCCATTTGCTGAATTTCCTCTTTCCCTGCCTAAGCATATGAACAGTTTCAGCTGATGAACAGATGATTTTACTTTCTGGAGGAGAATAAAGTGGGACAAATGTAGCGTGCAGACCAAGGGCAGGGTGAAGGGTGGCAAAGATCTCATTCCTTCTGTGGACTCCTGAGAGATACTGGAGGATGTCATTAAAGAAAGACAAAGAAGGCCTGTTTGATATGACAGTCGAGTAAATGAGAAGGCAGAAGGACAACACAAAAGTGGTATAAACTGGGGTAGAACAAGCAGATAAAGGGAAGAGCAGGTTACCCTAGGATGCCAGGTCACAAACCCTGGGGGTGTTAATGTGTACTGTGGGTTCCTCCCATGGATTCTTGCAGCCTCCACTCTTGTTTTACAGGGAAAATTGCTGGGAAACAGCCCTGCTGAGGGGATGACCATGCATATTTCTTCTCATGCCACCAGATCTGTCCAAGTGACCGAAGGAAGGACAACCTTCTGGGATTTGTTGTCTAACAACGGACTGCAGTGATATGGGCTGGTATAAGAAGGGGAGAAAGAGATAGGACACAGTGGCCTCTGCACCTCTCCCAGTGTCAGGGAAAAAAAAGTTTTCAATGGGGATTAACAAAGGAAGAAGAGTCACTGTGGTGCAGGGACAGGAAAACATGCACTTAAAAATAAGTTGATACTCCTTGTATTAACAATGTCTAATCTTTCATAAACATTTCTCAAACTACTCAAAATCTGAAATTTAAGCCTACTTTGCAGTTCACCTTCTGGCCAAATTCACAAGACACTAAACACATCTGGCACATTCAGATCGCAAAATATATTTCTGGGCCTATGTGTGAAAAAGAGGAAGGGGGAGATAACCAAAGCTATGAGCATTTACAGCTCTCTCACTCTTAATTTTGCAACTTACAGGACTATATTTTCAAATATGGACATCCTAAAACACATGTGTTTAAATTATATCTTTAACCAACAATCTGAAGTATGGGTTAAAAATTTTATAAACTCGACAGTTTCCAGATTTCAAAGCATTTACTCTCTGATATCCTAACTGTCATCTTATTTAAGTCACTGATAAGCTTGTGCTGACAACAATGGGAACATGAATTACTCTTTCTAAGAGAAGTGGGACAAAGAAACTATCTTAAAAGAGCTCACTTCAAAGGAAGAAGGTCAAATAACCTGCTGTCGCATAACACATCATTACATTGGCATTCTGCTTGGTTTTTGAATTAAACTTCATAGAGAGGATAAGGATACTGGAAAATAACACTTGGAATTTCCACTTCCTATTAGTAACTGTGCTTTACTGGAAGTAATTGATACCAATAAATGTGTCATAGGATGCAACATTACTGATAATTTTAGCTGGAAAGAACCACCATATGTTTTTCCCCTCTTCCATCTCTATACATATATTCTGTGACACAAGGTTTTTTCTTCTCCTATATTCAAGAGCATGCCAAATCTAACTTTCAAAGCCTATTTGTTCACCCAGAAAAGCCCATTCTTCAGCCAGTTGGTGCAGAGAAACTTTTGAACATCATAGTATATCAAAAAGCTTTCAAATGAGCATTCAAAATCAGTAGCCAACATAGGAAACAGAGCAAACTTTTTTCAGACAGCCCACCATGCCCACTCCCTCTTAAAGTCTTGATTGTCTTTACTTTACCGTGCAAAATTAGTATCAGAACTGATCTCAGAGGTGATTTTATTTAACCAAAGTGAAAATATATCAATTTGAAAATACTTCTATGCCACAGAATGTCTGTATTTTTATCAGTTTATTCTCCCTGATCAGACTGCATCTCCCACAGTATGCCACATACATGGCCATACTGCATCTCAGGAGAAATACTATGGCTTTCCAGCAGCATCAAGTTTTCATGTAAAGTAGCATAAGACACATAAGGTTAGAGGCACAAGAGAGACTTGGGTCTGTCGGGTGCCCAAGTTTGCTACAACTAATTGCCAAAGACATGTACAGTGCATTGTCTGCAGTGTGCTCCCTTGGTTTCCTAAATTTGATGTCTGACTTGCCTGGTGCCACCAAATACCCGGTGGCTCTGAGAAGTCTTTGCAGCCCATACATACAAAGCATCATAACCAGTGCCCAGGCACACTCCCATCACCTACAAAAAATGCTGGAGAAGGGAAGGATGCTATTTGTTATGCTTATTCCCCCCTTATTAATATCATAGGCTTGTGGCTAGAGCACAGGTGTAGAGGCATTAGGACACCATATTGCAATCCCTCTTTTTCCTAAAGGCACTTTAACATGTTCAAAGTAAGTGCTTAAACAGTGTTTGCAGGATCATTCTTATGGTCTGATAAGCATGCATTCAGATGAAAGTGGAATAGATGCCACAGGAAAAATAAAAATATTTTCAATGCGTAACTTGAGCCCTTTGTTATTGGTAATCTAACTAATTTTTTCACCTAACCTAATGTGTGTTATGGATTCTACTTGCAGGATCTACCTGCAGCCTTTGTGTCCAATGCCTTACTACAGTTTCATCCAGGATCTTTCTTGCTTTTTTTTTTTCCCCTTCTTAAACACATGTTCTGACAGTAAACGTATTGGACTATGAGGACTGCTTCATTTTGGTGTGGAAGCCATTACTCTAAAACACACACCTGTTAGCAAGCATCCATAGTTAATATGCCAGCCAACTGTCTAGGTTTCATAAAATTTTCTCTGTATTGTGAAAAAGAAAATGTGCAAATCAGCTATGAGAGAATGAAAGCCAAGGTCAGGGCAGTTCCCAAAAGCTCTTGGTTACAAATATGAAAGGAGCTTGCAAAAAATTGGAATGAAGTTAATCTAAACAGATGTTAATGTAACTGAGATTGGAATATGGCCCTGAACACACCCCTGTGGAGATATCATACTTCTAGGTTAAATGTGAAAAAAAATCCTTTTATAATTATCATCTCATTGTTAGGCAGCAAATCTTACCACAAAACATTTGATGTTTGTCACTGACAAGAACGCTTTATCTTTCTCACATGATATGACACAATCTCTGGCCCCAAACTCAGAATATATCAGCCGATGTCAACACTTTCTCCTTCCATGTTCTAAATATTGCTGATCAGACCAAGTTTCATTTCACTGAAAAGGCCACTTTCTTTCCTGGCTGTGTGGAATAGAGAAACTTGTCAGGGTATGTGATACCTGCGTCTCTGTCAGTTTAGACTGCAACCTCTGCAATTTTCAGCTGAAAACTTCCCTAAAAGGCAAGGATGCAAGGCAATGAAATGTGTATTTGCTGTTGGGGTACAAACTCCTGGGCCGCTCCTAACTACACTTGTATCTTTCCTCTGACTGCGCCTTGCTTGTGAGTGCTCTGCCAAAAGAGGTACTCCTGGAAAGAGCTGCAAGAGTGAAAGCAGAAATCTGTACAAGCATTTTTGCTGAATTAAAATACTGAATTTCAAGACAGCATGCCCACCCTCTTTGAGTCAGCCTTGAAGAAATGCTGAGTTAAAGTTTAGGATAAAAACATGATTAGGATAAACATTTTTTTGAGTTGCAGCCAAAACAGAGCTCTGCCATAGAGACTATATTAGGTGATAATGATACAACAGGGTGTCTGACAGCTGCTGTCTTCTGTCTTCTCTAGTCCTATCTAACGTACACGGTATTCACCTTGGAGCACTCAGGCCATGGGTATTTGGTTTCATTCAGTGTCTTCCTACACACGCATTCACACACATATTTTGTCCTATACCCCTTTTTTATCTACTAGTTTAAATCAAAACACCTCCAGGAAAGAGTCAGCAAATACTTTCCATGTGTATGAAGTTACCTGTCATAGGCAGTTTTTCCACTTGAATTTCACTTTATTCATGATCTCAAGAGTTCCTCCTTCAGATGTTCTCCTCCATCTGTCTTTCTTACCTTGTACTTCATGTTCCTCCTCAGGAGTTATTGGCACTATGCTAACAGAATTTTACCTCTTTATTTTTTTTTTTGACTTAGGATGTGAAAAATATTGTGCTCCTTCTCATGAAAAGACTTTTTGAAAATACAGAATACTAGGCTGAGAGGTTCAAAGATGATGGCCCTGAGAACACACCAACTACACTGAAGAATTAACATGGGTTTGACTGCAGAAACATTAGCATATTCTGAGAATACCTCTGTCCAAATCTGCATATTTATTAGGTAGGAACCACAAGATAAGAAAACACCGCAAAACATTTGAAACTGCAAGATGTTTTAACAGTAGGTGCCTTTGGTGGATAGATGACATCCAATTCCCATATCTTACTCAATTAAGCTCTTTATTTTGGGCCAAACAGAAAATGTGATTTCACTCAGGGAATCCCAAGCTGGTCCCTTTGAGAGCTGTAAGCATTTTCTGCTCTTGGCAAAAACAAACAAGAGGGAGTAAAAAATCAGGTAGTGCAAAATGTTGTAGTTTTTTTCCAGAATCAAAGGGTTGGTCAGTCAGATCAGATCCTCTGGGGTAGCAGGTGAGACACGGTTAATTTTGCTTTAGACTCCATGATCTCCTGGGACATTATGTGGGTGTAACCAAATCCCTTTCCTTCACTGTGAATCCTGCATAACTCAGTAGGTCTCTAAAAAGATGGGAAAATGGGAAAAGAGAGACGGAGAGTTCATCAGGGAAAGAGCAGGGAGAAGAGGGAGAAGGTGCAAGAAGGCAGACATGTGGTACGAGCGCAGGAAGGGAGCATGAGAAAAGGGAAGGCAGAATGCTGTCCCAGACACTTCAGACTGGTCTGGTCCCATGGAATGGGTGAAAGGGCCTCCTGGCTGGGCTAGTCTGGATCATATAGTGACTGAGGCTTAGAAACAAAGGGAAAAGTCTTCATGGCAAAGGATGCCTTCCACTGGGGAATTCCCCAAACATCTGCTCTGCCCAAAGCTTCCCTTTTCTCAAGATGCCAAAAAAAGCAGGGAGGGGGGAAGGGTAACAGACTTTCATTATTTCAGTCATCATTTAGGACTGAAATGTAATATACAAATTTTTTTCTGGTTTCCAGTTCCCACACCTTTTTTCTTTGACAGATAGGAACTTTGGTGCTACCAGTAATCTTTCTCATCTGTACTAATTTCAGTTTTCTGAATGTCCTTATCTCTTTTTTATGCACTTTGGTATAATTCATTGCTACAGGTAGCATAATGCTTACAGCTATCTCCTGCTTTCCTCCTCTGAATTGACAGTTTGTCTAGACATGGAAGAACTTTGGACTGGTGAGTCTGCAATGGCTCCCTTCACCTCACTGCCTGCTCAGCAGCCTGTGGCTGGTAAAACAACATGTACCTAGGCCTGAAGTCATCCTTTTTCTCTGTGAAAGCACGCAAAAGAAGCAGACAAATCTGCACAGAAAAGACAACAAAAAGCATATTTTGCTGGATAAGCTTTATTTCTGGTACCAAGGCACTGATACAACTACCTCATGTAGTTGCAGTTTACACTTGTTTAATAAAGAGTAAATCTCTTCTTTGATGAATATTACCTGAACACATGCTGTAACCTCCCTATACGACATTCTCACTAACTCCCCTTCTTCACAGCAGCACAAGTCAGCTCCATTCATACCCAATTGCATTGGAAGACCTAAGTGCTTTCCTTTGGCTTGATGTCAAAACCAGAAACTTCAGTCTGTGCACATTCCCTGTATTGAAACAAGGACCATGGTTCTTGTGGATGTCTGGGATATTACAGACTAAAGCAATATGAACATTTATTTCCAGCAAATAGGTCTTTATTTAACAAAATTGCATGAGTATTATAAACTTGAGAAAAAAAAGATCTGAATTATATGTTGATTAAATCCTCTGGAGGCGACAGTATGACAATACACGTTTCAATTTTATTATTCCTGTGTCCAGAAATTACAGTACAAACCAATCACTTGAGGCAAAACTAACTCCCTGTCGGCAAATGCACAGCAATTGTTGACTAGCTAAACAAGAAGTACATTTCATTTGCCAAAAATATCTGATGAGCCAAAAAAGGACTTTTTGAAGTCATTCAGCTTTGGAAAAGTACTAAAAAACAGTATTTTTTTGTGGAAAATATTAAGCCCAAAATCTGAAACAGGTGAAGCATATGCAGAAGTGATGCCATTATTCATACTGTATTTTACTGGAATTTTAGGATTCTTTGTGTGATAGATTTTGAGGCATATTAATTATGCTGCTGTGACTCAACTTTAGGTCAGCAGCTGATTCTTCCTTCACATGCAGGACAGGTCTCCTTTTTTGCCATAAGGCTCCAAGGGAAATCCTGGCCACCCACCAGGCCCTGCAGTAGCATCCCTGATCCACTAAAGGGGAGTTTCCTATGCCCAAGCCCTGGATGGCGAATGCTAAGAAAATCTGTACTGGAAAGAACAATGGGGCTGGGACTTGTTACAGGTTTTTCTTGATTTTGTTAGCAAAGCCAAGCCTGGGGAACACAAGAATAGGACCCGCTACAGACAATATAGTCTGAAGCAGAGGGAGTAAAACACAAACCAGAAGATGCTCCAAACACTGGGCACATAACACAGCATAGCTGGGCAGCAATTCAGGTATTTTCATGTATTACTTTTAACTTTTTCAGAGAAATCTGAAGAAGCATCTTTGGGCTATGCCTTACCACTAGAACATCCTTTACTCAGGTTACTGTTTTTGATGGTTATTTTATATCCTTATACTCCCAAGTGTCCCTCCTTGCCTTCAGGGGAATGGTAATATTGACCTACGAGAGGAAGAAGGGAGCATGAAGAAATCTGAACAGTATTTTGTTTCTTGAATTGATTACTTATTTGCTAAAAAATAAATCATTTCATGTTGATCAAAATTGGGGGGGTTTTTTAGATAAGGATTTTAAATTAATTGTTTCAGAGTCTTCTTAAAGCAAAACATTTTGATGTTCTCAATTTGAAAAGTTTGAAATGAAAGAGAATTTATATTTCAAGCTACATCAAAGTTGGCCTGACATAAAACCAGGAATGACAAAGATCATTTCTGTTTTACTGGGTCAAAAATGAGCGTATGTCTGTAGTGGTACTGAAGCTCAATTTTCTTTTGAATTATGAGCTTCTACTGAATGGAAAAAAAAAAAACAAACAAAAGGGTATGAATTTTAAGAGCATCGTTTTATTTTATTTAGAAAAATGAAGGTAGAATGCCAATGGAACATGAGATTTATCTGTTCCTGTTGGTGTAAATGATAGTTACACTAAATGTTTATTAATAATTTCAACAGTGTGCAAAAAAAAAAAAAAAACAAAAAAAGAAAAAGAAAGAAAGAAAACCAGGCAAAAAATACCATCTTCTATACTTCCCCAATCTTTCCCCAGACATTAAAATAACTGCTACACCACAACCTCCAAGTCAAAAGCATACTTATTTATGGTCATTTTCCTATGCCATTTCCTATGACTGTAGATGCTTGGTTACTCTACAAAAGAATATTTTCCTTTCGAAAAATGAGAACTAGGGGGCCTTTGCTAAACAAAACTCTTTTCCTAAAATATTCCCCAATTACATGGGAGAAAGGGCTTTTTTTCAAATGGCCACTTTGTAAAATTTAAAATTTTGGCGGAACAGAAAATAAACCCCAGTTTTAATTAGGGTCTAATGGCCCCTCGCTGACTGTAAGAGAATTGGTTCAATGACACTGTGACCAGGGTCATTGCATATCAATAGCTGGAGCCTCTAATAATGCCAATAAATTATTTCTTTTGTTTCCTTTGTTAAACTATTTGGTTTGAAGCTATAAACTGGGGGCAACATCATCAAGTGTCATCCTGTGCTTGAGAAATCATTATGGAGGGCAGAATATTTTTGGGTTTTAAATGTTCGACTCTAGAATGGGCCTCTTCCCATGCTGGACTGCATCTCCTCACTTGCCTGTTGTTCTTGCTGTTCACACTCCAAGAAGGGGCAGAATTAAAATATTAGCAACTTCAGCTCCAAACAGAACTTACTCCTTTTCTCCTGTCAGTCTGACCAAACACAGTGCTTGGGTTTTAAACTGACCTTACACTGCAGTTCATTCTTAAATGATCAGTTAATTAAAAGGTGATGTATCACAAACACCAAAACTTTAAATAACTCTAGTGGCCTAAAAAAAGAACTGATAGCTTTTCCTCTGGGGAAAAGTACTAGTAGCTTACTGAGAAAGCTTAACCTCCAAGGCCAGTCTAGCTAACTATGGCCTTAGGGACTAATCCTTGTGAAGTCCATCTGGAGAATGTCCTAATTCCACTGACTGCTCTTCACCATCATCCTCCTTTTTTTCCCCACCCTTGCATCCGTTTAGTGTCCTCATTTGCTTTCTAATGACTTTCTAAAGTGAACTCAGATCTGCTTTTTTTCACAGATGACCTTTAGCTGGCTTTCCTTTCCATGTCTCCCTACATCATGGCAATACGACCTGTGATGCTCGTTTCCATACAAGCATAATATCCATATTGTGTGTTCCAGACACAGAGCAGGTAACCAGCAACAAAGCCGAGCCATGCCATAGCACACCTGTAACTTCCCAAAAGAGTAGGTCAAGTTGAGCGGATATCTGAGCCACTTCTCCACTTTGAAACAAGTAAAAGCCTTGAAAGATTTTAGTCCCGGTAGCCAGGGCCAATGCTCCCAGAGTAGTTTCCTGTGTAGCTTGATGTTTTTCTGAACTTCTGATAATTGAACTTGGCGTTGTTAACGATGAGGCAGTGACTCTGTTCTGGACAAGGTCACATGTCGCAGCAACAGAGTTTCAAATATTTCTGCCAATCTGATTCTCGAATACTGCAAGTACTATGAAACCTTTGCTCTTCCTGGAATCAGCCATCAGAGCTGTAATGTAATTATGACAAAGCTACTTTCATTTGGAGAGAAATGTAGCAATAATAGCGTGATTTCTGGTATTGTGTGCATTGTTTCACCTTCAGAGTATGAGCATAGTTTCTTAATTGCAAACTCTCATTCAGGGGTTTTCACCCTTTTACCTATCCCTAAATTTTATTCCTAAGAAAGACAACAATGGAGATGGGGCAGAGTACACCCCTGCACAGCACAAGTAGAGCCTGCTTGACTTATGTACCTCATACCTCCCAGGAACCCCAGGATAAGAAGTCTGAGGATCTCCAGCATGTGTGGGCCAACAGCTGAAAAGCAGGAAGCCAGAAGTCCTCACAGAAGGAAGTGAAAATACTGCAGTGTTGTAATCACTGAACATTACATGTACCAGAACATATAGGCAAATGAGACAGTTCATCCCAGCTGTAATTTCTTGTTACTTACACTCCAGTTTTCAAGTGCAAACTCTTTAAGCAATTAAGTCTTGCAATTAAAAGAGCTTGTTGAAGGAGCCTTGTGGTAGCATTAATTCTCTCATGTCCTGACACACTGACCTGAAATGTTCAATTCCTTTTACAGCATCAGGCTTCTTACTAACAGGGAAATCTTTGATAGCAAGGACTTGACAACCTGACAATATGGTAGAAGTGAAAAACTCCTTGGGTAAAAATATGTTGGGTTAAACAGATACACCTATGCTAACAGCTAAGTACCTGTTTACACTTATTAGTCACCTCATTATAAGTATTACTCTAAATAACATGCCATTTATATTTGTTAAACCCACTTCACAGAAAGCTTAACTAAAAAGGAAAGAGGTTAAGGGCCAGATTTTAACCTCTGCATAAGTAGGTGGCTAATCACGGCTTCAGACATGGGTGGTGGAGGGGGAGGCCCTGAATCAGGGCAGATCTAAAGGTACATGCATGCATAATCGGTTCTACAACGCTTGAGCTTGAGGCATGTCATGGGAGAAACAAGCACTAGCAGAACTGGGAATACCTTTTACTTCTCTGGGAGTAATGTTTTTCTCTTTATGGGAAGGCTTTTAAATTATCTGTCCATATAGCATATTAACAACCTTGTTTTTTTGAGTGCTGATCCACATATGTGGTGCGTCTGCAGATGCCGTGTGAGTTGTTCCAGCTCCCCTCAGCCCTGCCAGGTCTCTTCAGTCCTGACTTGCACACTGTCCTGCTCTGCTTCTTTCCACAGCAGAGGTTACCAGCTGTGGGACGTGCTCTTATATTCTAGGAACTATGATGTTATTACCACATTTATTTTTCCATGTAACTTGAGAGAGGAATAAAAGGCAAATTCTCAGCTAGCACAGATCATCACAACCCATTTGTGATGGGGGAAGGTTCATCATACTGTGCAGAACAATGTCGATCGCTATCAAACAGGAATTTGACTCTCAAAATGCAGGCACTGGTGGATACTTCACCAGCCCTCCCCAAGCCCAGGTCTCCAGAAGGTCTAGATGGGAGGACAATTCCAAATTAAATGCCTCAGGTGCTATGTGGGTTGGACCCCCATTCCAATTGCAATGGGGTTTTTTGGGGGGGAGGGATTCTTGAACCAGATTCAAAACAGCCTTTAATGGGCAGCAGGGGACAGGGTTGGGATTAAAGTTGCTATTCCTGCCATTTCTCCAGCTGCGAGCCAAGCAGCTTCACATGGGCCAAAGCTCACCAAGCTCTCATTGCTCTCTTCTTTCTCCTCTGGTAGGCTGTCTGCTTCTGCTCCATCTAGCCTTTTTTTTTTTTTTTTTTTTTTTTTTTTTTTGCATTTGTAAGGTAAAATTTCTGTAAGACTATACACTGCATTGTTTCAGAGACTCTGACAGATGGCCCAAAATAAGCTGAAGGAGTGGAAATGGGAAGCAGGGGGCATGAGGAGGGCCAGTGAGACCTTCCGTATTATGTCAAATCTCACCTCTCCTGTAGGCCCATCCACATCCACCACACTAAAAGTCCTTGCTCAGCTGCCATCAAAACTCCAGAAGGTGTTTACTAGCCAAAAGGTGTTTAGCTCTAGGCCTGTGTGCAATGTCAGGGTTGTCCTGACAAAGAAAGCTGAGCAACCTCATGCCTACCCCACAGAAAAAGTGAGCCAGGTTGGCTTCCCAAATAGGAGGGAACATTGCAGGGTCAGGAAGGAAGAACTTCAGGTTCTTAACCCTGGTCTCAGGACTACTTCATGCTCACTGGTGAAGGAGTATATTAGGAAGACACTGGGGTGAGGGGTCTTACAGCTACCCACAGGACTGAAATGGGGCAGTTCATCCCTCCTTCAGAGTTTTGAAAGAAAAGTGCCATTCTTGGCCAGGTGCATGGGATGGTTTATACCTTGCACAGTGACAGATCCTGAGCAAGGGAAGTCAAACACCTTCAGGTTAGATGCTGGAGGACCAGAAACTACAATGTCCCCTTGGCTACCTCCAGAGTAGTTAGGGAATCAGCAGGGCAGGGTATCAGCATGAAGTGAAACTTACTCTGAGATGCCAAATTCATCTCCAGGACTCAATAGGCATCACAAAGCACTCACCCAGGATTTGGGACTCTATTTGGGAAGTCAGACATCAGCAGGTGTTGTGCCATTTAACCTGTAGGCAACCACGCTCCTTATTGGATTGGGCTTGGCAAATCAGATCTGAAAAGTTATTTGTGTTTGTGCTTCAGTCAGCAGTGTGTGGAAGAGAGCAGAAATGTGAGCGATGTAGATATCTATCCTCTGTCAGTGTCTAAGCACAGCTGAAATAATTACCAGATGGTGATGAAAGTGACCCACAAGAGAATCACAGAACTCTACCCTAAACAAGCAAGAAAAAATTATTGTCAGACAGGCAATGGGATAATAGCAACAGGCTTTATTAAAGGAAAAGGAGACTTCTAATCTTCTGTACAGCAACTAGTTTCTCCTGCTGCAAATAATACCTGTAGGAATAGAAGAATCATAATGTTCCCATGTTCCCTTCTGAAGTACTTGGAAACGCATTTTTGGAAACTTACTTTGAATACATATCAAAAATACTCATAAGGAGTATAAATCACTCTGATTTACCAGAACAAAGACAAGAGGTTTGGGTTTTTTGGGTTTTGGTGTAATTTTTTTTAAGGTAGTTGTTTCTACAGAATTTAGTTATTTACCTCAGAGATTACAGAAATATTGAAAAATGACTGAAGGTTTGATTTAAGCTGAAACATTATTATCCAATAAAGACTCCAAGTTAGTAATATAAGATCTAAATTATTACAGCAGGTTTTTAAGAGGGAGAAAGTTATTCAAATAACTGTAAATTTACAAGTTTACTGTATTACTTCTAATCATACATTTAAACTTCTGAAATATCTTCAGTATATGTGAGATGAGATGAGATGAGATGAGATGAGATGAGATGAGATGAGATGAGATGAGATGAGATGAGATGAGATGAGATGGCGATTCCTAATTTTCTAACTGAGATCTTGTTGTGTGACATTGCCCAGCTGGAGTTCTGTGGATGTCAGTACACAGGTAGAGCCTGAGTAGCACTGAGGGAAGAGGAGGTGATACAAGCCTCAGCTACAGTGCAGCATTTGCCCAGAGGACATCAGATGAGTGAGTCCAGAGATTGCCTCTTCAGGAAAGGCAGCAAAACCTCTCTTTTTTAGAAATGTCTTCTCCCCAGAAATAAATAACTTGGGCCAGATACCTTCTCATATTCTGTTAATCTTCCTTTACTCTCCAGAATATGAGAGGAAAAAATACAGAAATTTAATAGTGAAAGCATGGGAAGATGAAAACCATGTTGAGTTTCACTCCGAAGAGGGAGAATTCAGCAGAGACTGTGCTGTTGCTGCTGATTTTTTGTAGAGCATCCTCAGGTACTAATAAGATTACAAAATTCAGATAGGTGCCTAGATAAACAGACAGACAGACTTAGCTTATTTATTTACTTGTGTTTTCTTTTTGTTGATTTGAAGCCAAAGATCCAAGCAAAGATCCTCACAAAGGCACAGCAGTCTATAAATGGTATTTTCTCACAACAAGTTGTTTGAGAGGCTGAGGAAGATAAAGAGAACTTGAATCTGAACTTTTAGTACTTTTTAATAAAGGAGTATTTGGAGTACATTCTCCATTCAATGTACATGCAGATCAGCCTTAATAATAACATATGTCATATTTATAAATTTCAAAGAAGAAAATACTTCAGAGAAAGGATTAGGTAAGTCTGAGGAGCCTTAAACAAACACTTTTACACCATATTGCTTTCTTTCAAAAGTTTCTTGGAGAAGACACTGAATTTTATAGTTTAAATCACATTTGCAGAAGATGTGTTATGGGTTTAAAATCTTGGAATTTTTCTTTCATCTACCAACCCTGCACCTCAAAGGAATCACCTTCTGTCT
>JAWWEU010000111.1:71736831-71821664 GCA_035583155.1 Acropternis orthonyx | reverse complement strand
AACTGTAATTCTGACTTGTAATCTGCTTGTGAGTTAGATTCATTCCTCCTGCTGGTTTACCTTTAAACCAGCACAAGATGACAGAATTAAATTCTAATGTGGTTCTGTTTCCTAGTTCAAGGGCACGTACACCCCTGTGTCACACAAGCATCTGTTTAGTTACTGACTCTCAACTGTGCAGATTGGGCAAAGTTTCAGACTTTTGTTTAAATTTCCCTGTAAGAATTGGGTCAGTTCTAATCTTCACATGTTAATAACTTCTTTTTTAACTGAGATTTAAATTGCTGAGAAGCTTTGTAGGAGAGAGGAAAATTCCCATAATCATCTCATTTGCATAACCTGAGAAAAACAACATGAGTATCACAGATAAGCAGGATGCAGATGAGCAGCCACAGCCAAGTGAGTGGTCCCATGTCATCCCACCAGGCTGAATCTGACTTGCCTTGGATTTAAGGTTAGGATGAGTAGGACTGTTGATGCTGGGTAATTCATAGCTGTGCTAGATGTGAGCATGGATAGTGCACCCCAGTGACAGAGAGAGATGGATGGAGAGTTAGCTACCCCTGTGGCACCAGGTACAAGTACACGGTCTGTGCGAGAGATGGAGGACAGAGGAATTCCCAAAAGAGATATAGATGTATTCTGATAATTCCTGGGACCTGTAACACAGGCTGTGAGGGATTCAATCATGTTTCCTCAAGGAAAATGCTACATGGAAAGACATGGAAACAGATGTGCTAACAAGTTATATATGGTTCAGCATGGGAATTTTCCTCTTGAAGGATATCAGACTCCTCAGTCAGCCCAGTGTGGGGGGTGGTGAGAGCAAGGATGTCCCTCCTTCAAGGGGAGCTGTGGTTCAGTTCGTCCGAAACTGGTTCTCTGAGATCTTTTTGAAGCAACAAACCTGTCAAAGAAGCTAAGCTCATCTAATTCATATCTCACAGCAAGGAACCAGTACTCAGTGCCTGAGGAAGCTAAGAGGTGGACACAGTAGAAGACAGAAGAAGCAGTGGAGAAGGAAGGAAGGTGGACCCATCCCCAACTTTCAATCTAGCAGTGGCTTGACATTACGTTGGCAGCTTATACTCTGTAACATCTGTAAAGAGTTGCAGAAAAGCACTAAAAAGACAGCTTCTGCTTGTATTAACTGTTCGTCTTTTCAGGTAGGCAGACAGTGCAGGTGAATCAGCACTTCTTTTCATAAAAGATGTGGCTTTGTTTACAAAAATGCTAAGTAGATTTTACAAATTACTTAGTCAAAAGTACATTAAAGAGACCTCTAATACCATGAATGCCACCTTTATGCTCAAAAGTGATATGTGAGCTTTCTCACTGCAGAGAGGGTTTATTTTTTTCCCAGAAAGTGGGTGCTGAGTATAAGTTTCTTGCACAAGATACGGTGTCTCATACCAGATTGTATTGATCAGAAAATCTAGCCAGCATCTAACACACTCTCTGAGTTCATCTTTCAGCCATGATGGCCAATGTATCCCTGGATCAGCTCCATCTGATTTTGTTTTTCCCTAGATTCTCTATGGTTCAGAAACAGAGAATTTTGGACATTTGGAAACAGAATGGTCTAATCTGCTCTCCTGGAATACACAGTGTTGCCATAGAGAGAGTAGAAACATAGCTGCACAACTAATCCCTGCCTCAGAGTGATGCTAAACTGCTTTAGAGACAGGACTGCAGCAGATTAGAGCTATGAGTCTTGTACTTGAACAATCTATGTTGCTGGCAGTCTCAGCCCTTTCAAAGTACTCCCATTTACCACTGGCTTGCTCTGCCTTATGTGACTCCATCGCAATTCCTAGAAACTGTCAGATAATCCCTTCTGAATTACAAACCTCCCACATATTCCCTATTTCTCTAGTTCTATTCCCTTCTTTCCTTCCTTCCTTCCTTCCCTGAGCTTGCCTGCTCACTGCTCCTTCTCTCCTCTGCGCCTTCTATCCAGGGGGAGTGGAGAGTGGGGCCAGAGTGTAAGGGAAAGGGCAGAGTAGCTGTTCCAGCTTGTCCCAGCTGCTCCACTGCCCCTGTTCTGCCATTCACCTCCTGTCTCTCTGCCAGCTGAATCCTCACAGGCCTTCTGCCATGCTGTCCCTAAAATCCCCTGAGTCAACCTAGCTCAGATCTCACAGCTATCTGGGTGAGTGCTCTGAGAGCAGGGTTCCTTTCTTTCTGTGCACTAGGGCCACAAAAACCTCTGGTAAAAGGAGGACCACTGACAGCTGGGAAACCTGCACCCAGAGATGCTGTCCATCACAGATGACAAATGAAGACCGTCTTGCTGCAACCTGAGTCTATACTGAGGAACAAGATCTATCTAGAAAAGACAAAGACAGAGTGATATCTCATATACAGATTGCAGTGACCTGTCTACAACGTAACTTTAGTTTGGAGCAGAATGCTCTATGCCTTCTCCCACCACTTTCAGTGGCTCCAACACAGCTAGTAACTTTTCACCATCAGCCTGAGATGCCTTATCATATAACTCTCTGAACTGTCAGGATTTCCTCACAGTCTGGGAGCTCTTTGGAGTCAGCAGATCTCTGTGGTCAGCAGTGCTAGGTGGATGCCATGCTGCTTGCCCAGCACACAGAATGCCCCTCCTACTCTGTCCCTGTCCCATCTGCTCTAGGGTGCAGGGTGTGCATAAACCCCAGTTTTACTTTTAAATCCTGCAGCTTTTTCTTGGCTAAGTTTATGAGCCTTGCCAGGTGCCCACTGCTGCTACAAAACATCATGATGTCCAGAGAGACTGGATTTGCACACACCTTTATGACTCCTCTATGAGCCCTTATTCCACTGCTTCACCAACCCATCCCATCTAGAAACAACATGTTAAGAGCTCTCCTCACCAGAAGGTGGCAAGGAGCATCAGTGGGACATCACACACTCTGAGCTAGTTCTGTGTCCCTAGGAAATTTGGCAGTCAGGAACTGTAGGACCTTTTCCCAGTGCGTGGCCCTGCCATGTCTACTTGCAGGGTACTCTTGGTCAGCATCTGGCAGCTATTTGGGTACCTCAAGGGAAGAGTGGGTGTAGATGGGGCACCCGGCCAAGTGTCTCCTGTTGTTGCCCTGTTTTCAACCCACTGTCCCTCCTCTATAGCTCTTTTTAATATTTTTGCCCCTTGTGATGACTTAACCTTTTTTCCTCTCCAGTGTCTTCCCTTCACCTCTCCTCCCTCTGTGGGTGTTTTTGGGATTTTTTTTCTGTTTGTTTGCTTTAGCTTCTCTTAGGGATGGGCTGCCTGCCATACCTAAAGTGGGGGGGGGAACCAAAACCTGGGGACAGGGGCCAAAAGCAGATACCTTTGGAGGGGTACAAAACAAGGGAAAATACAGCAATATTTTCCTGGTACACTTTCCCAACCATCACACTCTCCTAGCCTCCAGCAACTTACAGGTAAGAAACATAAGCAAACACTTTCTTCAGAAACACTATTCATCAGAACTCTCCTTCTTAAGTAATCCACAGTGGAGTATGTTGTATTGTCTCCCCTAAATAAATTAATATTAAAGGTTATGTCTGGCTATGGCAAACAACACTGGGTGAACAAGGCATGCTGCACCATGCCCATAAATGAGAGAGACCCATGATGTCCTTGGAGAGAGAACAGAACTTTCATAAAGTCATGGAGTTTTTTGTAACAAGCTTCATTACAAATGCAGACCGTCTGCTCATAAACCAAAAGTCAGTTCCTGCCAATTTCCTTGTACACTTCTAGTTCCTGGTACCTTATGAACTGGGGCTGGGTTTCTTTTCTGTAATGAAATGGAAAATGAAAGAGCATGAAGGGGCAGCAATGGCATGCTGTAACAGAGAGATACATATGAAGAGTGAAAAATCTTAACCTTCTTGAAGTTAGCAGGATGTTAACACTGACTTCATGGGACCGGAGTTTCACTCTGATCTGTAGCAGCTGCCAGGCAATCTCATCAGTCTTTGGAAAGTGCTGCTGCGCTTGTTATTTTCGGCAATTTTAATGACATTAAGCCCTAGGGGGTGAAACCCCAGGAAACAAGGATGCAGACAGCCTGAGTGATAATATCATGAGCCCCACTAACTCTCCTCACTTAAATCAATACCCTCAACTACTCCATGCAGAGCTGCAATGAAAGGAACAACACAAAGCTAGCCTGAAAGATTTTGAGGGAAAACAAGCAGAAATCGATCAGCCACAAACAAAATGTTCTAACCAGAGCACCTTTTTTTTTCTCTCTGTCTTGGCATGTGCTGAAAATTCACCACGGATCTTCCACTCACTCTCTAAATCAGTCATATGGCAATTTATCTTATTTACATTCTTACTATTTCCATAATACCTACTCTAATCACAGCTTGTTAAAGAATTGTGGGCACGCTATATGCAGGTGCCTAACTGTAGTATAAATATTTACAGCAGTGTTGCCACTTAAGAGTTTTCACATGTGGCCTTTTTAGGCAGTAATTTATGTGTGTTTTAACTCTTCTGATGCATTAAAGCATGCAGGTGAAATTTCTCTTTAAAAGTGCAGTGACATCAAGTATTGCCTAATAGCTAGAACTTGCTTCATGTAATATTCATGCTGGTTTGGGATCTAATCCTTCAAGTATTCTACACCTTGCCCCAATAATATCTTCTTTAGATTATCATCCCAGCACATGGGCTGCTCTAATTTTACAGTGCACTTTTTTTAAAAGCCCTCCCGCTTGTCCCACTTCATTCATTGGCAAAAGACCCAAGTAACCAAATGGCAAAGGAAGCAAGAGGAAGCCTGCAAGGAAAACTTATAAAAGCACTCTAATCTTTTAAGAAAACAGTTTCTAAAAATGCATGCAGCATTTTTTGTGTGAATAGAGGTTTTTGAACCACCCGAGTCCCTGTATTAACTAAATTCAAGTGAGAATTTAACAAAAACACTCCTGATACTTAAAGAAGTGAAGCTGGTGATGACAGAGACTAATGTTCAGTTTCTGGGAATCCACTTATTAATTTTGTCAGGCTGAAAACAAAGGTTAACGGTTTCCAAAATAGCTGAACAATGTCAGCAAACATTTGCTTTGACTGAACTAAGACCCTCCCTTGCCCTAAGATCAGCTCCGGGACATTTTCAGAAAGGCTTTCTTTATCTCTTGACAGTGTGAAAAAAAACTTTACCTGCAAATTGACTTGTGTGTAGAAGGAAGCTATCATTCATGCTAATGGAGCCCATCAGCTTGCTTTCACTGTACCATGATACCCTGAAGCAAAAAATGTGAAGCCTGTTAAGCCCTGGGCTTAGCAATAGGATTTAACAACTCTAAAATGCCTACCTTCCTCTGTACACATATTGTGGACCACTATCCCACACATTTCTCTGTTTCTGTGACAGCTGGTCAATGTAAACTAGCTCTTAAAAGATTTTATCTTGATTTTTATGCTCTGGGAGCTGTTTTGTTAAAATAAACCCTTCAAATTTTAAAAAGCAAAAAGACAATGGGAAACTGCAGTAGAAAACAGAGCAGAAAATTGTACAGAAAATTGTTTACAAAGCTCCTGGTAATTTGGTAATGTGAAGCATCTTCCCTGCTCACTGCACTCCTCAAATAAAAAGTCAGTGGGCACATTTTGAAATAATTAGAGATCATGACTCCTGCAAAAGCATCACTTTTCTAAAATGTGAAGGCATGAGAAGAGTTAATCCCAGACCACAAAGTCAGACAATAAAAGCATGAAGAAGCTGGCCCCAACTGTGGAAAGGCTCTGACTGGGACACTCAGGTAGGTTAAGATGCACCAAATGTGCTGAAGTGGTGGGCAACAACTTTGTTAGAGATAGTTTACTAGTTAATAGTATCAAAATGCTAACATGCAAAGAAGTGTTCAGTGAGGGGAAGAAATGGCTCTAAGCCATAATCAGCAAATGGGGAACATCAGACTATTCCCTGTCTGGCCTCCTGAGATCTGGAGTCATGCCAGCCCGGGGATCTGACACACCCCATCTCAGGCAAAACAAGAAGGCTTGAGACAAAGGGCTCATTGACAGTCCCTGCATCTCAGGTCTCTTCTCTAACCCATAAAAACTGAACACAACCCTCCAGAGCTGGTCCCATTGGCCCCAACCCTTCACTGGACCCTGTCCAAAGCTGTGAAAGTACTATCCTTCTTGTAATCCAACCAACACTATGTACTGCTGGGCACAAATTTAAAAAAAAAAAAAATGAAGTCATTGGTGATGGGAAAAGAAAAAACTCTCAAGGACATGACAGAAGCCAAAAGAGAAGCAGCAAGATTAAAAAGAGCAAGGGCAGGGCAGAAGAGTAGTCCTCATAGATGGCACCAAGCACATGCCCTTCACTTCAGGTGAGACAACAATTTATACAATGCTGCACTGTGGATAGGTGGTAAAATGAGGCTGGTCAGGAGTAGGGAACAAGGAAGCAAACTATCCTGAGAGAAAGGTTATATGAAAGCCAGTAGTGAAGTGTAATGCTCAGTCTTTGAAGCATAAGACCAACAAAGAGCGCTGCCTGCTTGATGGAGGCATTCTTGGAGCCAACCTGGCCAACAGTGCCCTATCAGGATGCGTGGGGGCCTGGAAGAACTGCAGAGAGGGCTGAGAGTTCACCTTCACTGCCTCTTTTCAGAGGATAAAAGCAGTAAAGAAGGACTTTTTCTCTGGAGGTATCTTAAGAAATTCCAAAGATACAGTAAGTTAAAAGGCAATGCTTGTAGACAGGTGAAAGACGATGAGCCAGGATTTTCAGTAAACAAACACTGTTTGGTGACTATATGAGGCATGTATTTAATGTGTTTTCAGCACTCTAGTCCACACCCATCTTGGCCAGTCCCACTATGCTACTTTGTGCAGGGATTCACCCATGAATCAATTAATTTTGAACTCAAAAATTCTGTTTTTCTAATATTCAGTCCTCTCCCTGGATATAGCCAGCACTTCCATTCTCCATCAGGCAGCCTTGGACTCTTGGTCTACTGCCCATCTCAGTGGGTATGGCACCAAAGGACACCTAGGAAATACAGGAGTTTCAAAGGCAGATTCATAGTGCTTGACGAAGACTACAGAAGTCCTACCAGAAGGATAATAACTCTTTTGCAAAATTATTCCTTTGCATCCTGTCGTACCATAAAAATACATTACAGACCATAGATTGTCTGGACTTACAAATGAATTCCCAATGTTTAATCTATCTGAATGTCTTTCTTGTGGTTTTATACTTCAGTGTAATCCTTCACTAAACATTTTTCAGCCATTAGCTCAGGACAATACATTTTTCATTATTAAACTGCCTCATGTTTTCATTATATCTGCACGTCAGATTTTACTTAGTGATATATCAGTGGGATCACCTCTCTTATTACTCCGCTTGAAATTCTCTTCTGAGAAAAATAAAGTTATTTCAGATGAAAGGGGGCTCCTCAAAACTAAATGGCCATGAAACATATTGTGAAAACAGCTACTTGGAGAAGAGAAGGCTTTGGGATGACCAAATTGCTGCCTTCCAGTACCTCAAAGGAGCCTCCAAGAAAGATGGAGAGAGACTTTTTGCAAGGGCATGTAGGGGCAGGACAAGGGGGAATGGCTTTAAACTGAAAGAGAGTAGGTCTAGATTAGGTATCAGGAAAAAATTCTTTACTGTAAGCTCAGTGAGGCACTGGAACAAGTTGTCCAGAGAACTTGTGGATGCCCTATCCCTGGAAGTGTTCAAGGCCAGCTGGGATGGGTCTCTGAGCAATCTGGTCTGGTGGAAGGTGTGCCTGTCCATGGCAAAGGGGTAGGAACTAGGTGATCTTTAAGATCATTTGCAACCCAAGCCATTCTATAATTCTATGATCATTCTTGACAGATCGATGGAAATTTGTATGAACTGGAGTAATAGTGAAGTAATATCACTTATAAGAAGGGAACGAAACTAAAAATTATCTCTTTGGAGAAAGGTGCTACATGTAGCTGGAGGAAATACCTGCCCCATGGAAGAGCTGCCCGAGCAGACTAGACAGACAAAAGGTGTGAGAAAAGAAGTGTTGTTGCCCCATATTACAAACTGGGACTTGAGTCATAGGATGAGTAAGTGATTCGGAGAAGGTCACACAGGAAATCTGTGTCACGATTGGTTATTAAACCCAGATTTCCTGATTTGCCACTGAATCCCATAATTACAAGACCATCCTTCCTGTCTTTTCCAATTCTATCCATAAAGTACCTCACTAATTGGGCAATGCTTTAGAGGAAGAAAAAGTCTTCCGTTCATCCTACAGCATGATCTCTGGTGACTCCCACCATTGGATTCAAGTCCATGTCCCAAGAGCCTGGCTGAGAAATTGCATTTCCTCATCCACACCAGGCTGTCACCCACCCTCGTGCAGGTGTCCTCCTATGCAGCTTGTGCCTTGGCACCCAGCCTGCTCCGCTCCCTCACACCACCCTCCTCTGCTCCTTGGCCACTGCTCCTCTCACAGCCCTCCATACTGGTATCTGAACCAACCCTGCTGCTCCCTTCTGGTTTAGTGGGGTTTCCTCACTTCATAGGTTGGGGTCTGGCTAGTGGGGTCTGGCTAGAGAGGAGGCTTTGGAAATCTTCAGGGCTGATGCTGTGGTGCATTTAGTGAGTCTACTTTAAATAAATAAAATGGGGTCACAGAACATACCCGCTAGCTAAATCTTATCCATCATACTTCAAACAAAAGGAGAAAAAAAGACTAGAGATGGCTGTGTTGGGTGGGGAACGACCCATGCGGAAGATTTCTACCAGCAGGGGGAGGGTTATTCCTGGGGCTCCAGGAATAACAGATATTCTGGAAATTTATGGAGCTCCTGGAAATCAGAAGACAAAGGAAATTGGGCTGGGACTCCTGTGAACAAGAAACGTAAGGATATGAAGTGGACACAACTCAGCCTACCTGGAAAGGAAGCAACTGAAAGCAAACTGCAAATATCTGAAATACCAAGTTAAATAGGAAGATAATAATACAATCTCACAGATTTCCATAATTTGCTGAGGAAGTCTTGTCAGATATACAGATGAAAAAAAAAACGAATTTGGGTCCGTTCTTAATGGTCTTCTGAGAGGTTTGCAATCTGGTTTTGAGAGGGCTAAATAAGTCATCAGTGGAAATAACAAAAAGATACAGACAGGCAGCCTTCCCTATGGAAGAGGCAGCAAACTCATCTTCAAGTTTAAAAAAACAGAGCCATATGGCTGGATGGTAATGCAGGGCTGAACCCTATTTAATATCAGCATTAACACTATAGAAGCTGTTACTATAGTAGTGACATCTGGAAGAACCTTCAAATAGATTATTCTCTAACCTGGATGAAGGATTCTGCCAGTCTGTCTGTCAAAGAAAGCCTTCAGAGCAAATCAATAACAAAGATCTTGTTACCTGAATGCAATGTAATTTATCTGCTAATCAGTTTGACAACATTAGAAACACAGGGAGAGAAGAAAAGAAGAATGGAAATCAGGAGATGTAATTAACAGCCAAGAAGGCAGAAATGACTCCAGGAACATATGGATAAACATCAAACTTTTATATGGCACTATCCAACAAACTTGATCAGTAAAATCATACCTTCACTCTAAAGTGTTCCTAGTCTAAGCTGATACTTGCTGTTCATAGGCTCCACTTAAAAAGCATTAACATTACCAATGGGTAGTATTATTAGCGAAGATGAGAGATGCATGCACAAAATACTGCTAATTGCCAGAGCAGTGATAGATACATTGTCCCATCTTTTTTTAAAGTTGGTTTGAATATTTGTTTTGTTTTGGCCAAATGAAAAGGTTCCTCTTAACTAATTAAAATGACTCTGCTGAGTAAAAACCTTTGGCAGCCTCTGGAAATTCAATTCCTCCTTGTAGCTGGCCTCTCTTGCTGAAACAACATGTGAAATTGTTGCTAGAGAAAGAGGTTTTTTGGTCTGTTTGTTGGTTTGTATTATACTTAAACAAAAGCATTTTGTACCTGATTTACTTCTCCTGACACTGAAAAGATCAGCTGTAGTTGACAGGAGCAATTCTCAGCAACCCTTGCACCTGATGTGGTCATTGAAATCGTAAAGTGGAAGAAAGTTAACAATGCCATTTCCATTCACTTGCACAATGTATAAAACAACTGCATGTCAAACACTGATGTGAAATCATGATCGTGACCATATGTTTTTGGAAGGTAACAGACTGTATTTGGGGATGAAGCATTAAACTCTAGAGTTATTATTTAAAAAATCTTGGAAATAACAATTGACATTTTTCACACTTGTTTTCAAAAAATACTGTAGTTTGCATCCCTTAATGTAATATACCTGTTTGTTTCCTGGGAGGATTAAGCTATTTATTCATTGAATAAACATTGATATGTAATAGGGGTCTTACCCAATCCCTTCGAAGTCAGTATGGGTGAATACCTGGTCCAACCCTATATGTCTTCACCACCCAGTAGAGCAGATCTTACAGAGAGCAAAGGCATGACACAATTCCTGACTTGCAGCCTATGGGCTTCCCAGTGGTTCTTCTCAAGAAAAGGCATGGGCCCACGCTTAATAGGCTATACGTATTTACTTCATGAAGGCAACAGAAATTTTGTCATAGAGTTCAGTGGGAGCAGATTCTTGCAGAGCTCTCTAACATCATGTAACATGCTACCTGCAGAGGTCTCAGAAAATGAGTGCTTTTAGAGTTCACACTGTCCTGGTTGTTCACGGACACATGTGAGTGAGAGCTAGATACACGATTCATATCCGCAACACTTAATACCAATATTACCTAGATGTTAACACGAAATGTGCTATTTCAGTCTGCTGTATTTCTCACACAAACAGAAATCCTGGACTTCCTTGTTCATGGAGCAGAGACAGAATGTACAAGGGTCAGCACTATTCAAGGGTGAAAATAGATGCAGCCTCTAGGGCAAAAAGCCCATGCTCTTTGCAAATTTTATTTACATAGATAAGGGTGATTTGAATTATTTAATAACAGAACTCCTACAGTCTAAGGAGGAGTAGCTGTAAGACAGGAAGAAAAGTAGATGGAGCACTAGGAAAAAAAATACAGATTTTGTTCCAGTTCTGAGAAAGTGGTTAAGGAGTCCCTGGGTGGCTATTCATGCAGTTCTTACTCTGGTAAAACTGCCACTGACTTTAATTGCAGTTCACTCAGTTGGATCAGCCTGCTAATCAATTAAGCACTTTTCATTTCATTGCAATGAGAAGGTGTGCTGAAAATGCCATCATATCTCTAACTATCTTCAAAGCCTAGAATGTCTTCACACCATTTCATGAGTTTCCCCTTTCCAGTACTAAAAGAGGATGCTATAAAAGTCATGATTTAAATGATATATTGCAATTTTATGGACTTGGAAGCTAATTTTGCTTAGAAGCATTTTTATGGACTTTGGAAGCTGAAAGTGGGGGAAAACAGAGCTCCTAAGATCAAAAACTTTCCTTCTGAAGAAAAAGGTTTCAGAGGGGAGCAATTTCTGCCTCCTCTGGATAGGACTCAATTGCTTCTTGAGACTCCAGTATTAAGAAGTTTTTGCTGGAAAATACATGTAAAGAGGGAATTCATTTTATCTGCCCTGCAAACAAAAGAGATTATTTTCAGTTTCTGTTACGAGAGTGAGAAGTGGGGGAGTTCTTTCCAGGCAAAAGCTATAAGATGTTTTTCCTAATTAGTTTAATTACAAAATGTACTAAGACTATTAGATAAACATTAGGCTGTTTTCGGGTTGAAAACACGCAGATGTTAGCAGGATTAAATCAAAATACTTTATATGCCTTTGAAGATTTTTTTTTTTACTCAAAGACCTCAGCTTTTTTTTTTCCTTTTTAGGCTCTGTGACAGCTGATATTATTAGAATTTTTTTCTTTTTATTAAAATTATGTTCATCTAACTCATACAAGTTAGCTTTCATTAGCAAAGCAAGAGGGATTTGGCCTATGGTATCACATTTCTGGAATCTGATGATTTCTTCTCTATTCATCCATTCTCCCTGCACTGATCAGATTCTAATTATAGCCAAATTACAGCTATTGTCTCAAAGAGTGAGTAACATATTTGTGGGTTGTTGGTTTTTGGGGTTTTTTGGGGGGGAGGGGAATAGGGAACAGAGGATGGCTGATTTTAAAATAGGAATTACACAAAGTAATAAGAGTTATTTATAACAACTTTTAAGGGAAGATGGAAATGGTGGATAAGGGAAAGAGGAAGGGGAAGGCATCTTTATATCCAAGTAGGAGAGAATTACACTTTGCTGAATTGAAACTGTCTTTCTACAGCTTCCCTCAATGTTAGCACTCTATCTGCTGCTGTGAGGCACTGAAGAGCTAGGTAACTCCAGGGTAAGAAGTATGAAACATGCTGTTTTGGGACCCAGCTAATGCAGAATTCATGGAATAGATGAATAGCTAAAGTATCACTGGAGAAGTAAATGTAGAACATGTAGAGAAAGATTCATAGTGAGGAGCAAATCTGCTATAAACTTAAAATTATGTCACCGTTACACGCATACTAGGTGAAGAAATACCACTATATTAAGCAAATGTATAAAGAACTGAACTCCATGTTTGTGCATCCTTCAGAGTAGTAGCAATGCTTCTCTGAAACCATCAAAATTATTTCTCAGCTGATTATAGGACAAATGTTTTTCAGGCACAAGTATCCTTAACTATTATCATTGAGTAACAACCTGACAAGCACTTTTAAAGGTATGAATGTCATCAACCATAAATGAGACCTCAAAGTAAAAAGAGCAATAAACTATTTTGGTCAGAAAGGTAGTTTCCAGGGTTAATATACTTACAAAGCACTTTTACTTTGTCACTTCTAAAAGCTATTGCTAAAGACTACCTCTAAGTTTCCTTATTATCCACCTGCAAATTACCCCAAGATACATGCAAAGTCAAATGAAAGGCTTCTCAAACATTCTTGCATATCAATAGAAGTTGTTTTACAAGAACAAGACTAAATGGAGTATATTTTATTGCATTACCCTGCTGGTCACCTCCATAAGATGAAAATGTAAAAAGCTTTTTTTAGCATTTGGTTTTCAAAGGGCACTTTGGACACATGACAGTCTTTCATCTCCACAACTAAAAGTTTAAGTGTGAGTTTATTATTTTCTCAGAGACTATCTTCACCTGTAGCTACCAGGTAGAAAATAACAAAACTGACCAGGGCAGGCTGATTATGAACAGACAACTACACAAAAAAATCTATAAAACACAGAAAACCAATATATGGACAACACCACAAAGACAATTATATATGTAGTAAAAAAGTGTGCATTGCGTATATGTGCTGTTGTACGTGCATGCACAGCTCAGTGGCCTACCTTTCAAACTCAGTAATCCCCTTTAAAGCCTTTGGTGAAAAAAATACAGGCTAAAATCCTGAAATGTTCTTCCTGAACACAAACTGACATGTGCAGCTCCTCCTCAGAAAGAACTGTACAAATGTCATCAGGTGTTAGTGTAATGCAATGACCATCAGATTTTATTAAATTACTAAATCTATTAAGTGATTAAATTCTTGGTCACACCAATTCATGTCAAGTGTAAACATACGGTGAAACACTTTTAAATCAATTACCTGATGATAAAGGAATAATCTTCTTACTTAAATGAAAGCAATTAATGTATGTCAGGGCTATGCATTTAAGAGGTTTCCAGGATCAGAACCATCCGTTTGATAGTACCTAAACTCACACTTTCAGAAGGTAAACTAAGTATCGCTAGCAGATGTTGAGCAGTACTAAAGCACATGGAAAACTAAACAGTGTTTCTTTTTTTTCTTTTTCCGGTGCATTTCATTCCACAGGATCTCACAACATTGTACTTCACACAACATTGAAATGCAGCCACTGATTTTCGTCCTGCCCTTTGTTTCAGTATCTGTAACCATGACACCAGGACGGAAGCAGAAGTTTCATACCATTAAAAGGTGGTATTGTGGAGTTCTTACTAGCAAGGGCTACCTACAGAAATACCTTGTAAAAGAGAAAAGGAGATTCAATAGGGCCAGATGATGTGCCCTGCAGCAATGTCTTAGCTGCTCAAGGTGATTATGGCTGTGGGGCCAAGCACAGCACTCCCTTGCTGTACCAGGCACATAATCTGCTTTTTCTGGAACCCCCAGACCACAAAAACAGATTTTTGAGAGGCCACAACATCCACCAGGCCAACTGACAAAGAAGAAGTACAATCCCTAGTTTAACTAGGAGCCTTTACAGAAATTGCATGCAGAACCTGCCACAATTTCATAGAATCATAGAATCATTTAAGTTGAAAAATACCTCTAAGATCATCAAGTCCAGCTGTTAACATAACGCTGCCAAATTTTATTTGACTCTGTCTTGCTAGCTAAGCCTGTCTTCTGATCTTGGCAGAACTGTGACGGTTGGGCTTGCTCTTGGCAATGTCAACCTAAGGATAAATGAAAAATTCAACTACCTCCCTTTTCACACTCTCCCTTAGTCTCCTTTACTCCTTTCAGACAAATTTTTTTTAAACATTGTATTTGCAGTATTATGGCACTGATGGAGAGGTGGGTGTTATCCCTTCAGGTCCACACATCCTCTCTCAACCTGTGGTCCATTCATCTCAACGTGGGACTCACCAACACCAGAGATACTATGCACCACCATGGAGGCAGAACCAGGAGTCCCCCCTGTGCATGTCACCACTATGAAGTCATGTTCTAAGCAGAATAATGACAGTGGACGCCAAGTATGAGCCTGGGGGTTCTGGCCATGGGTCCTAGCTGAAGAGCAGTCTTCAGTGTGCATTATGTTGGATACTTTCAACATGCTGTAAAGGTCTCCTAATGTTGTGCTGTGGGTGTGCTGAGCGATGTGCAGTGTTAAGTGATACTCCTGCGTAGCATGACCATGGCCATGTAATGCACAGTGAAACTGCATTTACACATGGCTTGTGCAAGAACTCCAGCCTCAATGAATATGCAGTATACAGTCACTCTGTGGCAGGGCCTTAAGACAGCTGAGTTAAGTGGCAGCAACAACTGGGTGTTGGTGGAGCATGTTGACACCCACTCTGTTAAGAAATAGTAGCACGTTTCTGGAGCTAATGTAGCATTCATCCAGCAAGAGTTCAGTGTTCTTCAACACTGAAGAGCCTTGTGTGGGTTAGAAGCACCCTAGGTGCAAAAGGATAGCTAATCTCTCCCTTCTCAGTGCCCCTTTCCAGCTTTCACCCTAATTCACTGAGGGGGGGAGCAGTTGCACTTCCCAGCACATGTTGAAAGGAGAAATTCCAGCATGCTGCCAGCCTAGGGCTCAGAAACTTAAGTTGTTACACACAGACTGAGTCACATAAATAGGTAGATAGTTGTGCAGAGAGTACAGACAGAGATGGAGACACGTCATGAATCTTGGCACTGTCTTTTCCTTTGGCTGACTAGCCTTTGGCAGCAGAATTTTCCTAAAGTTTCACTAGCTGCATTCTTAACTCACTCAATCTGCTGTGTAGCGCCCTGGCAGTTTTCTCCTCCCTGCCCTTTCCTTTGTCCCTTTCTCCCACATGAGTATATTTGGGGTTTTTAGCTAGGGTTTCACTGTATGCTGCCATACAATGTGTCTAATACCTATGACTATATGGCAAACATAAAATCAGCGGTGGAAAATACTGTCACACTCAGAAATATTTCCAGCTGTAACATCCTTGGACCTGTGTGTTTTTGCTCTGCTCCCATTCTAAGAGCCATTTCCAGAAGCGATGCATAAGACCCTTAGATGTAGAGAGGTCGTGGGACTACGGAGTTCCAGCTTTTACTGATCACATCATGAATGATGGCAAAAGTAATTTCCCTCCACCACTTAATACATTTTTTGGCCATATTTGCTACCATGTCCTGCATCCCAGGTTTCACTGAAAAATTTAATACACTTCCTATCTATACAGGATGATACAGGACCAGATCCTTAGGAACATCATATGTACTATAAATGTATCACACTGAAATATTTATCTCATCATAACTTTTCACTCACACCGCCCTTACATCCCCAAACTGACTTCTGGAACTTCAGCTGTGTTATACCTACAGTGTACAGACTATATACCACATATAACTGTCACGAAAGACTTTGAGCTCTTTCCCATTTCTGCTTAACTTCATTACAAATCTCCTTTAACCTTTAATGCATAGATTCCAGCTCTTTCTCAAAAGAAGATTACTCTTAAAAAGCAGACTGCTTCTAAGTAGTAAAACCTGGGAAATAAATCTAAAATATCCTCTTCTACTGTTTCCATACCCCCAGAAAATTGACCAAATTGCTTAATTTCAAAATCTTACAGAGTGGAAAAAAATGTCCTGTCTGAGACTCTCCACACCAAACTTCAGCCACAAATACATTTTTTACTGTGGCCATTTACAACTGGGAAATGTGTGGTTTACAATGGAATGATTACACAGTTTTATCTTGGCATGTCACAGGCCTTCTGGTAAGGTGAGAATGGAGCCAGTTCTGAACTTTCATATTAGGAGTAACTATTGTAATAAAGTAGCACCCTGTCTCTTTCCACAGTTTTACCAGTTTGGGGGTTTGTGGAATTTTCTTTCTAATAAAATATATGGTCTAAGGCTGAGTTTGAAACAAAAATGCTCATTGCTTGTTGAATTGTATGAACTTTGGAAATATGGCAACAAAATGGACACATGTTCTATTATTATTATTATGCTTACGGGCTACAAAAACAAATCATTTGCAAAGTTCAGATGGACAAAATGAGCATTGCCTTCTGTGAGAATCTGTACTTACATGTATCTGTTTACTTAGATGCATATGTTCTTGATATCTCATGGAAAAATCAAGTATCATATCTTATGAAAAAATCATTCCTGAAGCATTGTTCAGAAAATCAATCCTAAACCAGAAGTCCATTAAAAAAACCTGAATACCTGGGTCTCTTTCCTTGGAATTCTCTTTTATTGTTATTAATAGATCATTTATCTTCAATATGATTGGAGACAAAAATTCCTTTAAAAAGTGATGAAATGAAGAGATTTGCAAGTGCTGAAACCCCATGATCTCCCCCTCTCTCTCATCACCTGATACAGGCTTAAGGTTTCACAGTTTGTAAAAATCAATGGGAAGTTCTCCCCTTGCCAGCAGACTGGGCCAATTTAATAAGTACCTGAACAGAGAGGCAGCCTGTCGAAGGGGCAGTCACCTTTCGCCTGGCAGGAGGAGCTGCGAGGGCCGGGACACTGGAGTGCATTGTTTCCCTGTGTGAAGGCCTTAATCAGCAGCAAGGAGATTTCTTCTCTCCAGCTTTCCCCCACCCGCCTGACTGTAACCCGGAGGGGAACCTGCAAGGGGACAGCCAGCTTCTGCCACAGGATGCAGTTCCCGGTGGCAGGGGGACTTCACGTTTCCCATAAAGGCCTTTCTCTCTCTCTCACTAGGGCAAGCACATCGTAGGGAAACTCCAAGCAGCTGCCAGGCAATTTCCTTTCAACTCTGTCCCAAACTCACTGTTTACAGTTTTATGAAGGCAGCTCTGACTGCCTGTTCTCCTTCTCTCCCTCCCACTTGTTCAAGTTTGTCGATACCCGATCCATGAACATTTGTTTCTTCCTTCCCTGGAGGAGTTTTGCGCTCTACTGACCTCAAGTTCAGCCCCAATGAGGCTGGCAGGAGGGCTCAGCTGGCTCTTGTTTTCCCACTTGCTGCAGTCCCTTCTGTTGGACTAGCAAAACCAGTGTAATTCAAGCAGGGGAAACCCTTCCCTTGATAGCTCCTCATACCGCCCAGGGCTCAGCTGCCGGGAGAAAGTTCACCCACCCTGGTCCCAACCCACGGAGGTGAACCCCATACATTCCGTTCATGGAAGCCACTGGTGCTGGAGGCATACAGGCAGGTCAAGACCCTCAGCCCCGCTCCGGTTGCCCTTAGTTCTTCTCCCTGATCTGCACCACTCCTCGCTGTTCTGTACTGCGCAACCACACGCCTGTGGCTTTACTGCACCTTCCCCAGGTGGGTCCCAGTTTTACAACACTGCTGTGGGTGCACAGGGGTAAAGCACCCGGGGATGGCAGTGAAATGGTTGGATGGTTGGATGGATGAGTGGATAGGTGGACAGATGTGTGTTTAGCTCTCCTCGAAGCTTCATCTCCAGGTGATTCCCCTCCCACTCGGTATCAATACTCCTCAGCATCAGATCTCACTCGCCTTCCCCTCTCCTCTCCCCACCTTTTCTCACTCTTTGCAGCAGTGATAGAGCCTTTTTCTTTAACCCGTTGGGACTGTCTGCTGCCTTCCCACAAAGACGGATTGAGGAGGGCTTGGGAGATCGAGATTTTCTGTCTGTCAACAGCTGTTCGGCCCGTGCCTAGTCCTCGCCGCCCCGCGCCCCGGAACGGGAGCCGCGGAGGAGCGCGGAGCTGCCGCTGCCCACTTGCGGCGTGGACGGGCGAGAGCCTCGCGGGGGACAGAAAGGGTGCGCGGCAGGGCGGGCAGCGGCGCAGCCACTCGCGGAACCCGGAGCAGGGCAGGGGAGGGTTCCCCCCGCGGATAAATCAGCGCGTGTGTCCCACCGGCTCCCGCGGCGCTGTGCGCAGGGAGCGCGCAGGCAGGGAGCGGGGGACGGGCAGGGCTTGCTGCCCGCGTAGCGACTCCGCGCTCGGCTCCGCAGCCCAGCGGGGAGAACCGCGCTAATTCCCGTCTCGCGGAGCCCTTTCGGCGCTGGTCCCACGGCACTCGGAAACCGCCGCCCCTCTGGTGGCTCCTTCTGCGCCACCGGCCACCCAAATATTTATTAAATGCCTGCATTCGTTGCTTTCTAATTAGCGGCGCCCGAATCCGTCTGCTTTGTCTTATTCGAGACGTTGCTGTTACGTGAGCAACATACATCAAAGAAAGAAAGAAAGCAAAATATTTTAATTAAATTTTCCCCGCGAGCAGGGCGAGGTGAAAGAAACCAAAACGCAACACACATCCTCGGAGATAATCTTTACTTTTTGCTCCCCCCTGCCCGCTTTGCCCAGGGTTATTCATTCCGATTGCCCCGCTGTTATTTATGTTTCCCGAAAGTTACACAGTAAAGCTGTTTACGCAAATTCTAGCGAGGGAACCGTGGCAAAAACTTTGGGAAGGATGTGAAAATCAATGTGGTTTGATAGTGCCAGCACTACGGCGGAGCTCACATTTAAATCACGCTCTTCGTCCGAGAGTTTTGGGTGCGCGTGAACAAATATATATATATATATATGGGGGGGAAAAAGGAAAAGGGCACACTGTGGGAGTAACGCACTTTTCCCGGTGCTGCCGAGGAGCGGGTGGGGAAAGTCGCCCGTGTTTGCTCCGCGTCGGCCGGGGGAAAGCTGAAGCGCCGGAGCCCCCGCGGCGGGGCGGGCAGAGCCGGCTGCTTCCCCCACCTTCGTCCCCGCTCAGGTGCGCCGAACAGCAGGTGGGCCAGGCCGCCCCGGTCTCGTCCCCCGCGGAGGGGACTGCTGTAAGGAGAGCGATGGGAAAGTAGAGGGGTCATTAACGCGGCGGTAATTGATGCTCCCCTCCGCGCTCACTCCCTGTCTCCGCCGCTGCGGCACGGCAGGGCCGGGTCACGTCTCGCAGGCTGGGCTCGGGGTCTCGGGGATCCTCCCGCCCCGGCCACCCCTGTCACCTGCGGCCGGGTCGGGCCCGCTGCCCACCGGGCGCGGCAACAAGCGGAGCGGTCGCCAGCGTCGTTTCGCCACCTCTCAGCCGGATCTGGGTCTCTTTTTCTTTCCTCTTGCACCGGTCTCCGGCGGGATGACCGTGCTGTGACCGCGCTGCAGCGTGCACCGCAAACAGGGAACTGCGCGGAGGTTCCTGCGCTGAAGGGGAAATCAGCCACCGGCGGGATAAGCCCTGATGCTCGGGAAATGCACTCGGCCGGGTGTCGAGAAGGAGAGTGGGCACCTTTTTTTTTTTTTTTTTTAAATTTGTTCTTGTCGACGATTTATTTGAAAGAAAAAAAAGTCCCTTGAAAGTGCGTAGTGAAGCGCATGACTTTATGATAAAAGATGAAGTCCCTCGGCACGGGGTTTACGTTCGCTCCGAGAAGTTAACTCGTTCCTGGGGGTCGCAGTGCCAGAGGCGGGAGGGGCGGGAGGTGACCGAGCCGAACTGAGCTGAGCTGAGCCGAGCTGAGCCCTGCCGCTCCTCACCGGCTCCGTGACGCCGGGAGCCACTAGCCGAGGCTGCTTCAACTGTGTCCCTTCATACACGGTTTATAAGAACCGATTCCGACCTGCAAGCAGATTCTCAAAAGCTAAATGACCTATTATTATCGGCTGTCTGAGTTTACCACTTGCCATTGGGGTAAAGCAAAGGTAACTTTCTAACAATAAACTTACCCCCGGCGGTGGAAATGAGATCCGGGAGGCTGCTGCTGTCTTCCTTGGATTGTCCTAAATGTAACGTTTTGGATAGTCTCTAGTGGCCTCCTGGTCATTAAAATGCCAAGGAATTATTTGTGGGGGTTCAAAGACAAGGGCACCCATGATTGCAGGGGAAGAGATATACATGCTGGATTTTGGGAGTGAGAAACAGAGACTCTCCTTTAAGCAAGCATTTACTTTTCTCCTAAATCACTTTTCAAACCAAATCCACCTAATCCAGGTGCCTTTTCGTCATTAGTACAAAAATAATTGTGCTGTTGGGGCTCTGGGATGGTTGGCAAGCTACTGCTACTGGTTTCCTAAGTATTGGAAAGACAGACCGAAGGCAATTCAGCAGATGCAAACAGGCAGAGCCTGGCTGAGAGATTGCCTTCCTCCAGTAAGTAACCTTGCAAGATGCTGAGGTTATTGACTTTGGAGTGGGGAAAGAGGTGTCTGATAATCAGCTCACTCTCTATCTTCCTTAGATTTATAGATCAGGGCCTCCCTGTCACTCCTGAAAATATAATCATGCTGGCAATAAACCCTGAGAGAAGAATGAAACAGCAAGTGTTTTTTCTCAGAGGTAACGCAGTGACCTTTGAGTTACATACTTAAACGAGCGATTTTATGGCCAGCTCAGTGCTGGTCTACTTGATAGCCCTGTCTTGGTTAAGGTGCCATAGCTGTCCCAGCATATGCAGGGCTGGCAGCACGTCCCAAATCTACAGCGCAGACGGGCCCAGGGCACAGTGCCCTGCTCTGGCTCTGAAGCTGCTGCCACAAGGCACAGAGTTCATTTCAAGATATGTAGTTTGGAAGGGGGGAGATATCTGTCTCACTTTGTTTCTCCAGATGGGAAAACTGCACCAGAGGGACTGCTTTTTTTCTTTTTTTTTTTTTTTTTTTTTTTTTAACAGAAACATTTCCTGTCTTCTTTGCAAAAATGTATTTTATGACCATTTTGCTGTGCAGATTTCTCCCTCTCTGGACATTGCACAGAGTAAGGCAACACCTTCAATCTGTGGAGCAGATACCTCTTGATTTCTTTATCTCAGAACATGCATTTATCTCTCTTCAACCTGTTCTTGCTCTTCAGTGAAAACTCACCTTTTTACAAGCTGTCAAACGTAACACTAACAGCTGAGCATTCCTTCAGGGGGAAAAGGAAAAACCCACACATATTTACTTAAAAATCACTTAGTATTTATGGCTCCTTGATTTTTAATAGCCTTTCAGCCATGTCTCTCACTGTAACACTTTAACAGTCCAGAGGGAAGGGGGTCTCTCCTGCGCATGCAGCAGACACATCCAAACAGAGAAGTGGAAAATAGTTAATTGCTTCTAGTATTTCTGATGTTTAAGGCCATTTCTGAAAAAGTAAAAGACCCCTTTTCTGTGTGCCCTCTGCTAAAAAAAGTATTGTTTCCAAATGCCATGGTCTATCTGGTGATAAGCAGGATTCAAACAAACAGCACAAAAGGCTGCAAATGCAACTGCTTCTACAATCCCATTCCGAAGAGGAGGCACCGTTTCCCAAGGTACCTTTGTTTAACGAGGAAAAACATAATCAGGAGATGAAAGTTTGGCCCTTTGAAACAAAGATGGCCCAAGCATCGCAGTTCTCCTTCACTTTCTTTCCTAAACTCAGTTGAGTAACCCCAGCCTGCCCACAGTCTGGCAGCCGAAAGGAGGATAGTGCAACTAAGTGGTATCCATCTTAAATGGTACAAGTGGTTACTTTGGCCAAAAGCTTGACAGACTGAGAGGAATTTCAGAGGCCCAAGGCAGCCACGAGAATGGGTAACAGCTTGGGAAATGTTAAACAACAGACACAAGATTTGAAAAACACATTCACTGAGTTGCTTCTCAATTTGCTCTAGTGACTCAGGATGGAAATCTGGACATCACTGTGGATAACAGTGAAAACCTCTGGTCAAAGGGCAGCGACAGTAAAAGAAGCTAATTAAATATTGGATAGCAAAGGAAAGGGGAGGCAGGCGTGGGAGAAAGATTTACATAAGCTTTGTCATCATGTAGATCAGCGGGAAGCCCCTGCCAGGAATAGGATCTCAAAAAGAAAAGAGCAGAAATAAAATGGCTCAGGGAAAAGCAACAGGAATTGTCAGTGATCTAGACAGCACTGATATCTGAAAAGATCACAGTTGCTTTGAGAAGTATGGGATAATCTGAGAGTAAGATGAATAACACAGATGTGTAAAATAAAATGGATGCAATATAAGATAGATTAGGAACTTTTTGGCCCTCATGACTTGTATGAGTAATACATAAACAAGACAAGAGGAAATGGAAAAGAGATCTTAGGAATTTTCTGTACAAGGGAGTGTTAACTTGTGGAACACTGTCACAAGATGCCATTAAAAGCAAGGTCTTGATGGAATTAAAAGAAAAAAATTTAGATGGATAGTTAGAGTTATATTCCAAATTAGAATAATAATATTTTTATATTATCACATTTGGAAGCAAAACAAATCTTCATCTCTAAGCCTATGTAACTGAATGTTTAGGAAGAAACATGATTAATCTACAAATGTTATTTTCGGCATTTTTTTGTGTGGTCTCCAGAAGCAGCCACTAGTAGTCATAATTTGAAGTTGAATACTGAATACACCTTGAACTGAGCTGGTATGACTATTGTCATGTTTTTAAATCTCTCCTGGAGCAGCTTTCATTCCTGGACAGCTTTCAGTCCTGATTGCTAGCAGCAAGTCTTGAACAGAACTCACAGAATAGAAGCACTGAACATGACACTAAAATAGAGCAAATAGTAGAACAAATCAAACAATGTTCTATCTTTTCCTCCATGTTATTACAGCATCTATGTGAATTAGGATGTCTCAACTGGTGTCAGAAAAATACTAAGTCTCCAGATTTTTGAAGATGGGACTGGGAAATTTTTGAAAATATTACCCACTGCCAAAACAATAATGTGTAATATATAAACTGTTACCTCTTTGACCTATTCAAAATAAGAATTATGAACATTTGTCTGGGTCTTCACATGTGGCATAGTCAGTTTGACTTTCCCTTCCAATTCAAGTAATCACTACAGGAAATCTTTATATATGTGTTCTAATTGTGGGACTTAGATTTGTTTTTAGTGGAACTAGAAAAGAGTGCAAGCATGAAACATAAAATTTCTTTAAAACTACAAAGAGAAAAGTTCCACCCTTATTTTTGTTCCTTTACTTTTAGTAAGAACAAATTTAATTTACCACATCTGGGCAGCTTGCATACAATCAGATAGTACTTGTATATCCGGTGTTTTAAGTACTCCGGAGAAATACAGTGACTTAATAAATTTTTCAGAAAAATCTCAAATTAAATAAACCCAAGAACAATCACTGACACTCATCAAATGTCTTTACAGACCTGCAACACTACTTCTTTGCCATTTCAAATATCCACCTATTTTAGGCAAGAGGGAAGAAGAGTAGGGGGGTTGTATCCTGAAAGAAAATACCATTGGTAAATTCATGCTATTTGAAGCTTAGAAGAAAAATAAGCAGCAAATTTCCAGGACTCTAATATAATAATTTGTCCCTCAGTACAGATTGAGCTTCAATATCAATTCCTCTGCCAACTGAAATTACTCACTCTGTGACTTTGACACAAGTACTTTCAATGTGGAATTGCAATCACTGGGACACGGTGGACTGCTTAACAGAGAAATATTATTTACCTTGTGCAGAAGAAGAAAGGCACAATATCCTACCCAAGCTTATAGGCTGGTTCAGGAAAAGAAATCTAAGTGCCATTGGGTAACACCACTTTTCCACACTGTATTTAATCCAGCCCACCCACCTCACACAGCACCATACTTCTGTCACACTTTCGCCATATCAGTTGCCATTATAGCCAAAGGACAAAAAAGGGTGTAGACTGCCCCAAAGCACTTTTCCTTCAGCACTTTTTGAAAACAGGATGCCATTTAGACTCATGCATGCCATTAACATAAATAACCTCAGAACTACTTAAATCCCAAACAGAGTTTTCAAGTGTTTGGAAACAAAAATGTGTGCCAGGTATTCATTTTAATTTATCCTTTCCTCTGGTTTTTCACCTATAAACGTTGGTAAATTAGAACATTGTGAAAACTACATAAAGGGATAGCTTTGAGTTTGCTCATCCTTCCCTTCACTGCCCAGCACCCTGCAAAGGTTCTCTGCGTACCTTGACATGCAAACGCAGGTTGGTTGCCTTGGATTATTCTGCTATTGATTATTAAAATACTTTTTGTGTTAAGCAGCACTCCTCCCTGTAATTTTGAGTGTGGAAAGCAATTTAGCTGGTTGATTTAAAAAATGTGTTTCACTTGTTTGAGATCACTTTTTTGATGTTAGAAAAAGCCAACAAAGTCACCCAATTTACTTAAATCATCACGGACACTTGATGGATACTTAACCTGATATTCCTTTAATTCTAGCCTTTTGTCAGTACAGCTGATGTTCGTTTAACTGCGCATATTTAAATTAAAACGTCCAGTGATGAAAGTGTGCCAACAAATAAATAGTGTCCCTTTTAAAACTGAAAAAGTAAGATTCCTTCCTCTCACTTTCTGTATTTTCTGCCCTTTTCCTTTTGTTTTCAGAGCAGCTGAAGGTAAAAGACCTTGATAAAAATTTAGCAGTGGGTGCAGAGGGCAGGGGAGGAGAGGTAGATAACATTATTCCAGGCCCTTGCTCTGTTTTGTTAGGACAGATTTAATCTTTGGGCAGCACCAGAAGACAGGCCTGATCATCTCTTCACTCTCTCTTCTTTTATCTGGATTACTCTTGTCTCTTTTCAGGGATGATATCTCCCTATTCTTATTTGGTAAATTAGGCTATTGTTTCCCTGTATTTCACTTATTGTAAAATGTTTTCTTTCTTAACTTCAGGCCATTGTTCCTGGGTAGTGAGCATGCTGTCACCAGAGAGAGGGTTCTTGGAGGGAACTATGTAACTGGGGACATATTCTGCTGTATTTTGCCAGTTAACAGTAGCTTGTTGTTCACTGCTCTTGATTTCATAGTGGTTTCTAGTAGAAAAAAACATGGATAAAAGGGGTAAAAATTGGCCTTGTAATTGAAGGAGAAAAAAATGAGAAAAGATAATTAATATTATGGAACATGAAATAGTCTCAAATGGCAGTTTAATTTTCAAGTTACCAAATACTCAGAATAACAGGCCATGAACGGGGTGTTTTTAGAGAGAGCATTTATTCACAGTCTGATTTATTAGTACTTCTTGTTGCTTTATGATAAACACTAAAAAGAAGGAAGAAAAACAAACACAAATGTCATGGTCATTTTTGTTTCATTTAACACTGAGTTTTAAAGCTAACAGTTGTAGTTTAGAAACAGAAACCTCAGGACAGAATACTAAAATGTGGTGCTGGGAGTTGGTTGCCACTGGAATGTATATTCTGTGTGGTAAACTTTTATCTAGTAGTGCTTTGAAAATAAAACCCCAAAACAAAGCCCACTGTAATTATATTTTGCTTGTTCACACTGAGTAAAACACACCAGACACTTGGGGAGAGCGGGCTGAGGTGCAGAGGAACCAAGCACAAGCATGTGCCAGTGCTTCACAGTGTGTGCAGCCTGATTTTGCTGTCACTGGCACCAGCCAAGCTTCAAGAAAACCCAAGGGATTGCTACCGTGCTTGTGACAAGGGCTTGGGTGAATTAAAGATGATGAACACGTGTTGTGCCATGTTTGATGAATGTTGAGAGAAGGCCAGAGTGAAAGAGCTTACATAAAAGCACATAATGCCAGCTGGCTTACTCAGCACAAGGCTGTCTCCACACAGAGCATGCATAGCCATAAATTAGTGAAGCAAGGGCTGCTGTGTCTTTCAGGAACTGTTGGGAGCTACAAGTTCCATTATGTGGTTAATGACCACCTTCCCACAACCATCATGCAGGTGATGGGTATTTCACAGGAAGCACATGGAGAGCTTCTTTGGAGAAGGTTACTGCTCTCTTCTGGTTCTCTTCCCTCCAAATTGAATGGCATCAACATTTAGACCAGAGGTACTCATGAAAAATCTCATACTTCATACAGGAGGGTCATGTTCATGAGAGTAGGGTGCATACCGTAGAAGTGGGGAGCAAAACAGAAGTTGTAACTCCTTTTTCTTTTTTTAATTGCTCTTTCAAAATGAAGCAGGGAGGCAACGGCATTTGATATACCGGTATTGAGCGTGCCTCCAGCCCTGGAAGTGTTTATTTAGAGCTCAAAAATAATGCTGCTAGGTGGGATGCATGCCTGGTGTCATTGTGGGGGACAGGAATTGCTCGTGGTCGGGTATTTAGCAACCTGTGTCCGCAGGTGTGAGTGCAAAGTGTTTTGGTGGGAAGCGTGGAAAGTCCCCGCAGAGGCACTGTCATGTTCCTATGCCAGACGTTGGGGATCACTCCAGGAGACCCTCCCTGTGTAAGGCATGGAGACGACTCTCCAGTGGGATTTTCACCAAGCCCTTTAAATAAACTTACAAAAGGGATCAAGGAGGTCCAGGGACTATGGGATGTACACAGGATCAGTCCCACCAGATGCGTCCCTGTCTGCAGCTCTCAAACATCCCACTCCTACCAGTCCCCCTGCCACACCCCTCTGCTGCAGCGCTTCATGCCCTTCCCCGAACGGAGCTCCCACGGACCCGGCTATATTTATATTATGCTCATTTTTTTTCTGCTTAAACCGCGAAAGGAAGGCTGACACGAGCAGAGCCGCTCCTGACGACCCCTCCCTCAGCAGCGGGCCCAAGGGCGGCCCCGCTCCCTGACGAGATGCGGAGGGGGCAGAGCTCTGCCCCTCAGCCCCCTCCGGAGCCGGGGAAGGTGCGGGGCAGCGAGTGAATTGCTCGCTGCGAGGGCTCCTGTCAGGCGCTGCAGCCCCCGCGGAGCCCCTTGGCGGGGAAAAAGCGAAAGTGAAGCGACTCCCGAAACCCTTTGGGGGTGGCGGCAGGAGCCATGTGACAGCCGGGAAGCAGCCCGGCCGCACGGAGGGCGAATAACGGGAGGCGGGGGTGTGCGTGGATAATTTCCGAAGGCTGCGGTGCCCCCTCTCCTCCCCTCCTCACCCGCCACGGCAGGGGCGCCCAGGGGCCGTGCCCTGGCTCCCCGCAGTCCCGCTCCGCAAACATCGCCCTTCGTGGCCGCACTCGCTCCCATCCCTGGAAACTGGGCAGAGCCGGGCTGGGCCGGGCAGAGCTGGGCAGGGCGGGCGGCTCCGGCATCGGCTCCGGCTCCGGCCCCCGCTCCCTCTCCCTTCCCCTTCCCTTCCCCTCCTCTCCTCTCCTCTCCTCCCCTCCCCTCCGCCGCGTCCACCTCAGGCGGGGGCCTCGCAGCGCTGCCCCCGGGAGGAGGGACTCCCCTCCCCGGCACTGTCACGGTGGCTTATTAGGGTGGTCGCCTCTCCCCCCCCCCCTTTTTTTTTTTTATTTTAACTCTTATTTTCAATTTCCCCCCTCGCCGCCGCGGCTGTCACTGCTCTCGCCGCTGCCCTTTACCGCCGCCCTCCCCAGGGCTCCCGGCCCTGCCCCGCCGCCCCTTTTTGCCCGGCGTGATGCTGCGAGGGGCCGGCGGCCCGGGGGCGCGGCCGGCCCGCGGTGCCGGGGGGAAGCGGCAGGTAAGGGAGGCGGCGGCGGCGGCGGGGGGCGGGGGTGGCGGCGGGAAGGCGAGCTGCCGGCCCCGGAGCAGCCCCGCTCCTCACCCGCGCAGCCGCGGCCGGCAGGGTTTGTGCCTTCCTTTGTTTTATTTGGGCTGTCTGTAAAAACTTGTTATCACCGTCACCCGAAAGGACACCCCCCTCCCTTCCCCCCATCCCCAGCTGAGACCTCAGGGTCTCAGAGCCTTCCCGGATTGCCCCATGTTTTGAGTCTCGCTCTTCCTGCCCGGTATTAAACCTGTCTCCCGCTGCCTATCATCCCTCTCTCCAGCCTGCTTGCCACGCTGCCCTCCGGAGTCCCGCACTCCAACCTTTCCGCCTATTTTGATTTTATTTCCTTCTCCCGCCTCTCCTTGGTTTCTAAGGGACTCCCCTCCAACCTGTCTGTAGGTATGTTTGTGTAATCAGACACTGAGAGTAGCTGTCTGCCGAGGAATTAACTCGGCAACCCCCAAAGCTTAGTTTGCATTCAATAGAGGTGTTTGTTTTTCAGGTTTAAACCTCCAGACGGGTGGAAGAAATCCCCCGAAAGGAACCACTTGGCAAATTTTGCTTCCTCTCTTGAAATCCCACTGGACGTGGAGCAGGTGGGGGTTTGGGAGGGGAGAATTTTGGGGATTGGGAGGGGGTGGTGGGATGGAGGATGACCAGGGGCTGAGTGGTGTAGGAAGAAGTTGGAAAGGGCTTAAAAATTGGGAGAGTAGAGCCGCGCTTTCTCCGTTCCCCTCGTCTGAGCAGGATAGCTCAAGCCTCTCTCTCTTTTTCGTTAAAAATAAATACTACAGAAGTTTGCAAATTCTGTAGTTTTAGAGAAGTGGATTCTCTCCAGGATTAACGTAAAAAATGTTGATGTTTGAGGAACTGCTCTTGCTCAACCCGTAAATAAAGTGATGTTGACAGTTTGCCTAGCCTCTCGTAAACGAGAACAAAAAAAACATTTCATTTCTTGAAGGGCATCAATAATTGTGAGGGTGGGAGAGAAAGGAAGAAGTTTAACTATTAACTTTTATCTGGGATCGTAAATGAGTTGAAATTCATGTTTCTGAAGTTTCTTTTATGCATTTGCTTTTCTGTTTTCCCCCCTCTTCCTTCCTTCACTGGAGATGGTGAAAGGTAAATGAAAATGATGATGCTTGCATTAATTGGGCAAGCAGGCTATTTTATGGCTCACCAGTAAAAAATAAATGCCACGGGAAAGTTGCTGTTTGTAGTGCAGGCGGTGGGAAAGTCGTCTGGTGAGTGGCGGGGGTGGGGGGAGGCGGGCGGTAAAGCAGCGTGACTGACTGCGGGTTGTGCTTTTAGTTTAGAGGCGTTTGGATTTGTGTTTCCAGATCATTCACTTGAAGACGCCGAAGGACAGTTTGTGGAAGGTAAGAGAGCCTCTTCCCCAACACTTATATCCTGCCCACGTGTGCTGTGCGTACCTGGGTGTTTGCCTATCGCTGAGGCCCTCAGTGCCAGCATACTCGTGCTGCAAAGTGATAAATAGGAATGTCGAGCTGTTGCTGGCCACGGTGTGGATATTGTAAAACACAGCATTTTTTAGCAAACAGGTAAGCTGCTTTTTACATATTGAGATGCTTGGTAAACTGATGAATTCCTCCCTTCCCAAAAAATGTTCTTAATCAGGACACAGGAAAACAGGACGTAAAGAGTGTAATGACAGTTTCTGTTCTGATTGTTTTTTACACGTGGAAGTGATATGCCGAACTTAACACGTAGGTTGTTTCCAACAAAGATATTAGTATTAATTTTGGTATGAATTGGGGAGAAAAATTATCCTTTTACCTTCTTAATTGCATCTTTCCCAAAAGTGGCATTATGTTATTTTGTTGGCACGGTTCTTGCCAGAAATGAAATAAACCAACTGTTACTACTTTTGAAAATAAACTGTCTCCAGCCACCAGAACTTTTCTCCTTCCTACAGATTTAATGAAGTGAAAGCAGGAGATCCTGGGAAGGAGGCAAGGGTGGAAGAGATACGGGATCATAAAGTTTGGCAGAGCAAGTGATTGAGTGGGATGTCTTTATTAGTTTGTCAGCATCCCAGTTACAAGTAAAATATGCTTGTAAAATGCAAATTCAAGTAATTTCAAATGAAAATTGAAAAAATGCTTTCCCTTTCCTTTTTTTTTTTTAAGAACAGAGCCTTTCACTTGTTTGTCATTGTTTTGTCATTCTCTTGTCTATGAATCAAAAATACAAAGACTGAGTAATATTGCTTATTCTCATGAATTCCTGTGAAAATCTGTACAGCACACTCGGTTTGGAGGGAGTTCCTCTTCTCCCCCTTTAAGTGAGTCCCTGCCAGCAACAAGTGTGTTGATATACTGATCTGAAGGACTCAGGCAGGATGCCAACTCAAGCAATTTAAATGACATGGTTAATAGTGTCTCTACTGTCCTTATCACACAGTAGTTGTCTTTAATAAACTCAGTGACTTCCAAGTGATAATCATGGATGACATATTAACTGTAGTCTTAGCTCTCATGTTCAGATGAACACCCTTTTGCACTGATTCATAAATATGAAATGCTAATTACAGATGGACTGTAAGAACTTACAAAATACACCTTCCTCCTATAAGTTTGTGATCTCTTTCAAACAAATAAGAGCCAAATAGATTATCTGAAAGAATTTCTAAAGCTAAGGTATGCCCATGGATTCTGTTGCTAGCAGTGGAATTATTAAAGTATAGAAATAAATGTATGTGGGACACTGCATCCTGCAAGTGAATCCTTATCAAACACTTCAGAAGAGGAAAGAATTTTACGTTAATTAGGTAAGCCAGTAAAATATGCTAACGAATTAAAACACTCTGTAACTCCTGTAAGCATTTTGCATGGAAGTGAAAAAGGTTGTTCCATCAATTTCAATTTGAAATAAGTAACCTTTAAAAAGCAGCAAATACAGTCCCAGAAGTATGCACACTGGTAAACAGCTGTTTCACAGTGGGAGTTTTAAAGTTCTTTTGAGTACCTCTGATACTCATATACTGACTTTTCCCTTTACAGAATTAAAAGATTACAGTATAATATGTAACTACAGAAGTGGCAAAATAGTACAATTGACAGTTTAACTGCAAATTGCATGTATGATTGCTTAGTTTATTATTTTTATTTTTTTAAAGGTTTGACTCTAAAATATCATTGCTAGAGCTCATCTTGCTGCTTTTCAAACCGGCTAAATTTTGCCAAAAGCTGAAGAAGTGCTCATGTTCTCAGCAGCTGTTAAGAGCTTGCTAAAGCACCTAATAATGTGTTTCATGTCTTGTGGTTGAGATTGAAATACAATGCTGTGTGCTTAACTGAAAAGTTTGGAAATACTCTTCTTAATGGCCAAGACTGTATTTTTGAAAATGTATACATGAATGCAGATTGTCACAAATTTTTATTTCTTGTGGTTTTGTTTGCAAAATTCATTCCTTTGAGACTAGTGAAAAATAGCAAGATTCTACCTCTGTCTTAAAAATAACAATAGATAAATAATAGTACTTTCCTAAAAGCCTTGTACAAATGAAGCAGTCTAACATATTTTATTTCTACTTTATGTGCCACCAATCATATTACAATCACAATGAAAGTTAAATAATATAAGTGTTAGATTTTGTCAAAGTGAAAAGACCGAATCTGAGACAGTACTAAAATGCTACCATGAAATGCCAGTGGGGCAAAGGAAATGTGCCTTTATGTATATATTCACTCTATAATAGATTCATTAATTTCAATTGCTCCTTGGCACTATGGGTCTACCCTATTAATTAAAACTAAATATTTGTTGGTTCCAACCAGCTTTTGGAAAGCTATTTGATGATGTGGAGGCACAGTATTTCTAAAAATGCTTTTTAATAGTTGATAGGTCACTCCTCCTTTTTGGATGCTCTGAAATTACGATAGTGCCTTCAGAATGTGAAGTTAAAAGTGACCTTCATTGTTAAGCTTTATAATTTATGACTTCTTTTCCCCTGCAACCCTCCTCAAACCTGATAGCTTTTTCAGTTCCACAGTTGGCCTCATATTGCACTTTTCTTTTTGCTTTGAAGGTTGGGCGGAAGTCCTGTCAGAGTTTGCAGTTGTACCACTCTGTGTAGGGCTGGGTGCCTGTGCTTAAAACCATACGGGTACTACTCCTCCAGAATTGTTGCCACCACTTTCTTATTCAACTGAACTCTAAGGATCACTTCATTAACAGTGTTTCACATTGTAAAGCACATGCTAAGCATCATATACTTGGGTTTTTCTGGGTGGGTTTTTTTTTTGTTGTTGTGGTTCGGGGTTTTTTTATAAAAACTTGGCACATTAAATGCACAGAAATAGTGTTCTGATTCAGAAGGATTTACAAATGTAGTGTGTCTGAACCATTTCTATCTAAAATATTTTTCTCTTTTATCCTCTGTTGTTTGCCACGTTCATCACTTAAGACCTGTAAGTTCTAACATGCATAATGAGCACCATCTTACTACTGTGATGAATGCCACTGAAATAATTAGAATAATTTTCAGTAAAGCAGTGCCCTGTGTTTGCAGAATGGACTAGCCCTTGTCTTTTAATCTCTGCAGGGCAGAGAATTGTCTTCAAAGTATTTTCTGTCAAGTGTCTGGCATGTCTATGTGTGCCAAAAAATGATAAGTAATAACAAACAGTAGTTGACAATTTATGCAGACTATTTTTTTTAATTATTATTATTTTGGAATTTGCCTATAGGGTGCTTTCTAGCAAGAAGAAAAATGCCAGAGTGGCTTCCAGCTGGGGCAAGATGTGCTCTGATGGCAAGAGAAACTTTTAATCGAAATAGAACGCACATTTAATCGATAGTATCTTCTGGAAAGCCGTCAGGCCAAAACATCAACCAGCATAAATCTGTATCTCTACTGAAGTCTGTAGAGTGACTTATGCCAGATGATGTGAGTGTCCTTTTTGGCTTTAACAGTTTTCCTTTAATCTTCTTGCTGCTTAAACTTTTACTATGATCTGCCCACATTCCAGAAGCAGGGAAGGATGATGGGATAACGTTTCCTTACTTTGCTGCTCCTTTTAAGCCTTTGGAGGCTTTTCTTTTGCGTGATGGTGTATGCTTTATTAGTTGTATATGCTCTAGTGTTCCCTTCAAACCTGTGAAGGTAGCTGCACTCCTCAAAATCACACCTGTCATTATAGAAAAATTCCAGTCTCATCTAGCTTGCCAGATACAGGTGTATTGTAAATAGCTTCCTGATCAGTCTGCATTTGTAATTAAAAGTTTCTAAATTCTGTTAGTAACAGTCTTAACAATTTCTGCCATGAGGAAGTTTAGAAACATTGCCTCCCACATTTATTTCCTGGAATAATTTTATTGTGTCTGCCAAAAGTCCTAATATTTTAGTTACTAAACTGCATCATTCATATGAAATAATTGAAAATATTGAGTGTTTGTGTCTTGTGTGGTGGGATGACTCCAGTGACATTTGAGCAGCAGAGAGGAGAACTAAAAATGTTTTTTCTTTTTCTTTGAAATCTCTGATAAACATTTTTGAGGGCAGTGTTAGTAAACTAATTCTTGTTAGATGTGGGAAAACTGTTTGAGTAGAGAGTCACTCATTTTCAAATGCTCAAGCTAAATCTTTTTGTTTCCCATTAAAGTATAATCCTATTTGTAGAATTTCAGCATATATATTATTAACAAAACTTGCTTTGTTAAGTAATCTAGAAAAGTAATCAAGTTTCTTAGCCGACTGCCCAAAATCGATGGTTTTAAGGAAGGATGGGATACTTGTGTGTGTGAGATTTGAAAGTAACAGAGAAATCATAAATCCTAAAACACATAGCACACAGGCACACTCTGAGGAGAATGGTATTAACTGCCTAATACATTTTTGGCAAAATTCTTCTCACCCTATGTCCAGTTTATCCTGATCTTTCTAAACTGAAAGTATCTTCACTGAAAAAGAAAGTAATAAGATGAAAATGCTGTGCCCAGATGCTGTCCTGCGGAAGGTCACATACAAATGTCCGCAGAACCTGAGAGAGTGGATTCTGCAAGTGGAAATGAGCATACTCCATTTCCTTTGAACTGACTGGAAAGTTACTTTCCTCTTTCCAGCTTGCCAGTTCTTCCATAGCTATAAAGGATCATAGTAACCAAACCTTTCACCAACATTTTATTAAAGCAGGAAATATATGTAATTACAACATTTCAAGTGACTCAATAAAGGTAGAAAACCAATAATGTATGCAATAATTTTAGTTTTTACAGGCGCTCAGATGTCTATTTCCTTTTCGTTTGTAGTTAGGAAAAACTTTGGATGGAAAAGGCCAAGAGTTGATGCCAAAAAAGTGAAGTGTGTTTCAAAGCCTGGCTTGATTTTATTTTCTATCGGTGATGCTGTCTCTGCAGAAAGTGAAAATACTCTACCAAAACTGGACTGTAAGGCTGTAAGAGTGAGCCATTTTCAAAAATGTGTGTCTCTTCAATATAATTCCATCTTGTACAAGAAGGCATGTTTTCACTCTTGTTTTGTATCTATTTTTTTTTTTTTGGTCAGAAACACTTTGTGGGTCTTCAATTAGTCCTAGCCAGACATCAGCTCCAGTTGAGCTTTGACAGTTAGTAGCAGCTGAGTATCTGATATAATACTGACTTGAGACCCTGGTCCTGCTAATGTTGGTAGATTTCGTAGATAGCATGCTGTAGTAAGGAAAACTGGACTGCTAGATGTTCATCCAAGAACTTCGTAAAAATATAAATTTATAAGATGCTTTCATATGAGAGGAAAGTCCTATTATTTCACTGGGTTTAGTGGTTTTCTTAAGCTTCGGTATGGTATTTACAAACTGCAGCTAGGGATGAAGAATTGCATGTTATAAACTTGCATCATGGATTGCTATGTCTAATGGTGATTTTAGGGTTGCCAATACTTCCCTGGAATTTCATTTATAGCTAAAATAAAATAATTTCCCTGTTCAGATTTCTACTGCATATTTTGAAGTTGGTTTTTTTTCTTACCTCTTTAATCAAATTGCAGGATTGTACAAAAGACAAGATGTGGATGTTGGTAAATGATTTAGAGAAAGTAAAAAAAAGAAAAGTATTTTCTAAGTGAACATCATTAATGCTAGAAATTACTGGTTTTGTGTGAGCTTTGTTCCTGAAGAGCAAAACAAACATGCCCAAAAGTTTTTTTGCCTTTAAGTTTTATAAATATTGTAAAGTTGCTGAAGAAATTATATATTGTGTGTTGCTTTTATCTCATAGTGAAGATTTTTAAAGGCTAGATCTCAGAGGATTTTATATAGCAACCCAAATGATTCTATAATTCTGTATTAACTACAGATCCCTCCCGGCTAGCCACAAAAACTCTGCATGATGCCGACTCATGTAAGGTTTTTGTTTATTAAGCAATTTGAGTAAATTGACAATTTGACACACTACATTGAGTAGCAGAACACCGAAAAGTTTGGCGAATCGGGAGTTTTACCCTTCCACTCTTGCTCTGCAGTAGTTTTGGGCAAGTTAAGTGTCCAGTTATATGAATCTTCAGCGGGAGGGGAACACATGGGATGGTTCAGACAGAAAGTTGTTCGCGTGGGAGTTTTTGCAAGATCAGAGCCTTATACTAAAAGTTGGCTCTCATGATTTCAAATGAAAGCATATTAACCTATAAGCTTATAAATAGTCACTCAGTTTAAATACACATAGACAAACTCCTAAAGTCTTGTAAGTGTTTTTCTGCTATGGCTTCCTGTGCTGAGTTACCTGTTCGAGAGTGACATAAATGTACTCCAGCGAAATTTTAAAAAAATCCGATCAAAGCAATTGTTAAAAATTACACTATTTGATAAGATCATCTGCTGAAAATAAAGGGGGAAATGAGATCTGACAAAGGTAAAACCAGGTAAATAGCTTTCAGCTCTGCTTTTGTTATTCAAGAAGAAAGAGAAACAATAGGTGCTGTTTAGAGTCAGGAGCTGCCCTTCTAACCTCTGCTACTCTTAAAATGCCTGAAGGTTATTGCATGGTTCATGGTGGCTTTTATGCTTGCAGTTCAACTTTTAATTTTCTAACAAAAGGAGATGCAGTACCAGCCTGCAGATAAACACTGTGCAGAGCAATCAGAGAGAAATGGAAAAATTCCTTACGCTTTTTTCTTCCTTCCCAGTTACTGAAGTATATGGCCGTATTTTTAATAGAAGAGCACCTTCTCCTATATTAAGCTACCAAAACTGGAGATTTACTTTTTAAAAGTACTGGAACATTATTTCTATGTGGTGGGGTGTGCTTTTGCATTCAATAGCTCCAGCCCAAACAGATGATTTGTTGCATTCTGTTATGGGGCGTGATCCAGACATGCACAGGGGCTGTATCTATTTCAACAGGGTTTTTTAATTCTTGCTGAACTGGCAAAACCGAGTCGATTTAGCCTTAAGTCCAACCTTCTCAGCATTCAAACTCCAGCTGCCTGGCCTAGAAGTGTTTCCACTGAGCGTGAGAAGCACCCTTTCTGTGCTAGCTGTAGAGCCCTGCACAGTGTAAATAATAGAGACGAACCTCACCCAGCACTTTGGCCCTGTCCTAACGGGTGCTGCTTGAATTTGTTGGCGTGATCATTGCCGGTGTTTGGAATACCGTGCTTGCTGTGATGCTTTGTACTTGGATACCAGTGCAGTCAGAGGAGAGAAGGGATCTTACTTCTGAAGGTATTGTTTTCAAGCACAGCTGAAAGTAATGGAATGCAACAGTTTTAGGAATGTACACCTGTGAGTATATAGTAAGAAAGTATCTGTTTGTGTATTTTCACCGCTGACATTCAGATCAAAGGTCCCCTAGGTGGTGGCGGTGTAAGAAAAAGGGAAAGGGGCCACATGTCTCACCAACTCTGACCTGTCGTCTTGCTTGTTGTTTGCAAGTTTTCACTAGAAAATCAGTCATGAACCTGTTTCGATGAGGTGACTTCGTTTCAGGGGTTCACTTATATGCAGTTCAAAAAACCGGCAGTGATTAAAAGACAGAATACTGTCAGCAAGTGCTGCCACTTAAATATCAGACCTGATGCCCAGTCTTGCATTGGATGGCGCTGGGATATTGTCACAAGCACTAAAAAAAAAAACATTGTGTTTTTAGGCAGAGAGTGTCACCTCTGGATGACCGATGCCAAAAAAACTGACAAGTAAACTGAGAAACATCTTCAAGCCTTTACAAACACATACCAGCTTACGCATCTTCCACCCTTTACAATACATGCCAGCTAAAACAAAAAGTCAAGAAGGCATCTGTCTCTTGCCCTACAGCTTGCTTCAAGCTAAAGGAAATGTATCCCAAATGGAGGAGAATCCCCCAGGGCCTGGAAGTTGTTTAATTAATCATCAATTTCAGCCTTCTCATTAAATGGCTTTTAATTTCTCACATGGGCAAATTAAAAAGATGATTACACGTGGGTGAAACAATGACACCTGTTAAATCCTCCTTTGCTGTTAAACATGGTAAAAAAAATAGATTTAATTTTAGATATGCAGAATAAGTAGAATTATGCTTACTTTCTTTTTATGCGGGTTATGTGGGATGTGTGGTGGTACGTGTTTGTGTTGTAATAATGCATGCTATTGCTCCTGGCAGTAATGCTCATCTCCTTTAACCAAATGTGCTTAAATCAGAAATACTAGCTTGCTTAAAAAATTATTAAGGCAGACAGACTTTTATCATCAATTTTTTACTTGCTTCATCTGACTTGATTTTTATATAACAAAGGTGTTTTAGAGAAGAATTGAAACTGTAGATGTTATTTATTATGTTATTTATTTAGTGCTGGGCCTTTGTCAGCAATGGGGAATTTCAGGAAGAATTTTCCATTGACTCAAGGAAGCCAGCAGCAGCACTGTGAGAATTTTACATGGAAATCTGAGCGTAGACATGGCCTAAGGGAAACTACTTGTGATTCTGGGGGCATGTTTGGTAAGAAGTAGTAAGCCAGGGGTGTTGGGTAACTGTGGTCCTCAAGAGCTTAGCTTGCTGTCCGTGCTCAGTGTGCATTAGACCTCTTGCAGTCTTTTTTCAACATGTTGTGGAAAGTTACTAGCACTTTGATGATACACATTTTTCTCTTTCACTGTGGGCTGTGCAGCTCCAGTTTGCTCTGGATGAATTCCTGGGGCACATTGTTTGCTTTTTATACTCAGGCCTGGGAAATCAGTACCTTACTAGGCGATAAAGACTGTTGTTTGGACAATTTGATTTAAGATATTATTTCTGAGATAAAGAGTCAGATCGAGTCCTTATTTTGCTTTATCCAGATTTATTTCACAGAAAATCACAAGCTGGATATAATTTGCAAATGTTTGCTTTAGTTGCAGTTTTCACAGTGTGTTCTCCCAGTCGAAGGGTGGGGAAAATACGCAATAAGGCCTGTGACAGCATGTCACACAACCCTTGGCCACATGTTTTTGTTTTATTTTTTTTTTCAGTTGGCAGGCACTAAAGGGGGTGTTAATTCATGTCCTGCTAATTTTGCTTAGGAGGTCTATTCAGCCATCAGTGCAGAAAAAGGGTTACCAGCCTTGCTGTTGCCTGTGGCAGCTGTGGTGCAACAGCAGCACATGCAGCTATGGTCACAAGGCTGGAGTTACTGTAAGTCCCTCACAGTAAAGCCTTCATCCCAGCTTCTCCTTTGCTTGCCCATTGCATCTTCAGAAAGCAGCAGCGTGGTTGCTTGTCAGCTGGTGGTACTGCATGTTCGCTGTGTCACCCCTCTGGGGTTTTTTGGGTTGGCAAGCTCATAGCAGTGACTTGACTTTAAGGTTGCGGTGCTGCTATATGCATTTCAAAGCTTTGTGGTAGGACCTGGTTACCTCAAAGATTACTTCCTGAAGCGTGTTTGCCTTCAGATGATAACCTGTCTAATTTTCCCACCTTTACACTGAGGATGAGCAGTGGTGGTGAAATGTTTACCTACTGGACCCTGATCCAGGCTTTCAGCTTTACTTTTAGTCCATCTTTGGTCATTTGGCCAAAGTGGCATTGTTTCAGAAGGTGCAGGTCCACAAGAGCTTAAGCAACCTCTTTTCTTCCAGTTCCTGCCTTCTCCCTCCCTCTAGAGCTGGCTCTCAGCTGGTCCCGTATGACTTACCATATAGCCCTCAACCTGCAGACTAAACCATAGAAAATCAAGAAGCTTTCTGCTGCATTATCTCACTAAACTGGCTTTGTGCAGGAGCGCAGACACGTTCCACCACCAGTAGCAGAGATGTGATGGGAGCAGACAGCCTGGACAAGGGGAAATGATAGCACAGCCCTAGCATCAACGGAGTTTAGTTACCTTTAAAGTGTTGTAAAAATGCAGCTCTTTCCTAGCACTGCGGGTTTTGCACATATTTCTAAGCAGGAAAGCCTTTTCATTGTTTCATCACTTGTCTGGAAACATGAGAGAGCAAAATGAAAGCTAGAGACATTGTTAGACATCACTGTTAAAGACCTGAGGGAGGTGTTTATTTTAAATGTTACCAAAATCCTTGTGGTTGCCAGTGCTGAGAGCTAGTCCATATTGTCATATTATTTTTCTATACATTTCAAAATAATATATCAGTGTAAGAGTTTTCAAACTGGGAAACTGTACCTCTTGAACTTAAACCCAAGGAACAAGGGTGCAGTCTGTCCAGCTCTATGCCTCTCTAGTTCCTGCTTTCTGCAAAAAATATGGCAGTACCATGGCAGGCATTTTTGACTGAGGCAGGAGGTCTATTTACCACATAAATGCAAATATATTTTTCTGGAGAAAATGCTGGTCACTGTACTTCATACTTTAGATGGTTAGCCAGTAGGAGAAAATTAGTTTGTCGTTATTTATCTTGCTAAAGATGATAAAACACTTATTAAACATTCTGCTTATGATTTCACCTTTAAAATATCAGAACTTATCTTCCTTTTTTTTTTTTTTTCTCGAAACAAGGCTAAAGAACTGAAATAGGAGCTGTCTGAGTCTGAAATCGGGAATGATAAATCTTATTACATTTATTTTCATATTTTTGTAATAAGCTGCAGTGTTGAAAAAAATAAAACACCAAAACCTGTATGTGCAACATATGTTACTTATAAAAAAGAACTAGAAAAGTTTGATTAGAATACCTTGCCCTGCCAGTCGCTGAAGTTTTCATTTCTTGATGTATGTGATGCTAAAAGCTATCAAAAATACTTAGTTAGACAGAGAGTTCAAGGAGAGGGATAAAGAGGGAAACAGAGAAAAGTGGATTTTGATACAAAAATAAAGGCAGCAACAAGTGTAATGCCTTCTGCCTTCAGGATAATGTTAAAATGAGTGTACATTTCATCCTCGGAGGGGCTCCTTGTTGTATTATAATGATTCATAGGGTAAAGTGATTTTTATGTCTTTTTTGCTCATATTTAAGTGGGACTTCTCTCGTATAAACAAAGTAACACACACTCAAAGACTCTTTCTGCCTCATTTAAACACCCCACCTTATCAAAACTCCATTTCCCTGAGTGATGGATCTTGGCTCTAGATGGGAGAATGAAGTATTCAATTACCTTATTTTCATGTGCTAATGAAGCAGAATGTGGCTTTAGGGGTTTTCTTTTCAGCAAGGTAGCCTGTTTGGTTATGCACATGCCGCCTTCTTATGTTTCCTTCCCCGTCCCTGCCTACACTCAAGCGGTGGTCTTAATGGGCAACAGGGGCTAATCTGTCTGCCTGACAGCAAGCCTTGGCCTTCTTCAGCCCAGCGGGAGCAACCCCGGCCTGTAATTAGCGGAGCCATCAAACCAAACTGTTTGGCTCGAAATGATTTCTTTTGGCACCTCTTGCGACGACTTTTATATGCTGAAAATCCGTGAAGGGTTTTTTGTTGGTTTTTTTCCCGCCCTCAATTTTCCTATGCGTCGCCGAGTGCTGATGTGAGCTCAGAAATTCTCAGCCTGCACAGCAACAGGCTTGTACTGTGATAACTCCAGCTGTTCTCAAATGGGAAATGTACAGTTTTTAAGTGTTTGCCATTGTTTGTTCAACTGAGTTTAAAAGTGCAGGTATGTTTTGACTGAGGGTCAGATGGTAGAGGGAAGTATATTTTTATAGCAACATCATGCCGCTACTGATATAGGAAAGGCATATATTTATAGCTTACACACTGTTCAGTACTGTCACACCCTCTTAGCACCCACAGCCTTGCTTCCATGGAGAGGTACTGGTTTAATGGGTGGGATCATTCATACCCTTGATGCTAAGCTTTTACTTAGTGCTTGGCTGAAATAGGACTTAAGTGTTCAGTGCTTTCCATAATAGCTCCTTAACTGCAGTTGCATGTCCTTTTAGCACCGTATAATGAAAACTAACACATTTTGGGGGTTTTCCTAGCAACCGTATGCTAGGAATTACTGTGTCAACTTCACCACAATGGATGACGGAGGGAAATAACCATCCAGGAGTTACTCACTGCCAGTTATGAAGCTGAGGAATTGGAAAAGGCAACAAATTTCCCCTTTTTTCTCCCCCTCCCCCGAGAATGAAACAAAAAAGTTTTTCAAAGTACATGGAAACATGTCCAAGTTTGGATTTTTTTTTTCCTTTTTTTTGGTGGAGACTTCTGAAGAAAGAAAAGAATTACTTAAATGGCTGTGATAGGTGTAAGAATAGTCACCTTCAATTCTCCTAGTAAGTAAAAAGGAGGAATTAACGTGAGCAGTTCTGAGGAAAAACAAGGTGTATTTGGAGCTCTGCAGAGTACTGGCCGCCTTTGGCAACCAGAGAAGCATACTGTCATCTGAACAAAATCACAGCAGCTCTTTCATCCCTTAAATTTCGGGAAACAGCCCTGTGCTCTACAGCTAGAGTTGTGTAAAAGAAGATTTCCTGACTAATAACTTTGTCAATATGTGCTGTTGTGGAATAGCAAAGCTATTAACTTGGTTGGTTATGAATTGTTGTTCTGATTATGAGTTGGAGAGTTTCCCGTTGAAACTTTTTTAAGCTTTTAATTTCTTTAATCATTCTCAAAGCACAGCATCTCAGAATATCCCTTTCAAAATAAGACATGTATTTTTTAAAATACTCAGACTTTCTTTGGGAACGCTTGCGACATTCTTTGTTTCATACTGCTTAACATTATTCATTCATCCCAAACGAAAACTTTTTCACTCTGCAGAAAAAAACACCTATTGCCTTCTAACTGGTTTTGAGACAATTCTTTTCCTCCTCCCCTCCACTTCCTTTTCTATGTCCCTTTCTTGGATCTGAGTAAGTAATGTCTGGTACCTCAGTGTGGCTTGAATGTACTGAAGCAAACTTTCCAGAGTTTTGAAGGGGAGGGGGGGGGGGAAGCAAGGATGTAGCAGAATGTCACTTGTAAAAGTAAACTTGTTAATAGTACTGCACTTAGCAAGAACAGCTACTTAACATGCATTCAGAGCTGGTAGTAAATTAAAATTAATAATAAACTGCATATCTGTTTTACAACACTGTATTTCTTACAATCAAAAGAATTTTCTTACTTCTTTAGTTGTATATTTAAATATGCATAATTTCTAGGCATGAATTGAGTGTGAGAAGCAGTTATATTATTGAATCTCATCTCACTCTAAAGGGAACTGTGAAAGTTGTGTGATGATACAATATAACTTTTGTTTATAATAGGTATGTACAGCATAATCACCAAATTCAGGGTCCTCAGTGAACTGATTACAAATCGAAGATTAGCATTTAGATAATGTTGCCTCTTACATATCAAACTTACAAAATAAAGTTACATTGTGGCAGCGTAGGCAGACATGTATTTTGGGGAAACTGAAAGCATTTACAGTTATCACTGCATTAAATCCAACTTACTGACTGTCGTGCATAAGTAATCATAAAACAACACATCAGGCTGTACTGTGTTAGATTTCACTTCAGTTTCTGTGTAATCTTAAGGACCTGAGCAAGTAAAGCCACGACAGTAGCCTGTTCTTGAGGTGACCAGAATATGGTAAATGTCAGAAATCCACATCTGAAATAAGAGGTCACACGCTCTTTACCAAACGCAGACAAAGAAAAAAGGCTCTTTGATGTGGCTCTAGTGTAGTATCAGCTTTGTCTGTAACAAGACCTTTGTGCTTCAAACTTCATTTGTGTATAAAAGGCTGTACTGTTGGGTGGAAGGGCTGATACGGGCTTATCCTTCCTGTCCTCTCCACCCCCACCCGCCTTCTGCACCTCTTGGTGATACCTGTTTTGGCTGGTTTGAGTCTCAGCCCGCTAGTCCTCATCCCAACCCAGTCACCTAAAAACCCCGGATAATCCCATTCCAGTGCATAAACCAGAGCAGCCATAACAGCAATAAACAATTGCATAGCAGCTGCTTCTTGCAGACATACCCTTCCTGGGGAGGCCAGCGGACCTCAAACACTTCTGCTCAGAGAGCAGTACATCAGGTGCAAAGCAGTTTCTATACATACAGCAACTAATACTTTTGCAGAATGTATACACCTTCTTAATATTAGCATTGCCTTTCACCCCACTACTACTCGTACCCATTTCTGTGCCTGGGGCAATACCTACAACAATACATAAGGGTTCCTCTTTCATGTTTTCCTGTTACACAGTCCTCCTGTACCCTGGCATTTTGTCACTGTAAAGGAGCTTGTTTTGATATACCTGATCTGATATCATCTGACAGTGCCCCTCTTTGAGTCATAATTATTTAAAAGTTAGACTTCTATCCACAGATAATGTGAATGTAGTAAACATTGCAACAGAGTATTGTAGACAGTAGTTGTGGTAGGAAAATGATAAAGGATGAAATAACTAAGAGCCCCTAGTGGGGCATCCTACCTGCCCTTCTGCTATATGCTTTTAATGCTACCACTGCCTTTTAAGTAGCTTTATGTTTTGTAAAAAATGGATTAGTTATTCTGCTAGGTAAGAAATGTCCTTTCAATCACATTGCTGTAATTAAGCTGTTATATGATCATTGGCCCTCATACTTCAGCCATGAAATGGTGTCGGCTGGTTTGAGAAGAAATCCTCAGCTCCAGTATAGGTACTGCACATGTTAGGGGAGCCAGTCAGAGATACATATGATGAGAGGGGTTTTACTTCCTTCAGAATTCAGGCTGTCCATGAAGATGGCAGAAGATGGGATTTAGCAGTTAGTTAAGGACATGCTGAACTTGATTATTGAAAGTTAAAGTTGCCCCACATATTATCACAGCAGAACAGTGATATAGCCACTATTGTGGCACGTGCATTGTCTTGCTTTCTTGGTGCAGCCTCTTGGGATTCTGCAGGACAGAAGGGTTGCCCAGTGAGCCCTGCCTTCCCTGATCCCTGCTGCACCCAGAATCAGAACAGAGCACAGTGGGACATCAGGTTTCCACTGGAAAAGCATTTTCAAGGTCTGGGCTTACAGTTAGGTTTGTAATGGTGTTTTAGCTGCCAAGTTACTAATGCGTGGCACAGGTGAACTGCTGGTAATAACTATTTCTGCTGTCCCACTTCTTACCTCTCCGTCTCTGAAAGTACTGATATTTCCACCTCTGCCAATACAGTACTGGCGGCATTGGTTACACTATGGTAATAGTTAATGACTGGCTATGTAGTGTAACTGCTAGCATGGCTGTGGTTGGGGAAAATGGATATATTTGGACTTGAGGAAAGAGCCTGAGCACCAAGTTGCCTGTTGTGCTTTCGCCATGGGGAGTATGAGAATGAGAAGCAAGGGATAAGGTGTGCCTGGAGTCTCCTCCTCCCATGGACTCATGGGGCAGTCAGACCTAGCATGCCAGGCAGGGCACTCTGCTCCCAGAGTGGAATGTTGTCGCCTTTTATTAACCTTCTCTTATTTTTCAAAACATATGCAGAGTATTTACCATGCCATAAAAAATACACTATGAAAAGTTATCATATGTAATTGCAGCTGCCAGAATGAAAAAGGTTGTCTTTGTGACGCTGATGATAGTGTATTTAGAAGGGAGGGAGTTGCTTTGGGTTTTGATGTGATGTTTACACACTACCTTACAAAACTCAGCACAGTGCTTGGTTTCCCAGTCTCAATGAGTGAAAATTCATCTCTCCTAGGAGTCTTCAAACAGGGCAAACAGGGGTGTGTAAGTCAGAACTGCCAACTTGTGATACCTGTGTTGCCCAGACTCCCATCACTCTGCGTGGCTGTGAGAAGACTAACACAGGTCTCCCCTCTGTCATTTGCTCAGGAAATGGAGAGAGAAGACAAAAGGTGGCTAATGTGGTTCCTGTACTGGCATGTGGGCAGCAGGTGTGCTCCTGGTGACTGCCTGCCCACAGCTGGGGCTGTGAGCTGTTACAGATACCAGGACAGGCAGAGGGATTTCAGAAAGCAGCCTCTTGATTTGTGTCCCCCAGACTCCTCCTATGCCTGCTGAGGTCTGTGTTAAGAAAAACAGGACTATTTATCAAGTCTCAGGTGTACTTGTCAGACAAGAGTTGGCTTTTCAAAAATATTCCTCAAAGAGCAACATATAATACATGGTAAAGGAGTGTTTTTTGTTTGTTTGTGTGTTTGTTTTTAAATAAGGCCATTAAGGCCATTATTAATTTTTAAGGGGGTATTAATCAATCAGATTCATATCTCCTGGCAAACTAATCCACCCTGTAATCTATTACTTTTAGTTAGGTGGTTTAATATCTTAATATGTTCATGTCACAAATCAGTTTGGTCAGTTCTAGATTTGCTGTACAGGCACTTCAGATCACATGAAGAACTGCTCCTCTGGGCATTGTCCTGGGAATTGCTCCTCCATGCATCAGAAATGTGGCTTTTCTCTTACCTAGGTAAGGAACAAAAGAGGAGCTGATAGAAGTCGCTCATCACTGTTAACCATGAAGCAGCCATGACCTTGTTTGTTCTGAGCTAATTTTCAGACGAAGAAAGCATTGACATTTCTTTCCTCTCCTTTTAGATTGATGGGTGGAAGCAGTCCTTGGGATTTGGCTATTTTCAAAACTAAATATTTGACCTGAAAGGCAATATTTATAGCAGGCAGCTAATAGAAAACATACTTGCCCTCTCTCTGTGTCTCTTGTGTGTATGTGTGTATGTGCACTTCGGGTTCCCTTCTGTGCCTGACCTCTGCCGCACGCAATGCTACTTCATTGACTTCACCTTCTATTCCCTTCTCCTGATAAATGAATCACTGGAAACAGTGGGGCTCGGTATGCGGGGAAGCAGGGTGCAGGAAGTTCATGGCAGTCCCGTGCCATTCTGATCCTCTGCAAATGTCCCTTCCTGCCGGAGTGATGGATGGTGTGGGGCTTCTACGTCAGTCACTTGTGAACTCTGAAGGTTACCCAGGACAGCGTATTCTCTCTTTGGAAAGAGACCCTGCAGGGATGTTGATTTAGTGACATCTAGCAAGGACTGACCCTGTCAGTCAGTGCAGTAATGCTGGGAGTGGGGAATGGTGTTAGCATTGGGTCATTGGATCTAAAGCAGGAGGAAATGATAGCTGGACTCCATAAAAGCCCTCCTCTGGGCTGCTGATTGGACCTGGCAGGTGGGAAAGGGCTATTTTGGAAGAGGTATCTGGCTGAAGGAGCAACTGCAGTCCTAGCTCTCTTGCTGCAGCAAGTGCTTTGCATTTAAGTGAGGACTGGGAGAGTGCTTCTCATCTGCTTGCAAACAGGCGCTCTTAATTTTTTTTCCTTGAGGTAAAAATATCAGCAGGACAGTAGGTCTCTAGGGAGCTTAAAAATGCCCATGTAACTAGAAATGGTGCCTGCAGTTTTTTGGGCTCCATGTTCCTGTGAAGTTAGGATTTGAACAAATCTAGTTTTCTCCTATTTGGACCCCTGTGCATGTCAATAAATCCATTATTGTTCGGTGAGGATTTGCTGTGTTGGGGGGTGGCTCAGTGGGATTCAAGGTAGGCACAGAACAGGCAGTGAGGTGCCTATGCCACTAAAATGAATACAGATGGGCAGAAGTAAAACAGTTGCAAAAGCAGAATTTGGAGTGAGGTGGGAAGAAGCCAGGCTGAAAAAAATACAATTCTGGCCTCCCTTCTCAGCCTTCACCTGAGATGCAGTGCCAGCAGACCTATGTAGCACCGAGGCATTTCTAATACTGTAGTCTGGGCATAGCTGCAGATTTAACTATATATTTGAAAATACATCCTATTTTTTCCAGCCAAAATTGCTGATACACCAAACAACTCTTTTAAAGCTAGAGCGCCAACTCAAAAATCCTGCATTCCACAAACATCACAAAGTTTCAGATTTTGGTTCAGCCATTATGAGCTCAAAAATAGAGATCATACTCCAAACAAGTTGGAATTTGAGTGAATTTAAGCTGAGTAGTTATTAAAGCTCTTACTTAGACTAGACTGTGATGAGGCTGGATTGCAGAGCTACAGGCTGCGATCAACACTCAGCAGGAGGTTATTTAGATTAAATACCCACTGTCTTGGAATGGTGGGAAAAGTTTCAGACAAAAGTTTTATTTACTGCGTTTTGGACAAAGCTATGGCCTTGCAGTAATATTTCAGGAATTCTGCTGGACAGAGTTTTCCCCCTTGAAGAAATGTTCTTTTAGCATTGCAGTGTTCTTGAATTCAGCTACTCTCTTATGTATCCTCTGATGAATACGGTTCATATCCAATTTGCTCCCCTCCTTTATCTCCTTACTGTGAGACTGTAATCATCCTTTTCATCCTTTTGCTTTCTTTCAGTCTGCTTTTTTTTTTTTTTTTCCAAAAGCAAAACAAGACAGGGAAGAATTCTTTTTCTTTTTGGGGGGTGGAGGGGAAGCTTCACAAATTTCTCATTTTTCTTGAAGTTTTTCTCCCTTTTCTCTCTTTACTTTTCCATTTTTCATGTTGACCTTCCTTCTCACCTTTCCTTTTCCTGTGTCCTATCTAAAGGGTGGGCTTGTTCCTCCCTTCTCATCTACTCTTTTATTTTTGAAAATAAGAATCATGACTGATTGTTTTTTTCCCTCATCATTTATCTATTTGTCCACACCTGTTTCTTTCACTTTGGCTTCCTTCAAGTTTCAGCATGTATTTTCTCTTGTTCTGCCTTTTGCTTTTCGTTTCTCCTCTATGATTACGCCAGATCCCCTGGTCCCCACACCTCTTTTCCAAGCTGCCGGCCCTGGTCTTGCTTTCTCCTGCCCAGCCCTGGCAGAGGACTTTACAGCCTGGCTGAGCAGCCCCCAGTACTGTTGCAGTGCCACGGGCTAATTCGTGTCTTTCAGTTTCTCCCGGCATAGCGACATTTGGTTTGAGTGCTAATGTGATTTGCATCGTTTTATTTTGGGGTCAGCCCTTTCAATAACTAATGCATGTAGGAAGCATCGTAATGACTATGTTGCAGTGTTAGGCTTGAACGGCATAAAACAGGGTCCACTGACTTACTTTCAGAATGAGTGCATAGTGTATAAAAATCACAGAGAGGAAAAATGATACTCATGTAGTTAATGTCCCTGTAAACATAATGAGTGATTCCGTAAACAAATGTGGCAAGCGCCTCCCTGAAATTAAGAAAAGCGCATGTTTCCTGTAATACTGCTTCATGTTTATATGGGGTCTCTTGTCTTTTTCTGGCTTCATAAAGTGAACAATACAAAATACTGGAAATTATAGTTAGACTGTTAAAGGTCTCCAGCCTTTCTCACTTAGTCAAGTAAGTGAGATTTCCTGTTTCTCATTGTCACCTGACTGCTATGACAGAGGTATTAAGTACAATTGCTAATTTTATCTAAAAGTTATTTCTTCTTTTCTTTCCTGAGGCATTCCTAATTGTCACAAAACTTTCTTGAAATTAGTTTTACTGACTCTGGGGGTTTTTTTTGCCTCTGTTACTTTTCTTTATCTGTATTGGAACTTGGAGGTTCCAGGTGAGACAGTGCCTACCAAAAGAGTCAGTGGAGCTACACAGTCCTTGTCATACAGCAGTGCAAAATACATCACTGCACAAAGGGCCTTGCCATGATGGGCTAGAGGCAGCTGCCCTGCAGAAGCCACAGTCACAGGTGTGCACTGTGCAGCAGGGAACTGACTGGAAGGTGGAGGTCTGGAGGCACTGGCTAGTCAAAAAGAGTCAAATGCTAGAGCAAAATGAACTGGCCTCATGGCCACTGTTTAGCAGATGGATTGGAGGGAGGTACAAAGACCGAAGTATTTTGTCAGTGGAGATGCAGTCTGAAAGGCCGATATGTGAAGGGTGGTACTGCTCAGCATTAGCTGAGGAAGCCCAGGTGACCTCAGCTGCCAACCCTACATGGGAGCTGTGGAGGACAGGCTTGGCAGCCAGCATTTGCTCACTATTTTAGGCAAAGTGACACAGACTTTGTACAATAGAGACACTTTACATTACTAATTTGAACAAAATTCAGCAATGCAAAAATTATAAACTTTGTTAAAATAAAACTGAAAATACTGAGAGTCATTGATCAGAATTTACTCAAGCTCAAACTGAAACTATCTTGTTTGATTTTCCAGTGTCACAATGAAACCAAATACTCATTAAATCACTGTTAACAGTATTTAACATCCTCGTGTCTTTTAAGTAGTCTACAGAACTTTTTGTTTTCAGCAAAATAATTTCACCAAAGTCATATTTGTCATCTGAACCTTGCTAAGTAGGTTAATCAAATTGTAATTTAGTATCTGAACCACAAATACTCTGTCAATTGTGCAAAGCTCTCTGGGTACACTTTCAGGTCTTATCTACTAGTTACTCTGTTTCCATAGCATAGAAAAACTGTAATACTCCGAAGGTTATAGCTCTTGACCAAACACCACACAGATGAACAATCTCAAGACACATAGCACACTTTTTCATAATGTCATGTGCAGAGCCTTTTGGTGCTTAGATACAGACTGTTTCTTTCTGCATCTGTCTCATACAAGCTTTTGTGGAGGCTCCCATACATATGCATTTTCATCTTCATATCCTGTCGATGAAGAAATTGGAAATATCCATGCTATTTAGTTTAAAAATATGTCAACAGGCATTGGAAAAACAATACTATTAAAAGAGACAAAATATGAGCGACAGAAAAGCTTCACAAGTCCTCAGCTCATGCAGCACTCTAGTCTCACAAGTAATGGAAGAAGTGCAAAATAGGTGTCAATGAGCTTCTCATGAGTTGTTTTCTGCAGGGGGGAAAGAGTCGCTGATCCTTGGCTGGCATGCATTGACTTACACAGCTTCCCCTTTCCAAGATGCTTCCTTGCAGAAGCTATGATCAAAACAGCAAACCACCTCAAACAGTGTCATATTAAAGTGATTTAGGAATGATGCCTGGTGTTGACCAAGCAGTAGCCACCACAGGACTGTGTATCATGGCAGCTCTGGCTTCTAAGCAACTGGGTACACATTTTCAGGAGGTTCCTCCAGAAGTGCAGTTAGTGCACTTCTGTTTGAAAATGTTTAAATAAAATTTTAAAGTAGTTCGGGATTTTGTGCCAGGGTCTGTGAGCACCCTTCCACGTGCCCCATCAAAATGCCCAGTGAGGAAGGCCACTTGAGGATGCGTGCTCTTCTACTGTTGTAAAATCTCTACTTTCTAGAGAATTCAGCTTAAAACTACTTAATGTGGTTATTAAAGCAGACAAGCAGCATCTCAAAAGTCAAGTACCAGCTCAGTTACTAAAATGATTGCAAATCAGCAATAGAAAATAATTCTTATACAATGAATGTATTTCTCTTTTGCTAACCTAAAGAGAAACATTCTTGTTCTTTATATAAACAAGGCGACTCTAATTACCTTTCTGTTTTGGAGTTCATCTGTACATCACACAGTTTATTTTCCAAAATCTAATAAAATGGATGGGAAAAATTCTTTCAAACTCATTAAATGAACCCTAATATATATAATTTAAAATGTGGTTTGTCTGCTTCTACAAGCTGTTTGCATGCTATACTATACTGCTGGTCTAACATCTCTTAGATGAGCAAAGAGTGATGAATAACAAAACTGCAGCTTTCCCCACTGTAGGGGTGACTGCCCGAGCAGAGATTTCTGCGGCACAAAGAGAATTTCTGAGAAGGCATAAGACATTATTGTGGTAGCCTGTAAGTCTAAATAATAACTCTGTAAGTTGAATGTAGGGGGTCCCAAATCACTGCTTAATACCAATTCCCAGGAGGATATTTTACATCTCAGCTGAAAACAACACTCCAGAGTTTTCTGTGAGTTTTCTGTAAATAAGGTATTCACTTATATATTCACAATAATATCTGTGTCCTTTCTTACAAATTTTGTCCTAGGTTCTGACTCTGAAGAAATGGCAAAATTGTCATTAGGAAAAGTATAGTTTTAACTTGGCCTTGCATTGAGACCATGAATTTTATTTTCAATAATGAAATTTCAAGGCAAGATCATGAATTTATGCAAATTTTTAAGCTGTTGACAACTTCACAGCACACACAGAAATAATGTGAAGGTGATTTATAGCTTATCACTTGCAGCATTGTCAGGAAAGTTTTCTGTGGACCTGAATTTGTTTCATGCACTCACAGTAGCTCTGAACAACACAGTCTCCAACTGGGATAAAAGTAAGAAAATATGCATTTCTCTGCCACTGTTAATTTAATATTGAGCTGTGATAGATTTATTAAAGAAGTTTTATGTAAGAATCACTATTTCTATACAAGGTACTGCAGGAAATATCTGAGAAATGTCATGGGGTTAGCACACTTTGGACAAAAGTACAGTTTCAATGTATTGCACATATAAAGCATTATATTTTCTTTCTCCCCCACCCCCTAGATTAATACATTTTGTTTAGAAGACTGAGGGAATACAAGTAAGGCTCCAGTACTGCAAACATTCAGTGGGATTGCCCATGGCAGCAAAGCAAAGTATAGTCATTTGTCAGACAGGCAATTTAGAGAGATAACAGAAAAACTAAGTGTTTTGTTTGCTTCCTTGCTTGCTTGTAAATGGTTTATTTTGGGCTGATCTTAGGTTGGCTGTGTGCAAAGGGCATCAAGCCATGTTCTGAAGCAATTCTGCTTTGTTGCATTTGGAAAAAAAATGGTTTGGATTATGGTCTTCCCTCAAATTATTAACAGGCACAAATGGTGTTTGATTTAACTTGCTTTTTATTTACATAATGATCAATGCCTGAATTAGTTTGGAAATCATACAACTGTTTTTATTTGACCTGGTTTCTACATTTGGATGGGCTTCCTTTTGCTGCATATAAATATCCATAACAACATGTCGAAAATTTCAGGCCTCACCTAGTTATTCACTTTGTTGTGGCTACTGCTATCTTTATGAGTTTGATTCTCAAACACTTATGTACCAGTGTTCTACTTGATGGCTTGTTAACACACGTTGTACAAATAAAACTCCATCCATTTCATGTAATTTAATGTAATATTCTTCTTGGAGAATCACAGAAATAAGAGATAGAAAGATAAGCACGTGCGCATTTTTCACTCATGTAAGATGGTTCTCCAATTCTGATTCTCATCTAATGTTTTATTACTTACCAGTTGTGTGTCAATAGATGGCCAGACACTATGCATTATTTGCCCCTGAAGCTTGAGCAGTTAGTCATGTTATTATTATCCACAGAACACTGTTTTTCCTATGGAAAGCCTGGTAGCTGCACTGTTTATAAGCTGGCTACTAAGAAGGCGTAAAACCCCATACAGTTCTGACTGTTCCTCTCTATACATGGAAAGTACAAAATAATTTAAGAACTGTGTTTCTCTTTTTTACTCAGGCGATATTCCGAGTAAGATTTCAGCAGAATTGCTTTTGTGATGCAGCAAAAAAACCCAAACCTGTCCAAGGGCTCCGCTGTTTGTCATCTTTCTATGTCTTTCTCTTTTTTACGTTTGGCAAACAGACGTTGCCTTTACCCAAATTAACCTCTTCTGAGGTTTGCTTTTTTCACCCTGGTATTTGAATCAGCCTTCTCTCTGGGTGGGGTGAAAAGTGAACTCTCCTAACATACAGTACAAATTAGGTCTTTTTAAAAACAAAGACTTCTCTTAAGAATAGCTGTATTTTATTTCTGACAAAAGAAGGGAAAACACAAGTACCTCAGTAAATCAAGAAGTCAAATGTGTGTAATCTGATGCCAAGTGTAAACATGTATGGACTTTACAAGGCTTGCCGACACTAGATACTCTGATTTTCTTTCATTTGAAAAAGTGCTTTTGAGTATTCACAGTAGTGCTTGCAAGAGGCAGTCAAAATCACAAAGTGAATAAGAGCAGGTCTATGCAACAGCTTGTGTTGAATTGAAACACTTTTAGGTTTTTTATGAACACAGTATTTTCTGGTTGGAGTAGCTAATACAGATGTGGCAGATGTAGTTAGCTCCATATATAGCAGGACTTTTTGGCCTGGCTTCTTTGCGGAAAGTTTGTTAAGTGAATACCATAAAAAGCTGCTAAAGAGTCAAAATATAGTCACTCACATACTAGCAAAACTGATTTCAGTGAAGGTTAAACACATAATTGCCTTAGGTTTTATTGGCCATGAAGACCACCTGAACACCCTTCCAGCACTGAAGGCCTGAATACCTTTCTGTGTCCACTGAAGGAAAAATGGAGTACAGAAGTTAGTGATTTCATTAATAAAGATCTTGTCTTGCCCTCACTGCTATTCTGTCAGGGTGCTGCTGTAACCAATCATGGTATTACTCCATCTGTGCAGAAGTACTGCTGTAAAACTGCAGATTTTCAGGCTGCTTAACATTTGCACTGAATGGTTCAAGCTGTGTTAATTATGTATCTGTAAGCGCTCTGGTACTAGTGTTGGTTGGGTAGATCCCAGAGGTCTGCCAAGATTTTTTTCACATAATTTTAATGTTAGCAGTATTTTTGTAGCTGGATATTTATTTTAAACATATATCTCAAGGGTTTATAAGCAGTAAAAAAATCATGTTTGCAGTTACTGAGTGGGACTTCTGCTGTTCACCCTTATCTCTAATTACACCCCGTGAGAATGGGTGTTTCATTTTCGCTTGTTCATGCTTTAGAGCAGTTACCAGATTGCTTTGTGGGGAGGCAAGTGTAATGACTTTAGCCCATTACATTTCTTCTGAAGATAGTGAGGCATGTGATAGTCCTTCTTTCTCGTAAAGAAGGCAAGATACTGATGAAAATGCAATTACAGGAGATTTTCAGTGCTGAAAGACAGTGTGCCTCACAGTGGATCCTCTGACCCTCTGATGTTCCAGCACGCAGGGAAAGTGAAAGATCAGGGTGATATTACATCACCTTTCTTCCTCCCCTCCCTCCCTCGGTGTTGGCTGAGGACTGGTTCAGCTACCATGTGAGCTACAGCAGCCATAGGACCAGTCCAGCCTAAGACACTTTGCCCTTCTGAAAAACTGGGCACCAGAAGCCAATTGGAAGAATGTATGACTTGCAGTTCTGGCGAAGTGCAGCGCCCAGGGAACTGCAGTGGTAGTTCAGGATCGCCAGTGCCCCTGATGCTGGACATTCTCTACACAGGCCTGTAGGCAGAAAGGACAGCAAGATGATCAGTTCACACCACCTGGGAGACACCCTGTGGCAGGCAAACTCCCACGTACCTCACTCTGGACACGTCAAGCAAATGTAGTACTAGCAAAGTCCCCAGCCCTACAAATCTCTAGGGAGTGCAGTGGGACTCATTCCCTCTCCATAACCACTCCTGGGCACAACTGCTTCAGTAGCTTGTGGTTGCTCCTCAGACAAGACTGACAAGAGAGTATGGTGTGCCACTGCCTGTGACATCAAATCTGAGGGACACCTTTCGAAGAAGGGTCTAGAAAAGCCTAGATGGATTCATACAGTGCTTCTCTTTCCCTCCCCTCCTCTCTCAAGCTTTTTCCATGTAAAATAACAGAGAACTGGCTCCTCAAAGTCACTTGGATGAATATAAACTCTTGAAAGTGTCACGTAGCCCTTGGAATAATTCCAGATAAACCCCAGCTTATTTGGAAAAATTGCTCCTTGAAAGAAATGCACAAACATTGGTCGGGATCCAAAGCCATGAAATCAACAGGGAGACTCTCATTACAAAGGGCTTTGGATATGGCCCATTGGTGGCTATAACCAGAATGATGGTCTGTTACAATAAAAAATTTTTAGATTCGTGTTTTATTGATGCCTGCAAAGTTTTGGTGAGAGGAAAAAGAAAAGAACAACATTCCAGTGAAATGCCCTTTTCTTTTCCAAACTCTTTGAAACTAGAATTTATTACTCTTACTTTTCTACTTTGAATGCAGTACCTTTTCTCTATTTTTACAAAGATCAGAGATATATGTAACCATTTAGAATGACGAGTGAATTAGCTGTGCCAAGGACTTGCTTTTAATTTCCTTTCTCATTTGTTTTTCTTAACAGCTCAGGGTTTTTTATTATCTGAATTCATAGGTCATCCTAGGTAGTTTAAATACCCATGACACAGCAGAAGAGACAGAACAGCAGAGACTGAAAGAAAAATTCAGAGAGTCCTAGTTACTGTGCTATATGTTGAGTTCTACAGTGTACTTTTGCAGAATAGAAGCTTGAAACTATGTATTTGTTAGTATCATTTGCTTTGCGTTCATTTTATTATCATTTGGGCTTGTTTTTTTCACAGAACAGTGGACACAGTGCACTTGCTTTGTCAGAAAACCACAAGCTTCACTAGAAGTGAGTTGCTAAGCATAGTGAAGAGCAAAGCGTAAGTCTAGAGATGGGAGAAAGGAGTTTATTATGACTTAGGGTATTAAGACAAAACTTTCTTACCTACAGGAAAACCCGGAAAAAAAATTAAATCAGTTCAGAGAATATGGGGGTTTTAGGTTCTCATTTGTAATATTATAAAACCCTAGCTTTCGAGAACTTTAAGTCAGGTCATGAAGTTGACTTAAAAATCACAGGTTATGAAAATAGTGTTTTGAGTTCTGGGTTTGGTGCTAAGAGATTTCGGTTTCAAGCTTTTCTTTCTCACCAAGATTAGACACTTAATTTCTTTCTTTCATGAAGGCTGAGATTCCCACAAAATCACATGATTTTTAATACAAGGTTTTAAGAAAGGCCTGACATGTAAGATTCACCGTAGAATTCTTAGGAGCCCACAACACTGGTCTTGCATAAAATACAAGCTGACAGTAAATCAGCAGGTTTTCCAAACTAACTCAAATAAATACATTCTTTTCCTTACCTCATCTGATAGATATCATCTTAATCTCCCTAAATATTGTGCTTATAAACATATAGGAGTGGCAGGAGCACCTGCTACCCTTAACTGTACAGAATAGTCTCTGCTGTGCCTGCAGTGGCAGTGATTCTCCATTTCTGAGGTCAGGTTGGCAGCTCCAGGTGTGTCCTCATTTCTCCATTGTACTGGGAAAGGAGAAAGCAGAGGGCAAGAGGGTATAAAGTAGCCCTGTCTGCCTCTCTAATTAGCAACTTCTTGTCCATGCAGAGGGTGGAGGAGTGATAGTAGTAATAGGTTTTCCTACTGTTGAGTCTGAGCACTGATACTCAAATTTTTCAGAGACAATAGTGCATCTGAGAAATTGATGCACTGGCAGAGAAGCAGCACAGGATTTCATTGACTGGCCTGCTGGGATTAAAAGTACAGCTGTATGGTATTTAAGTGTTTCAGGGTGATGAATCAAATTGCACTCTTCTGTTAGCTCACAGCAAAGACAGTAATGTTCTGGAAACAGGACCAGATTTACAAATAAGCTCTCCAGGCTTCTATCTTGGTCCAAACTGTGAGACTTCAGGATCTCACAAGTGGTTGCTCATTCTGGAGGAGCTAAGAAGGCAGAAGAGAAAACATAATCCATATTTCTGCCCTTAATTTTGAAAAGGGGTGACTGTATTAAGTAGAAAATAGTTATAGCTGGGGTCAGGGTACCTCAAATAGGATGAGGTTGTCTCACTGAGTCCCGAGTGAAGGAGGTTTGGCAGTCCTGAGGAAGGCACACAGGAGTGATCTGAATGGCTGGGCTGTGCACTTCCTTGTCCATCAGTTTTTGTAGACAGAGCAGGACAATATCACAACACTGTGCAAAAGGGACATACTTATTCTTGATTTTGCTCATTAGTATGTTTTAACAGCTACTTTTTCTGAGTGCATGAGATCGAGTGAACAAGGAGAAGCTGTGGAACTGAGATGGGGACTGATGTGTGGGAAGTAAAAAGCCTGTAAGTCCCCTTTGACTGAAAAAATCCATACTTGGCCCCACTTGTGCAAGTTACTGCCTCTGGTTTGGGGGGGGGAATGTTTGAAGCACTGTGCTTTGCTTTTTGCTTTGGTTGGTTTTTGGCCTTTTTTTTTTTTTTTTTTTTTTGTGTAGATGTGTGAGGATATTCTTAGCACAAGTGGTTTGCATGAAATGCAAATGTGCCAGTTGTCCTGGCACTGGCTGCCTTATGCAAGTCCTTAAAATGGCCATGATTCAAGAAAGAGCTATGTTTGTGCAGGTGTTATGTGCATTTGCAGAAGCCAAAATGTGAAAGTGTTTGTTGTACTGTTGAGAAATCATTCTTTTAACTTCCAATCGAGATGAATTATAGATTTTCATACTGTGCTTGTAGGATTTATGATACTCCATCTGTATTCTTTACAGCAAGTTTGGCATGACTCTGGTACTAGTCAATAGAGTTTAAAGACTCTCTCTGTGGTAGCTGGGCTTCAGACACTGATGGTTTTTCTATGCCTTTTAAGATCTCAGTATCTTGAATTGACAGCTTCCATGCTTTAGCTCTGACAGGAGTACCCAATCAGGTTTTTTTTTCCTAGACCTGATCAATATGTGTAGATGATGTTAAATTACAGGTTGGGGAGTGACCTCTCAGATGAAGTAATTTCTTAGTTTTAACAAGCTGATAATTATGTGGAACAGAGTTTATGGCTCACTGGGTACAGGGATGAAATGGTGTCCTGAAGAGAGATCCAGCTGGGACTGTGGAGAGTACATGCCCAAACTGTAGTGCTGTGACATCAGAAAAGGCACATCATGCTCAAGACTTTGGCTGAGCCCAAACCTTGCTCAGAAACCAGAGCAGGGTATTCCAGGATTCTTTCCTTTGCTCTCTAAGAAATAATAAAGACACTCTGTGCTTCAAGGGGCAGGGGATCCAATATTTCTGTTTTTGCAGATTCCCATCCTTACAAAGGAGATAATACTCAAGAGCTGGTAAAAAATCCCAGACTTATCCTGTACAGTTTAGTGATAAAACAGGTTTCTAAGCCACCTCTAACTACAAATATGATTGTAACTAGTGCACTGTGCTTGTGTTTTATATGCTTGCATGAATGCAAAGAGGCTCACAAAAGCAGTATTTGGGACATCATTTCAGACTTGTGATACTAAAGCATTGCTCCATTACAGGTGTAGGTTTTTACCACTACAATTGCATGAAGTGAAAGTTTTCCTTTGTCTCTCAATTCCTGGTGCAATAAATGCTGCTGACTCAAACATTCATTAATATAATGGTGTTGACTGTGTTTGCCTCCATACAAGTGCTTTGGGACCTTGCACTATATGTCCTCTTACAGCTGTTTAAGATAGTCTGTGGAAAGGGCTGCAAATGCCAACATGGTACCATAGTACTTCATTTGTGTCACAGAAGGCATGTTACCAGTTAAATACTTAACCTACCCAGAAATTGTATTTGTCATCCGAATTTTTATTTGTATTTGGCATCCATTTAGGCAGATGTTTAGAATGAAAAGCATATTATTAATGAGATGCCTCTTACCACATAACTGGCTATGAAAAACATGCCCATAATTAGTGGAGGAAAAATGCTATTATATTATGAATCTGACAGGGTTAGGATGATGTTTTGGTATTAGAGTATGTACATGTCAGTGGGTGTGCATGTTTAAGACCTGCATCAGTGCAGTGGTAATAGAGACCTGAGGAGAGGAAAGGAAAAAAAAAAAAATCAAACTTTTTGGGAGGTCTCTTTCTTAATACATGTTGTTTCATTCCTTGCAGCATTAAAGCCTTTTTCTTTCCCACCAGTGTCAGAGACTGAAAGCTTCTACTGTGTGATTTGTTGAATTGTCAGCCTTTCTGCTGTAACAAGAGTAGCAGTGCAGTGCATTTTATCTGCTCGCTGGGCGACATCAATATAGAATGGATGTCCTTAGATTTCAGTTTAATCTGATTCCCTTTGAGTGGTATAACTTGTTTTAAAAGCTGATAATCAGTTGGAACATGGAATATTGGAATATGGTCATGCATTTTCCATGGGATTGTCATCACATACCTTTTCCCCAGAAGATGTATCTTAAGTAAATTAATTTCCAAAAAGTGTCTTACCATGCAATAGGTTATTTTTAAAGTGATGTCTCTGCAGAGAGCTGTTGGTCTGGTCTCTCTGCGGACACCCAGAGCACCCCACAACCACCCAGAGTGGTATCACAGGTACATGTGCAGCAGCAAAACCCAAGACAAAACCTTTGAACTGAAACTGTTTCTGAACATCTGAATCTGATGTTTCAGAAGCCTTTAAATGTATGTTTTACATGGCCTTGGTCCAGCCAAAATCTCTAGAGAGCCACAAGGTCTTTCTCATATAAATACTCGATGGAAAATTAAGGCCTCAGCTTAAACATCAGAAAACGTGTCATTATGTCAGATGTAAAATACATGGTGTCAAGAGGTCTGTAGCAGTTTCTACCACTGACTATTGGTATTAACCAGGGAAAACCTTTCAGCTGTTTATTTTAAAGCATTTACAAAAATATGGTGAAGGTACCCAGCTACCATCTTAGAAAGGTAATCCTTAGAAAGAATTTTAAAGGTGTTGATCAGTGTGGACCTGTGCATGAATACATAAAAAATAAAAAGCTGTGCCTGTGTGAATTCTGTGTCTGGATGAGTTTGCTGGTAAGGGTTTTTAGTTGCCTGCTGAAAGACAACATTGCCTTTACAAGACCAAATATATAATGAATTTCTTCTTATTTGTAAGGGAATGGGCATAGGGTGGGAAGCCAGTGAGAAATTAGACATGCTGTGCCATACATAGACTGCATTCTCTTCATATGGGACTGGCAAAGCTGGGGAAACACATACATGGCAACACAGAGATGTGGCTGCAATGGATTAAAATAATATTCCAGAGGTTGGTTACACCAGAAAAATATTTTTCTTGGTGGAAAATCTAATCATGTTAAATGTCTGCTCTCAATAGAAATCTTTAACATTTTAGTACAGAACTGAACACTTTAAACTGGGGGAAAAAATTGGGTTTTAATTTATACAGAAAGTCTTGATAAGAAAACATCACTTTGTGGCTGTAACTTGAGTTCCTTTAATTTGCTGTGTTAGGCTGCCTGATAGATTAACTGCATCTCATTAAGGCATTGTGGTCTTGAAGGTATTTCTTGAACCTGAACACCCCTCATTAATGTAGTTTTCTGAACAGCTCTTAATAAGGGAACATGTTTAACCTCACTTTACTTATACCTTTAGTTTTGTCTTGGGAGGAGAGGTTAGTTTGTTAAACTTTACTTTAAGCTATGTCTGGCAGAAATTAGAAGCTTTCTGCTGCACATACAGGGAAATGCCCTGTCTTGGCTCCAAGTCTGTCAGGGAAATAATGCATTTATACACAAGAAGTATTTGTATACAGAAGGGCTCTGCATTATACCCAAGCAAAGCTGAATTTTAGATTTGAATGAACTGGTCCTGTAATATTGGAGGTTGTGTCTTGGAGGGGATTGGTGGTAGGTGTTCTTTTTTACACTTGAATGTAATTTGCAACATTTTATCTGTAAACTTTTAAAAATATATTTCACCTTTTTGTTTTTTCTTTTTTTTACGTGTATATGTATGATTGAGTGGGTTTCAATAGAGTTATTTTTACAAAAGGATAATGTCTTCTCTCAAAGTTCAACTTCTGGCCACCCAAAGTTTGTAATGCTTTTGGTTTTTAAGGAACATAGTGTGAGATAGTCTGTAGTCTACCAGCAGCAGTTTTTGCTTTAAAAGCTAAGTTTTTGGAAGCCTGGCTGGTTTTCTGTGACCCAGGGTGCTGCACATTTCCATAACTTTTCAAAGTGATAAAGCTAAAGGAATATATCCTTTTTGCACCATCCCTGAGAATATCCAATTTGTAGCATTTGACCATGTCAGTGAGTGTAATTCAGTGTATAAAGGCTAGTAGGGTTAAAATAAATCGAACTACTTCTTGTAAAAGTTAAAAGCTTAACAAGCACCTTAGGCACAAGAAGGATTTTTCACAGATAAACTCTTTCAATATTAGGAAGTTCTAAAACCTTCTGCTGACAGGACACAACACCTCAGAGGCACCTGAAGGCCTTATTTCAAAGCTGGGAAAAATGGGAGAGACCAGGTGGGATGATCAGACTTGAGTGACAATGATGGACTCACTTTTGCTGCTGTTGGTTTTGTAGTTGTTTGTTTGCGAAGCAAAATGTTTGAGTGGTGAGCAAAACCACCACCTGCATCCCATGTGGTGAGGAGATGCCTGTAGCAGTTTATTCCTAATGTTCAATTATTAGCACTTGCCACTGGGCATGTAGTTCTGAGGAGACTAATCCTCACCTTTCCCCATGGAGACAACACTTGGAAACACCAGAGTTACACAACAAGCTGTTTCCTTTAGCATTCCTGAGGCATGGGAGGGTTGCCTGGCTTGGACAAAAATCGTGATGTTCTAAACCCACGGAACCTAATTAGGTAGAACAGATTGGTGTGTATGCAGAGATGCTTAAGGAAAGTTCATAAATCCACTTTTAGCCCTGAACAAAAGCCCAAACCTGGAAGAAAAGGGAGGGAACAACAGATTTTCTTGCAGAATATTTGAATAATGAGATTAGTACAAGATTGCACATTGAAGATACCTTTTAGGCAATTTAGGTACTTAGGCTGAAAAGCTATTATTAAGCCACTGAGGACCTACAAGTGCAATGTTGCCTGAGATGATGTGCAAGGATCATTTCCTGCACTTCATAACCCTGTTGCTTACTGACAGCGAAAAGAAAGAAACTTTGTTGTGCATGGCTAAAAGTTTGGGCTGATTATGTGACATGGGTACCCAACTGGCATGATATATGAAAATACCTCTTCTCCTGATGAACTTCTTGTTTCGCAAGAGGTTTGATGTATTTTGGGCATGTTTACAATCTGCCCTATGACAGTTCAGTGCCCAGGCAGTGGAGATAAATTGGAGACGGCTGGCAGTGAAATCTTAAAAAATGTGCTGACATCCAGGCTGAGCCACAGGCATATGATTTGATTGATTTTTAGGTTTGGGGTTTTTTTGGGGGGCTGGGTGGGTGTAGAGACTTACTGTCACTTGAGGTCCCTCTGCTCTGTAAGGAGATGAGGATTTTTACTTGATGTATGCTGAAATAAATCAGAGAGTGCTCTTTTCACTCAGCACTAATGCTTCTGTTACAAACTTTGCTGGTTTTCTGTCACTGCTGTACACAAGAGGCTGGGCAGCTCTTTTGATGTAGTATGATCTCAGATGTTGTAATATGTAGTCAGCACTTTCTCATCTGTTTCTCTCTGGTGTTAATTACAAAGCCTTTGCAGCCTGCACCATTGCTTCTTTTCAACTGTGTTTAGTCAGGCTTGTTTCAGAAACTAAATAAAGGAGAGGGAACTGAAGAATTAATACAGGCACCTGCCAGTGCTTGAGTTAATGAGCTATATGAAGGAAAGCCTTGTGAAATTTCCCCCCTTTTTCCCCCTTCCCCTGTTTTAATTACTCTGGCTATCCTATAGCACCAGTCAGCACTCCAACTTGTGTTAATTTATTTGCCACAAGAAATCCCATTTTAAAAAAAGCTACTTCCATGTGTAGTTTTAACCCTTATGTTTATCTCAATGTCTGATAGGAATAAGGAGAAACACAAAGCCTGGCATTTCTGTCTCTCAGAAAAGCAGGGTTTCAGCCTGAGATGCTCCTGCCCTGCATGCTGAGCTGGGAACTGTGAGGGTAGCAACTGACCCTTCAGTTTTCAGCTGACCCTTCTCCTTGCAGCTCTCTGACTCCACTCACACATGTTTCTCACCATCTGAGTACTACACTGTTTCTGGTAGGTACTGCTTTTGGCTGTTGTATGGAAAAGGGATATTTGAACCCCAAATCCTGCACAGCATCCAGATAAGCCAGTTTGGAAGGGACAAGTCCTGCAGTGCTCCTGTGCTGGATATTCAGCAACAATTTTGACAAGTTGCAGAGTTTGTCTTTGGTTTTTTAGCTTTTCTTTTATTTATTATTATTTTAATATGACTGATATTGGGAATAAAATAATGGTTAAATGACACACAGCAAGTTGAACTGCATTTCTGTCTTGCTGATCACTCATGCTGTGTTTTTGTGCAAACTGGACAGTAATAGGCAGCAACTCATTCCTGTTTAATGCAAGGTGATGTTTCTCTTCAAAATCTCTCTTGCCTGTTACACGTGAGCATTTGGTGACTGCAGCTTTTTGAAAGCCAAAGAGCAGCACTGGATCTGTGAAGCTCTTGACCTGAGATTAAAATAATGCTCACCATGTAAGGGTGAAACTCAGAATGGTGTTCTGAGTTTGGGAAAGGTGACATGGGAAACAAGAAACATCAAAAAAGTGTTTTGGTCCAGACATCCATCAAATAGTGGCTTCACCAATGCAAAGGCCATATAGACAGTGAAACAGCAGTCTTAAGAGGATGCTACTTACTAGCATGAGAAAAACACCTAATTAAAGGTAAACATCAGTGTAACATGTTAAAGTACCAAAATGGGTGTTTATCTGAATTGCCAGCAGGTTGCTAACTGTTCATAAATACAAAAAAATGGTAATGCTTGCCCAGCTTTATCTTTAGAGAGTCAGGAAGTATAACATGCAGACTCTGTGTTTCTAAAGGTTTGGTATAACTATGGTGTGAGAACAATGACATGTTCATTTTCCCATTCTAAAAGGTAAAATGCCTCCTTCTTTTTGGAACATCTGTTTATTCTTTACTACCACAAAAAAAAGACAGTGCATAATTTCAGAGGAAACAAGCTGTATGCTTGTCATGGGACAGCAAATAATGACTTTATTTTACAATTTATTTTAGAATTGGGATTTGCATCTTCAGTTTTCTAATATTTTTTTCCCCCTGAAGATGGCCCTTCTCTCCTCTGTGAGTAGTTGAGTTTTTTTCTTATTTTTTTGCTTTCTGCTGCTGTTTTTACTTCTCCTCCTGTTTGCAAGAATTACATTTTGCCTGCTTATACATAATGGTTCAAAAGTACTTTTTTTTTTTATTAGTGTCGTCATAGAAGCCTCTTCCTAAAGTACAGTGGCAATGCAATAAGGAATTACTATGTCAAAGGGGAAATTAATTCTCTCTGTCTTTACTGAATGGTAATTAAAAGGAAAGAATGTAACCTGGAAAGATTGACTTGTTTGTGATACAGCTCTAAATAAAGGGTTTGGGGTTGCCTGTGCTGCTACCTTGACAATTTTCTTTAGTAATCCCAAACACACACACATGAAATAAATAAAGGGAGAGAATTTTCTCTAACTTTCCACAGCCAGATAAACTAAATACCTCTGCTGTAATTCAGGCGACTCTATCACAGTATTTATTTGTTTTGTTCTTGTAAGTTTTTTTCCCCGTGTTTTTATCTATTTTAATATTGGCAGTTAAGACTGAAGCATGTCACTGTCTTTTCTGAAAATATGAATAGTAGATTGTAGATAATGCTTTGCTCAGTCTGAAATCTACCTTTACAATCTTTTTCTTTTTAACTACACATTTAAATATTTTTTTTTTCACAAAAGTTCACAGTATCTTGTTTATGAGAATATTAGGATTAAGGGGTATGATTGAAGGATATTAACTCTCCATGTATTTGCATCACTTGGGCAAAAGGAGGTCCTCTCATCTCTCTATGGATACATGAATAGCACCAGTTCAGTATCTGCCACGTCTACTTAAAATAATAATGAATTTAGTTCTTAAGAAAGCAAAGGATTAACAACAGCAGTCCACGGCAGGATTAGAGCAGGGAAGTGCTGCAGCAGCGTTTCTCACCCACTCTGCCAAGACACTTGAGTTTTAGCTGCTAAGAACAAAGCTGTTGGAGTCACTTAAATCATCCTTTGCAGGAGGAGGCTCCAAGGTCCCAGGGCACGTGTTCTCAAGATGTGGGTTGTAACCACAGCTCAGTGTTTGGTGCTCACACTTGCCTGTCTAATAGCTGGCAGGGAGCAAGGTCATGATGCTTCTTTGTTTATAACAAAAATCATGTCATAGCAAAGGTTGAAAGTAAGATTCAGAGACATCAGGGCTTCAAATGTGCTTCTGGAGTAATTTTGTACTTAGGTTTGTGTTATTATTACCTGTTAGTACTGCTAGTTTTCTACAGTAGTTCTTTGTCACATCCAGCCTTGGAAACTCTGTTTGAAATGGTGATCTCAGAATCAACTTTGCCAAATCATTACACTATTTATTTTTAATGGTTTCCTTTTCATCTTTTAAGATGTTAGCTTTAATTTCTTGACTACAGGCATTTTTCTCTTTCACTTGCCTCACTTTTTATGAATACTTCCTAGGCTTTTATGAATAATGTTAAATTTTAGCAGTGTTTTTCCTTTGGTTAGCCAGTGAAACCACTTTTAAAAAATTAGACTTTCTCTACAAATATAGCATTTTTTAATTGACATTTTCTGGGTGCTGTTCTGGACAGAGTTGGTGGGCATTTTTTGTACATGCACTTCACCACCTGGGTAGATGGAGCAAATTCTCCTAGCACACTGGATGACAGATTGGACATATCTGACAACAGTACTCCTCAAATCTGAAACAGAAATGTCACCACCTTCTTCCTAAGAATATGGTATTATTTTTAAGTTTGGAAAGGACTGTTAGGATTCTCTGGTTGGACCTTCACTATCGCTATTCCATGAAGTTCAAAAGTATGATCTTGAAGCAACACATCATTCTACATTCTGACTTTTTCTCTGCAGAATTGTCCCACTGCACAGCTATTTATGGCCTTAGTTCAGTCCTGTCTGCTTTTGGTTAGCTCATCTTCTCTGTGCACCCTTGATTTCTCTGCAATGCCCCATGTGGACTGACTGAAGTTTTAAATCCATTTATCTAGTCTTGTCAACTGCATTTGCCACATCTGCAATAGCATTAGCCCAGAACGTTTTATGGGGATAGGTAATATCCTTGGAGTTGCCTCGTGCTCCTCGGAGAATTTGGATACTGCCTTGATGACATTCCAGTATGTCTCTGAATGTGGTTGCATTTATTTTCACATTAGTGAATTCATGTGCCTGTTCTACCAGCTTAGCTCTCTATCTCAGGAAATATGTTCTCTGCAGGTTCTTATCCTGTATTTTGGCTGTTCCAAAGACCATTTGCTTTTTTAGTTTGATGGCTCATGTAAGTCAAAGCCTTTCTATTAGAAAAAAACCCACAGTTTATTATAACTGATCATCTTTCTCTTTCTTGTTCTCTTTTTTTTTCCCTTGTAATTTTCTCATCCATTATTAATAGCAAAGTTCACCAGCAAAATAAACCAGAGAATATTGTTGCTTTCTTTCTTCTGTGCTAAGTCTTAATCAGAAAATTAGTGGTAAGGATAATGAAGGGACTTTGCATTGCTTTTCTGGTTTAATTAAACAGCAGATTGGTGAAGGAAATCAACATACCAATGCTGAAAATAATTGTGTTAAGTTTCTTGTATTAATTGTTTAGGATTATGAAACAGTAAATAATGGAATATATGCATTTTTCTCCCTAATAATAAATTTCCACAACTAATGTTACTGGATTAATTTGTGAGTTCTTATAAATTTCTCCTTATCTATATAGCATGTATTTATACGTATTAATAATTAAATGTATATTCATGTACATCTAAGCAAATATCAGTTAACAAGAGCCATTTTGATCATAGACAAACTAACAGGAATCAATCCTTGCCCAAACTGGTAGTTATCCTAGAAAGAGCTGCATTCACCAAAACTATTAAAGAAGAATAAAGCACTAAGTAAAACAACTTCAAAACAAGAATGGCTGGATGGACAATTTCCACTTTAGGGGCAACTGTGAAGATGAAAGTCTCATTTGTACCACAAGTGGGAAATTCTTCTTAGCCACCACTCCTAAGGAAAATGAAAAATTTCTTTGTTCTTTGGAATTTGGGGAAATACTCTTCAGTATCTATGTGATTAATAAGTCTTTGGGAAATCATAAAAACTTGTTCTGGTAATATAAATGCAAAGGTGAAAGGAAAAGAAGAACATAATAAGAGCACAACTGTGATGCTTTGGTCTGGTTTATTTTGCACAGTGGGGTGACAGGCCAGGAGAGACCAAATGTGGCAGAGCTGTCACAGGAGCTGTAGCAGTGGCCTGGCTCCGAGCTGAGGGACAATTCTCAATGCTCAATGAAGATAAGAAAGCAGAATGAAAAGATAAAGAAGTCCTGGGATTCTATTGTGGATAGATAATGGGAATGGAAAAATAAGACAAGATGAGGCTCAACAGTTCCATCCTAAAATCAGGAAACTAAATAATTAAACTACTACTGTAGAATTTGTATGCTTTTTGCCTCTTTCCAGTGTGGGTTAGGATTTTCCCACAGAAATTTCAGAAATGGCAGAATCAATCATTTTGCAATGTGCATTTCAGCAGAGGTTTTTATCTGCGTTTATCAGGAAATCCTGTTGGCTCACGTCATTTTTTCTATTAGATATACTGATGTCCTGACTAGTGAGAACAGTGTAGCTGGATACTTGCGAACACATATGGAGACATTATTCTGATATAAAAAACTCTTACTTGGATTTCTTGCTTATATTCTTGTTAAGTGCATCAGCAAGCTGTCTGGCTTTGGGTGAGGTGGCTGTTTGAAATTGATTTCTTTAAGCTAGTGCTGCTCTTGTATAGATCCTGGCTTAATTTCAGGCTAATTTTGTTTTAACTGGAATTGATTGAAAAGCCATTTAATATAAACTGATAGAAACTACTGTTAAGCAAAAGATGTGCAGAGAGATTTACAGTCCTGCAACTTAAATAGCTTAATGCACACGTTTAGGTGGTCCACTTTCACTAGTAGTTTTCTAAAATGTGATTAGCATCAGCAAAGCAAAATTGTTTCAGGTGTTTCCACACAGAGCACAAATGCACGGTTGAATTACTTTGGATCTGCTGAAAGCTCTTACAGTGGTTTAATACAGGTTGCAGTTGTTCTTTTACAGCTTAGCACAGGAGTTATTGCAGATGAGGAAGGGGGAGGATCTGCAGTGCCTGTAGCCCAGGGTAAACAATGAAGGGAGCTCACACAAGTGCATTTTACAGTCTTATTTACACCGGGTGAAGAACACATGCAAATGCAGTTACTATTGCTTGATAACCTCTTAGGATGTGGCTAGTCAGTCGTGTTTGTTTACTTCTGAACACAGCAAAAGGAAAACAAACCTCTGAAAAGCAAACAAACCAAGAGTTGAAGAAGCGCTCCTTATGTGTTCACTAGGAATATGTTTCAGCTGCTGCAGAGGAGTGATTTTACCTTACTACTGACCATGAAACTGCGAAGCTTCAGATCAAAGATGAAGGTATAGCTAAGAAAAATATTGATACACAGAGGTTTCTATAGCAAATGCTGAAAGATTTAAATGTACCTTAGCCACTTATACTGTAATTCTATGAAATCTAGGGACTACCACAGATGGGGGTCCTAGGAGAGTGAATAGAGACAAGTGGTCTTCTAGTCCTGTGTTCTCTTTCTGACAGTGATCAATCTGAAGTGCTCATTGTTTTGTGGTCTGTTTTTCTATTTGTGAATGTGTGTTAATGTAGAAGTATTTTTAATGGGTTTTAAAGGCGAATCCAAGAAGTTCCTGGCCCTTGAGGTGAGTAAGGAAGGACCTTACTGCAGGGTACTGAAGAGGGCAGGCAGGGACCTTGAGGGGACTCTCAGTGGCTCTCCAGAGTCAATATCACTTTTAACTGCTTCTCTCATGCTGACTGGTTATTTATCTTTTATAATCTGATCATGCTCCCTTTCACTGGTGCTACCCCTGGAAAAAAAACCCACAACTTTAAATTTTCCAGAGGAGAGGCTTGGTTTTATCCTCTACCCCCAATTCTTTTCTGTCTTCTGTTCTCTTTATCTACCTCTGAATGTGGTCACTGCTTCAGCAGCTGATCAATCATTTGGGATCTCTTGGACTTAGAGTTGGACTGAATTTTCCATATGTAGGCAGAAAACTGGCCTGTATAGTAACTTTTTAATAATTTTTTCCATTAGTCCCTATACTAATTTTCCCAGTTCTCGAATATATAATAAGAGAGATAAAGGCTATAGATAAAGCCAAGCCCCTACTAATCTGTTTTCAGTGCTCAACATTTCTGCTGTCAAAATCAGGCTACATAGAAGCAAATGCAATTCCAATTTATTTTAATGGAAATTCAGAATTTTGAGATTGTGGCTGATTAAAACTGCTCCTGATACCAATTTGCTGTAAATTATTCTTGTTTTGCATAACCCCCGAACATATTAATTTGCTACTTAAATCTGCAACTGCCTGCTGCTAACAATTAGATAACCAGGTTGTCACTCCAAGCTTTTCTCTACTGAACTTGGCAGTGTCCAACCGGCCTTTTTCTGTCTCATCTCTGGGAGTCCATCCCCAAAGAGCCAAAGTTAAATTTAGCGGATATGAAGACTGGATAATCACATAGATTCTGAACTGCTCATCCAGGCCAAGTCTTTTCTTGCTTAAGTTGGAACTATTTCAAGAGCTCTTATGAAACCGAGTTATTTTAGTAATCTTGAGTTCATAGGATATTTGGCTATGAAAATAACATACTGGTTTTTTTCCCTGTGTATTAGAAAGGATATTATTTAGAAATTGCACAAAGCTTCTTCTTTTTACTTGGACTGTGGTATCTTAGTGCAAATGAATGTTCAGGTAGTAGGCTCATTTGAAAATAATAGAAATTAGATGGATAAAATGCTAATTAAAAATTTGTAACTCTCCTCATATTGTTGTTTTATGATTGTTTTCTACTGTCTTCTTTATAACCTTAAATATTTCCTCACCTCTGTTCATGTCCAGTAGAAAATTCAACTTGTTTACAGGCTTCATTTCAAATTGTTTTTGTTGTACAAAGCTTTTCTGGGACAGAAATTATGTAATCAAAAGTGGCCCTGGAAAGGGCCACAGGTTTCTTTCATAAAACTTTTTTCAGCAAAAGTTCTCTGTAAAAAACCCCTGTAATCAAGGGTAGAAAAAAAATGGAGAGGAAGCTCTATTGTAGCCTTTCTCACATGTTTCAGATGCAAGGCCAAAATGAGTTGGTTTCTTTGGTGATTGCTGCTGTTACAGCTCTCTTAAAATGGTTGATAATTAGCCATGCACAATAAATCCACCATGGACAAGCATTCCTAATTTCTGAGGGGTTTATTTTCCTTCTCCCACCACTTTGGATGTATTGTTGTGCTGTTGCAGAGGTTGGAATTGTGTTGCCATAACCTGGTGAGGTGATCATGCTGCAAGCCAGGGGTTTTAGAAGAAAGATGTTTTTTAATAGAACACTATCCTTTACTACTATCTGAGCCCTAACTCCTATTCTGACTTTGTTGTGCCAAAGTTGTAAAACAACTCTGTAGGAAGAAGGAGATAAAAATATTGATATCTTATTGGAGACGTGGGAGAGTGCTTGAAACACGAGGCAGTGGGAGGTTTTCAGTACTAAATGCCAATCTAGGATTTTATAATGTGATATTAAAAACTGATATTTTCAAGAATTGGTGACATCAGTTTCAAATCACTAAGAAGTCACATATCTGTGGAACTAGCTTTCTTTTCAGGACTGTCCATAGTGCAGTATACAAAGACTGATAGGTAAAAATCATCCTACAAGCCAGAAGGCTGAACATTCTGCCCTTGCCCACTAGGCAGCTTACTGTTTCTTCTGGTGAATTTTAGACAGTTATTTTTCCCCCTGCAGGTTCACAGAGAAAGGATCTTAGGGTGTGCAGAAAGTGCTCCATGTGTCCCTCTGTTCATTAGAAGTGCCAGCTCTGGGAATTGCAGTTCCTTCTCCCCTACAGTCACCCATTGAATTTAATCTTTGCTTCTGAACTTTGGAAGTGGTCACCTGTTAAATTGGATGGGAGTCTCATATGGAATGGATTATGGTTTTATCAGTCTCTGAGCAACTTCTGAAGAGTCAAAGATAGGAGTCATTCTCCCCTCATGAGGAGAACCATTGCCACAGATAAAGCAAAGCAAACAGGAGGGTGTGACCAAGCACACAGGGCAATAATATTTCCAACTGCTTGGAGGGTAACAGGGAGGATTAATATGATTCAAGACAAATTTACAAGTATTGCATCAGTCTTTTCCAAACTTGGACTGCTGACAGCTTTTAAATCAGTTGTAAGTATTACAGCTCTTCAGTTACATTATTCATCAGAAATAACAAGGATAGTTGCTGGTAGACTGCTTCAAGGATCTGCTGTACACACATTTAACCCAGTGGTCACTGCAATCAAGAGAAGAAGTGGGAAAACAGCAAAACATTATTTAGCCATGAATCTTAATGTAGAAGAAAAGTTTTTCCTTTGTAGGGAAAAGCTAGAAAGTAAATTATGGTTGTGTTTGTATCTGGCTTTCTGGTCAGCACAAATCAGTGTCCCAGTTTGTAGCTGGACCTGAACACAGCAGCTCATAACCCCTGTCCCAAGTGGTACAGAGCAGCAGAGAACTGTGATGCTGCTGGACTAAGGTCCCTGTCCTTGTACCTGTCCTCACATTGCTGGCCATGTGCTGCTCAGACAAGAGTATTTCACCAGTGCTGAAGGCAGTTCAGGAGAGGTTCACTGCATGGTTAATTTATAAGGTGGGAACAAGCTAAAAAGAGGGGTTGTGTGTGCCATTTTCTTGGCACCACGTGGGGATGTGAGTGCTCAGTCTGCTGCTGTGGCGTGGTGTTGGACCTGCAGTGCCAGGTTTATAGCTGTGGGAAGCTGTCAGAGATGATGTCAGATGGTGACATTCACGTCAGTGGAAGATCATTTCATTTTAGTGAGGCTGTAATAGGACATTTCACTAATGCATTTTGACAGTACCTTCAAAATACAGTTGTACTTGCCTATGGTAATTATTTGTGTACTCCTAACCCGACATACAGGACAGGCAGCAAGGAGACAAGCAAGTTAAAAAAAAAACTATGAAAGCTTTACTGACTTACGTGGACACTGAAGTTTAAACTGGCCTCAGAGCATGTTTATGAATGTTTTGTTGTTACAAGGTTTCTACTATACTTCAACTAACTGAATTCCTCTACCTGAAGCACAGAGACTTATATAGAAGAAAAATGGTATCCGGGATGCTTACAGCTGAGAGACACACTTACTCTGTGGTTTTGGTGCTGAAATGAGAGTTTGTGATCTGCTGAACCAGAGACACTTTAAATAACCTCTTCTAGTAGTCCAGTGTTATCCCATCCTGAATCCTTGTACAGGCTCTGGACCAGCAACACTAAAGCAGCAGTTTTCCTTGGCAGTTTACATGCACCTGTGGTACACACGGGATCCTATTACGGGGCTGGGAGCTCCAGCTTATGAGGGATAAAACCAATCTGCAAAGTCTGTACATCAGGTGTAGAGCTTGGTCTGTCAGTTCTGGGTTCTCAGAAATGCACGTGGTTAGTAGTGAACGTGAGATGTGTAACCCCTTAGTCACGAGCAAACCTGTTTCCTCTTCTCCTCTCTGTGTCACCTGGGTGGGCAGAAGGGATTCTTAGGATCTCATTTGTCTCTGGGTTTCATATCTTTGTTGTTAAAAAAATTAGTGTCTTGTGTAGCTTCAGATCTTCTCTGCAGAGAAAGCATTGGTATTACCTTCATTTTATCTGCCTTACTGTGGTTCTGATTTAAAAGTCAGGATCTGGAAGGGGAGTTTCATGTCTGATGCCCAGTGATGTCTACTGCTGGGTGTTCAATTGGCCATTTTTTCAAAGGTAGTAGTGATAAAAAGCTCTTCAGTGTTGTGTGTGCCGGAAACCAGTTGTTCTAGTCAAAGTCAAGCAGAAAGTTATTTCAGTTAAAACTTAATTTTCCAAGAACAGCCTTTCTTGACTTGATTGTTTTCATTGGAGAAATTCTCTGTGTTTGTTCAACAACATAATCTTTGGTGTTGTTAGAAATAAGCAATATACTCCATGTTAAATAATATTGGTGTCGTTCATCTTTACTGCCTGTTGCTATGGAAGGACTGTGGAGATCCTAGAAAGAAGAAAACCTTTTTCTTTGTCTAGAGATTTTCTCTACTCTTGTCTGTAACTTCTTTTAATTTTTTTCACATAATAGAAGATTTAAAAGACTATATTACATGATAAAATGTAGGACTTTCATTACAGATCAAAATATGCCTGTGCTCGAATATATTGGCTATTCTTCAGATGGCTGATTAAACTACTGTTCTATTAGTATGCAACAATTTCCTGTGTTTTATGTACATCAGTGTGGTGGTATATCACTTACAATCTAGACAGCAGTGGACTGCCCTGACCCAGTAAGATTGAATTTTGGTTCAATATCCTACCATATGACTTATTTCATTATCAAACATGCCATCAGGTTTTATGACCTGATTTGGTCAGGAAAAGTAAAATAGGTCTTTTAGAAACAGGTCTGCGATCAGAGTTTTACAAAGCAAAATATTTTGATTTCCCTATTTCCAGGATAAAGCTGAAAAAATATTTCAACTTAACTGCAGAGTGTGTGGCTCAAACCTCTCAGTCAACTCCAAAGGATTTCAGTGGGAGTAGCTGGGAATATTTCTAGTAGGGGAAAAAACCACCATTGTCTCTATTGTGTATCAATTGCTACTGGTAGATCAGAATTTCATATCTCATGGTGGATTTGCCTTAATGCTTTCAACTTCTGAGGGTTTTGATGTCCTTTCAGCCTCCTTGGTTTCTGCTTTTTAATGTTAAAGCAAGAATTGAAAGAAATGAATATTGAAAACAATGTTGTAGTTAAATCCATTGTGTTTCCAATATTGTTCCCTCATTCAGAAAAGGGCATGATGTCTGTACAGCAAAAGCTTTGCTGTAAAACACAATTCAGAGCCATGATATACAATGTAATGCTGTTCTTTGATTCTTTTCCTCATAAAGTGCAGCAGCATTAACTTGCTGCTAATGTTGAGCTTCAGTGGAATTGAAAACTGTTAATTGATCGTGTGGCATCTTATACCAGCACACAGCATCATTTTTTACAGAATGCAATACTGGAACACAATGCTGGAAACTCAGTTTCCTCTCCCTTCTGATGAATTTTCTGCATTGTGAAGTGAGCACTAGTGGAGAATATTGAGTTCTTGTTTTTGTTACTGTTTGTAAAGCTTTCCCTCTAAGAGGAAAGATTTAATCCTGTAGCAAATACCCTGTAAAATACAATACATCAGATTCTTTGTTTTCTAAATAGCTGAGATTCTACCCTCCTTGGATTCACACAGGTATCATGCTAGTGAATAAAATTGCTGAACTGTGAGATTTTTTTTTTCATTATAATTTAACTGGGTTTTTGTTCAGTGGATAATTGCTTACCCTGCAAAACGAGACTTTTTGTAATACATGCATAGAAAATCCATGTTAAGTGATGAAGAATTTTCTTTTAAAAAGGAAAAATGCCAAGGAAGAACAGGTAAAATTTTGCTAAAGCATACAATGTATAAATACTGCTCTTGAGTGGTTAGATAGTTTTGCAGAAGCCTTGGGCTTTTCCTTTCAGCTGTGAGAAGATTGTCAGTGCACAGATGTCCCCAGAGGCCATAACTGTTTAATTTTCAGGCTTTCTGCTGGAAGGATGAAAATACAGTCAGTGAAAAAGGCAGGAGAAGAGAAGTCATTGTTCTGACAATGATGAAGCCACAATGTTTTGGTCTTCTGCTTAAAGCCTTTCTTTAGTCATCACTGAAACCTCTCTTTGCCTGTTCCACACCCTATTAAGCATGGTAAAACAGATGATAATGTCTGTTTATTTGTATTTATATGTTTAATGGCTTTAAAATAATAAAATCATCCCTTTTTTTTCCATTAGCAGGTCTTTTTCAATCTTTGTTTTCATAGAAATATCCAAGAAATTTATCAATGCTGACAGCACTGAGATATTTGCAGGCTGGTACTCATGGCTTAAGTCTGCATTAGCAAGTAGTGTGGCCAAGTAGGAGCAGATCAGTGGCATTAAGCAGTTGATATGAAGGACTCTGTGCAAATACCTCAGCAATTTCTGCTTGTTTTGCTCCATAATATTCTCTGTCAGATAGAGATATCTCTATCCCTGTAGCAGAGAGTGCATCTTCCACTGTACCTGGAGTATATATATTTGCGTGGTCTGGAGGCACTTTATGTTGTGAATCAGATCGCGGCAAGAGGGGAGAGCTGGGGTTTTGCTTTACAAGTGTGGCTAAAATACTTGCATAGATGCACCCGTTTAGTGGCATTAACAGCATCACTAGCAAAGCATTGACTGTTCCTTGTACACTGTTACAAATTATAGCCTTGTTCTGATACACTAAATTGCACCCCAGACTTATGTCAGCAAGTTGTGACAGTGGCTTAATCCAAAGGGTTTTTCCTACAGGTTTAAATGCCTGCCACTGCAGCCACCATTCCTCTTCTTAAGAGCTTCCCTTTCCCAGCACCACCTTCAGTGAATCCAAGGAGCAATATGTCAAATGGTTGGCAGGGAAACTAACAGTAAGGGATTCAGTAGCCCCTCATAGAATGAGGCATAGCTGTCATTGTTGAGACGGACAAATGACAAAATATACCAGAAAGTCAGGCATAGAATCCCCCCTTTATTCTTAGGACAGCTACTTTTTATATCTTTTCTAAGTGTACATGCATTAACATTATTGGTGCTTATTACATACAAACAATCATTCATTGGCCACAGTTATAACCTTTTGTCACTGTACAAATTCACCCATCTTGTTATCCCATATCTTGTAGTTTTCTGAGTTCTCTCAGCACCTGCAAGTTGTTTACAATTCTCTAGCTCAGGGATGTATCTTCACAGGCACACAATCTCGCCAAGGTCAAATTCTTCTTGCTCTGCCAAGGGATCTGCAGACCCATCGCAGTTGCCCACACATAGCCACACAATTTAGCTTTTCATCCTCTATTAATCTCAGTGCTTAAAAATGCCAGCTCCTTTGCGGTTTGGTTTTGGGGTTTTTCAGGGTTTTTTTGTGATTGGTTGGTTTTTGTAAGGGAGGACAGTATAGCATCTCCAGCATTTGCTTCCTGAACTTTAAGGCTTATATGCATCTAGCCATGTCTTGCCTCCAGAGGTTTAATTAAAAAATATATTAAAATTGGGGAAACAGGGATCTATCTTATAGATATCTCTCCAAATTAGGGGTAAACTGAAATAACTATGAGGTATAATAGAGTTCAATAAAAATTAATGTGTAGATATTCCAGTCACTGGCCATTAATTGAGCCTTTTTTTTTTTTTTAATTTATCAGCAGTATTTCAGTGTTATAAAATTGTCATGGTTTAAACCCAGCTGACAGCTAAGCCCCTCCCCATCCACTCACTCACTGTCCCCTGGCAGGATGTGGGAAGGGATTAAAACAGTAAAGTTAGAAAACTTGTGAGTTGAGATAGAGACAGTTTCATAGGGAAAACAAAAGCCATGCACAAGGAAAGCAAAATAAGGAATTGATCCACCACTCTCCATTGACAGGCAGGGGTTCAGCCATCCCCAGGAAAGGTGGGATCCATCACACCTGAGGGTGACTTGGGAAGACAAACACCATTGCTCCAAACATCCCCCTGATATTCCATACAATATGGAATATCCCTTTGGTCAGATAAGGTCAGCTGTCCCATCTATGTCTTCTCCCAGTTACTTGTGCACCCCCAGCCCACTCACTGGGTTGGGGTGAGAGGCAGAAAAGGCCTTGATGCTGTGCAAGCACTGCTCAGCAGTAAAACAAAATAAATCCCTGAGTTATCAACACAATTTCCAGCACAAATCCCAAACACAGCCCCATACCAGCTACTATGGGAAAAACTAATTCTGCCCCAGCCAAAACCAGCATAAAAATTGTCTTTTTTATGTCAGTGGGTTGCTTGTGACAGGTACTGGAATAACAGTGCCAAGAAGCCAAAATCCTCTCTTTTTATCAACAAAACAGGTTCAGCAAGGGTGGAAGGAACATGAGCTTCCCCCAGACTGCTGGAGCAATATACCTCAACCCTGACCTGAGAGAATATCTCTAAGGGGAAAGGCATTCGTTAAATTTCTTTTCCAATTAGTTTGACAGCTCTGCTGAGACTACTCACAAAAGTACTAATTCATGCTAATTGCAGTAGTGGACCTGTGTCATCGGGGAGCTGGGCTGAACTCTTTGTAACATCACACAACCCACCAGGAAGCATTTTGATTAGGAGGTGTCACTGGCAGAAAGAACACTGGAGTTGGAGCCTGTTCCGCACTAATTTTTTCACCTGCAAAAGGGGGATAAGAAACAAGAGTCCTGTATGTACCAACAGGGGTAGAAAGTTGCAAAGGAACATTCAGCCTCAGTAAGTACAAAATCATCTTCCCTCCCTCCCTCCCTGAGAGGAAATATATACCTTTTGTACATCTGAATTAATTGTTTTGACCTTAGACATGTGCATTGACACAGACAACTGGGAGAGATGAGCTTGGTCAATGGATTTCCAAAAATAATAAAAAAAACCCCACAAAACAAAGGCCCAAATGTGTTAGAGAGTAAGAGGTAAAATGTTGTCCAACGTATAAATCAATTGGCTTCATCAGACAAGTTATGAAAAGAAAAAGAGCATTTTCCACCTCATAAATAACACTTCAGAACCAGAGATGGGTATAATCAAAGGCTTAGAGGATATTCCTATAAAAGCTGATTGAAAAGTTTGTGTTTTTTAGTCACAGAGAAGATAAGTTCATGATTTAGCTCTGTAAGGTAAGGAATGGCTTAGAAAGGGACACATCAGGAGCTGCTGGCCTGCCTGTCCCATAATAAAATACAAGGGTACATTGATTTGGCTAAAAAGGTACCAAATCTGAAGGTAAACTGAAGTTAATATCAGTTTTTTCACTTTGCATTTACTACCTAGACTGGAGTGGAATGTCAGAGAAATTCACTGCAACCAACAACTTGAAAAACCCCAAACATTGGATATTCTACATGAAGGACAGTACAATGAAGGATTAACCTAATTAGCCTTCGTTAAAAAATAAACAGATGTATCAAACCTTGTTTCCAGGTTTTTTAAATGATGTTGAGGTTGTAGATGTGAGGGTGAAATAGTGAGGGGTGGCAAACAATCATTCCCTATTGGCTTTTCTCATGCACTTTTGTAAGGTGCTCCCATTAGATGGGTATTAGGATAAGTGCTAGGAGTAGATGTCATCTGTATGACAATTCATTTGTTCTTCTTCATTTATGGTACCTTTCCTATTTCAAACCTGTCAATCTGGCCTGGTTCAGGCAGGGGGAAGTTACATAAACATCCCCAATCTGTGACAGTTGTTATTTACTTATTAGCTCAATCTAGCCCATGAGGATTAACAGGCACTGTCTTGATTTTTCCACTGAGCTGGAAAGGAAACACCTTCCCAAGAGCTCGTGTCCTGTGGGACAGAGTCTGCCATGTCTGTCAGGTCTGTTTGCTTTACTTTGGGGCAGTTGGTTCTTCTTGCTTTTGTTTTTTTAAAGTTCTGGCCTAGAGAGGAGAGGTTGACTAAACCTGAGTGTCGCCCTTTGCGGCACTCTTGATGTTAGCAATCATTTCTTGTTAGATGTCGGGATCCTATGTCTAGTTTGCCTTTGAGGAGTCTGTAGTGTAATTTTTGTGTCAGGGCAAAAGTATTTCTTTGCTTTTTATCCTTGCTAAGTGATCATTTACAATTCCTTGTGTGTGTATTTGTACAACTTTTTATTTTTTCCTGTTCAAGTTGCTGTTGTTGGGGTTTTTTTTGGTATTTCTTTAATTTAATTTTTAACAATGCTTCTTGAATTAGGAAGCTGTTTTTCATCTCTGTATGGATTAAGTTAAGTTGAAAAAAAAAGCAAACAGAACATGGAATTTCTTTGTCTGACAAAATGATAGCTTAATATATCTCAGTGTGTCCAGGCTTTGATTCAGGAAAACATTTTGTTCAGGCACAGTGAAAGCAAGTGCTTATAAACATGGGTTTATTAAATTGCCTCTTCAAATACTTAAGTGATTCCCTAAGTATGGATGGAATTAAGGTAGAGCTTTTTTTGTATTTTGCTTTAACTCTGAATCAAGACTGTAATACTCAGTGTCTCCCTGTTAACAAAAGATTTATTTTCCCCAGAACTGCATGCAGAGAAGCTCAAATTCCTTCCACATTTTGAAACAAGGTGCCTGTGCACCCAGAAGTGAGAACATCTCTGCTGTGGTGCTGTGTTTTAGACCTGCTATCTTTGACATTGCACTGGTAGTAATCATGGCTGTAATGCACTGCATAAAAAGAGATACGGAAGCCTGCAAGGCATAATGTGGAACTATTATAGACTGTGGTTGAAAAGGTGCAGTGTTATTCCCTCAGGATAACGCTATCTCTTATGTACATATAATTAATATGTCTGCCAGTAACAGTTATTAAACAAAGAACAGGAATTGTTTCTGCTGAATGACTTGACCTGGGAGTAAAGCCAATTTAAAAAGCATCTGATTAAAATATGTTAAGGTCACAGATCACTGTAAAATATGATGTGGGGAGGAAAAAGCAGAAATTTACTCTGAGTAAGATTAAATACTACTGACTGGGGTTTTTTTGTGCTAGCAGCAGCTTTCAGGTGTAAGAAATGAAAAGTGCTCTTTCTGAAGTGTATTTTTGCAGAGCCATTTCAGTGTCACAAGGCACTGAATCCTTGCCCCACTCACACAGCAGGGTCCACCCTGCTGGCACAGAGGCTGGAGGGGTTGGACAGAGCAGAGAGGATTTCCTGACCTCTCAGGTTATTAGCCTCTTCCTGCTGGAGGAGGCCTGGTAATAGGAAAGCAATTGCATCAGTTTGGTTAATTGCTGGTTTCTTCTAACAGTGGACAGCTGCAGTAGTTCTTCAGGCCTGTCAGAGCCTTTGGCTGTGACCACTGCACTTTCCAATCTAGAGGTGCAAAAGTACACATGATGCAGTTTTCCTTCTGCAGTAGTTTCCCCTGCAAAGACAAGTTATAAATAGCTGCATTTTTCCACTGCTGTTCCACAGCTAATAATGAAAGGAGTTGTAGGAATTCACTTTAGTATTTAAAATGCCACTTGTACTTTTATGCCTCCATTTTCAGAGTAAAAGGTATGTCTTGTGCACAGAAAAGACACTGTGAGATTTTATTGATTTGCTTATAAATGCATAGCAAAAATGGCCAGGTTGCTTTTGCTGCTCTTGCCAGCACTAGCTATTTTGTAATTATTTCAGGTATTATGTCTAATGTGCTGAAAACTACAGGGAAGACAATGTAAGAATGCAAAGTATGTAACTGTAAGTTTTTATTTCTTCAACAAACAGAATAGACTCCTACTGGCCATGAGAGAAAGTCAGTATCCTTACCTCTTTCTGGAGATATTTCTAGTTCTACTGTAAGGAGTAGTACTTAGTTTTGAGATCTACTTACTTAAGTGCTGTCTTACTATTTATTCAGATTGGATGACAAGAGCCTGAAGTTCAGTGAAAATATGACTCAAAAATACACTGTAAATTTTAGAAGCCTGTTTGGGCTTGAGGGGTATACAAGAAGGTACCTAGAGGCCCAGGAGAGAGAGTGAGAGAGAATGATACGCACATACATATATATAACACTATAGATTATGTGGCTTTTCATACGTTAATGAACAATGAGAGCTGCTGAAGATGGTTTCTGTGCTCTGAGGGATTTTGCAGGAAACCTACATTATAAAGTATTGTTTCCTCCTGAGCAGGGTGCCATAGTGACCAAGGGAGGAAAAAAGAGCTTTGTAAACACTTTTAAAAGGGACTGGAGAACAGTGCAAAGATGCAAGGTTGGATGTGGGCAATGAGATGAGCCAAAGGTCATCCTGGGACATCAGGTCCAGCCCAAGGACCTCTGCTGCTGCTCATTGGCATGCCATTTCCACAGGTGACTGTGGGAACAGTTGGCAAAGCCCCTCTAACAATGATCATGCACATGGGGGTGTTTCCCTGTCCTCTCTACGGGGGACAGGAGGTTTGTCCCGGGGTTATCATGTTAACACACACTAAGAGGAAAGGTTATCTGCGAGCTGAACATCTTTATGACTGAACTCCCTTATTTTCTAAATGCTGTGGATTAATGCCATGGTGGCATTTCACCCCGGGTTGTTTTAGTGAAGAGCAGCTGAACAAAGGGAGGAAGCACTCAGTTGCTTGGTGGATGCTCGACACCCAGAGTCATGGGTGTGTGTATCCATTTGCAGTGTGCTGTGATGCTCGAGCCCTGCCTGCAAGCATTGTGCCTCTACTCAGATCACAGGAAGCAGTCAGTTTGTAGATGAAGAGTTGCTTTGACCTTGTGCAGGGAAATGGGTCTTGTCAGACCTGGAGTGCTGGGGCTGGGAAGTCATCTGCTCAGGCAGCACAGGCTCGAGTTGTTAGTTGGTATTTACAGCTGGGAATTGGTGATATTGCTCTGTGTGTACGGGGCTGCAGGGTCTGAATACTAAAATGCTCCTATTTACTACCAGGTTTATATTTTAATTTAAAATTAATTTCGATTTAAATGAATAATTTAACCCTTAATTAGGACCGTGTTTTCATCTCAGTTTAGTCAAGCAGAGGCAAAATTCACTTTGCTGTTGAAGATAGTCACATTTCTTTAATCAGTAGCTACCACAGATTGTTACATGCATTTGTTTTTCTTTCAGTGAAATAATTTCCTCAGTTATATCTTAAGAAAATTAATTTTCATACAGTAATAAGCACAACTGCAGTCCTGAAATTCTTACCAGTAGGTGAGTTCCATAAAGCGATGGTGGCCTCGCACTCAAATAAAAGAGGTCAAAATCACACTAGTCACAATTTTAAAATATTGCAGTTGGAGTTATCACAGGAGCCACCAGGGCCACCAGACTTGAGGAGACCTCCCTAAGAAAGCAAAACCAGACAGCCTTGCTGTACAGTTCATATCACCTTTGCAGAAACTCACACGGTTTCCTTTACTGGCTTTTAGTGTGATGAGAGGTTTTTCTTCCTGGCTTATTGGATCTACTTCCTCTTGCATCATTCCCCTTGTGAGGGAAAGGAAAATGTTTTAACTTTTAGAGGAAATTGTTGAGAAAGAGCAACTGCTGTTCACAGCTGATTTCTATGCTGAAATTACAGACTCTGTGAAGAGTTGCTATGATAATTCCTGTGCTATTTTCAACCTGACTGAAATCAAAACCATGGTACTCACCTCAAAAAGCCAAACCTTCTTCCATTAGTGCATGTAATCCAATTTGACAGAGAAATGAATGCATTTTGAAGTAAGGGCTTTTCCTCTCTTATATATCAGAATCAAAAAAGATGACTAGGAAAAGAATAATTATGGTAAGTCCATTAACAACATTTTTCATTGGCACCTCCCTCTTCAAGCTTCAGTTTCAAGTATGATTGCATTGTTTTTATTCTCCTTTGGGCTTCAGTTGTGAATAATCTTAAATTGGTCTGACAGACAAAGTCAGAAAGTGCAAGACAAGCCTGAGGGAAAGACTGGAGATTGGGATGCCCTTGCTAGGGCATACTGGGACAGCAGGAATCTGACCTGCTCAGCCCCTCACCCTGGCTGCTCTCTTCATCCTGCAATAACAGAAGTGGGAAACAGTGAAATCCCTGTCTCCCTGGAAAAGAAAAAGCCCAATGTCATGCTATTAGGGTGCTTCTGCATACACCTCTTTATTCGTCCTTTTTCCCTGGCCCCACACCACCAGCACCTTTTCTTAGATGAGGTCCATGGGTTTTCACCTGAGGGATGAGAGAGACACTGATTCATGGAGCAATTTGATTTGTTCCTTTCTCTTCTTCACCCCACAGAATTTGTTCACTTCTTATGCAAGCTTGTTTAGTTATGTTAAATTCATTGCTGTGTTAAAGTGATGGTGGTAGGTGCTTTGAAAGTGTCCCAAATACATGGTTTTACCATGTAAATGAATACTCATATGTTGCTATGCTGTGAATAAATTATGCTCAATAGGCAGTGGAAATTGTGTCTTGTAGGAAGATCAACTCCATGACAAGTGTTCAGTTTTAGGTTATTAGTCTTTTCCCGGTTGTTACATTGAAATAGCACAGACAATTATTAAAAAGAAAGTAGTCTATTCCTAAATACATCTTTGACTTGTGTATACCTGCCCATAAATGTAAAACTGCACCCTTCCAGCTGAGCAGATATGATTAAGGAAAACTATTGCAGTTTAATACCTGGCAGTAAGTTTCCATGAGTTTTGGTGAAAATGCTGTGTAATTAGCTAGGGAGATGTAGCGTGATGTGTATTCGTTAATGGTTTTGCTTAGTCACTACTGTTGGTAAGAACAGGGTTAGAATCCATTCTTTTCTGCCTGACTCGTTGTCTTAGATCTGGGAACAGCCATGCTGTGCACAGAGACAATAAAATCATTGGAAGTTTCTTTGTCAGCCAGAAGGACACCAAAGAGTCTTGCTCAAGATACATCATGGAACAGTATTTGGGAGGAAATAGGATTCGAGTCATAAAAGGCTGCAAAAATAACAACAGAACAAAACAAAAAGAAGCCAGTTGTTTCCTGCTGCATTTCCTCCTGGTGGAAGTGTTTAAGAACAGCTTAGGCTTCCTTAATTTCCTCAAGTTAGAGGGAAATCCTCAAACCCCCTTGCAGCTTGAAGGAGGGGGAAACACCAGAAATACCAGCTGAAGGCAGCCGGGCTGTGCCAGATCGGGCAGGTTGGTGTTGGGCTCTGGGGACTTCCCCACAAGGTCATTTTTGGTAATTCTGCTTTCACAGGTTGCCTGTTGGGGCCGTGCCTCAGAGGATCAGACCCGGCCTTGGTTCCTCAGGGCTTGCAGAAGGGAAGCTGGAGCAGGAGGTGTCTGTCCCAGCTGCTTTGCTAGCAGGGAAGGCAGAGGCAGCAGCTGCAGCCAGGGCTGTGAAGTGCTGAAGAGTGGCTGAGATTAGCACTTCTTGTGACACGCTTCATGCTTCTCACACTGTGTTCAGTGCAGAAGGAGGAGGGTTTCCTTTATTAAGACGTTTCAGAGTAGGACAAAGTAGTTGTTCTCTCACTGCTTGTCAGTGCATTTCACTCAGGTGTTTGGCACCAGGAAGTAGCCAAAAAATTTGCCTTACCCAGATATTCAGTTAGGTTTTGGTCATGGACAGTAATTTGGAAGCTGAATATCCATTGTAATGCTGCAGCTTCCCTCCCTCCTTCATCACTTACAAAGATGCTGGTAGTTTTTATTCAGACCTTTTTTCTACCTCAAGCTGCCCATTCAAAGACTTTGCTATTTTGGCAGTGCATGAGTGAACACAAAAGACCACGTAGTCTTGTATTTCAGATTTTATACCATGTTTATGAATTAGTTCATCTCCATAAGCAGAATTGCAATATGTGTTACCTGAGACTGATAAACCCGTTATTTTGGCTGCAAATTAGCATTTAATTCAATGACAGGTCCCAGGCAACTTTATCTTAGCTTAACTGTCTAGGGCCCTGACACAAAAGAAGCCATGTTTTCCTTTGTATTACTCCTTTTCTTTAACATTATATTTGTAATGACAATATACTGGGCTTTTCCTGATGTGCTTGTGTGTTAGAATCATAGAATCATAGAATCGATTGGGTTGGAAAAGACCTCAGAGATCATCGAGTCCAACCCTTCATCCAACTC
>JAWWEU010000111.1:71690384-71736731 GCA_035583155.1 Acropternis orthonyx | reverse complement strand
TTTTTGGTTTGTTGGGTTTTGGGCTTTTTTTTTTTTTTTTTTTTTTTGGTGGATGTGTGTTTACACTTTAGAGAAGGCCTTTTAATGCTGAATACCCAGAGCCTACATGCTGTCATATACAAAAGTTTATGTGGTTTCTTTAATACTCTGCATTTCCTGAAAATACAGAATTATTTGCTTTCCAAGTTCATAATGGAACAGTAGTATATATGTGTGTGTGTAGATGTATTCACTTACAGTAAATATGGAAATACAGAAACCTGAGAAGGATAAATGAAGAGTCAAAATGAATCTCAGAGGAGATAAGCGGTGAAAATGGGTAAACAGAAAACTCCACTTCTGTGGGAAAACATGGAGGAACTAAACCACAAACAGGAGAGGAAACAGCCAAGTCTAAACAAGAAATTGCAGCAGCAAGCTGCAGAAAATGTGATTTTAAAGATCAGAGTGTTCACAACAGACATGCGTCACTGCTGAAGATGAAGTATGTGAGCCTTGCTTTCCTGCTTCCTCATCCCCAGTACCTCCATGGAAGGCTCAGCCCTCTCCTGTCCACCCTATTTGTTCAGTAGTGGACTTCATACAACTGATTCACTTCTCATTAAACTGATTTACTGGGCTCGCTGGCTCTGCTCAGCTTCAGTTTATTCCTACTTTGTTTAAAATTCGGGAAGTGCTGGGGGAGGGGACAGGACACTAATGGCCGTTCTTGTGTAAGTGGAGTGGTAGCTGATTTATTGCAAAGGTTATAAAGGAAAAGTATTAAGTGTGTTCCATTCTACTTGGCAAAGCCATCCTGCACAATGTCCAGCAAAACCCTGAGAGCGCTGGTTTTTGCCAAAAAAAAAAAAAAAAGAAAAAAAAAAGAAAAGGAGGAGGGCTGTGCATGTGTGTGGAGGGGGGATGCTCCACCAAGATGTGCTCTTCTTCTTTTGAGCATTAATTAAGACTGTAAATCACAAGGAACATGAAACAACTGTATTTGATGGAACGTGGACAGTTCTGGAGTTCTGCTGTGCTTGCGCCATCAGTTTGAATACCTACACTGGAACACTAATGGGAGAGCAAACTTCAAAGAGAAATTCTGGCATGAAGAACCAGTCTGCAGGACCATTACATGGATAAAGTTGTAAAATACACTCCTCTGTGCAAGCTGGGAAGGAGGTGAAATGAAAGTTTGAAAGGTTTATAGGAACTCAAGGTTCTTTTCCTTGCATGCACAGTCAGTCCTCCATTAATTTGGTCTCATCTTCAAATAGGCTTGTGTATTTGTGTTTTGAATAAAAGGGGGGATAGAAGAATGATGGCAAAAATAGTTGAACAATGAAAAGCTAGTTAATAGTCTTTAAAATTAATTTTCCTTTTCTGATAAATAGTTGAGGGAGTTCTTTTGTAACATCATAAGTAGTGGTGGGTCACACTCCCCATGTTTATAGAATTTAAAACCTAAATCTGTTCCAATCATGTAGTTTTATCTTCAGCAGTATATCAGTTATAGAAACTCACCCAGTAATTCCTGCACAGTTCTCATGTCCTAAATGAATGTGCTAAAGCTTGTTTTTAGGAAGCCATCTAATCTTGTTTTGAAGACATTAAGTAATGCCAACAACCTCCTGTGTCAGGTTGTTGACTTTGTTATTATTTATTTAAAATAAAACTTAATCTTTAAAATTCTGCTTTTTTTTTTTCTCTTTGACTTCATCCAGTTACAGTTTCTTGATATTGTGTCTCTACTGTGCTGAAGTGGAGCTGCTCTAGTGTAGCTGAGATGATTTTCACCCATTGTGGAATATGGTCCATTTGTTCCCATTTTCCTATGGTGTAAAGCAACTGGATGCAAGTAACATCTTGCTGAAAAATGGTCTATCCTTAAGAGCTAATTCACAAGCAACTTATTTCCCAGCACAACATTTTTATGTAATTATAAGTAGACTTCTGTCCAACTACTTCTCCAGGATTTCTCTAAGCATTTTTGGTTTGCAAAGTGTGGTTTGAGATGTAATTAATAATGTAGGGGATTCCAGAATTGCTGATGAGGTTAATATTTCCTTCTTATAGAATATGATATTGTACTAGAGATGCTCTTTTTAGAGATGCAAGATGAAAACCAAAAGTGTAAAGAATAACTTTGAAAAAAAAACAATCTGGAGTTATTTATATTTAGTATATAGGAGTCAGGAGCCCTGTTTGCAGCAATAATTCCCATCCTTACCATAAAGATGCTTCTTCCACTGATCCTATTAATTTTATGCCATTGAAGGATAACTGTCTGATGTCATGATACTACTCTGAAGACTATTCATTAATATCGATACATTATTATTATATTTAAATATAGCATGAATGTCCATCCAATAAGCAGGGAAAAGGAATTTGTTGTATTACAAGAATGTGCATACTAGAGGGTTTATGGAATGAGAATCTGAGTGCCTTAAATCAAAGGTACAGTTCAGAGTAATTGGACTTGTCATAACTTGTAGAAAGACAAATTATCCATATGCTGCTTATGCTGTCAAGGGAAGTACTTGTGTGTCCACTACTTTGCCACTGTACTTGTACTTCAAAACAGTACCTATCCTTTCCTTAATGACAGAAGAAAACACATTAACTGACCTTCTGGGACATTTAAGACAGCATCTTTATTCTTATTTGGGAAGTAGGTTTGTGCTACCTTAGCCTGCAGTGCCATTCAGAGGTATTCAGATGGTCTTGAACAAGAATAAACCCATGTTGTTTGCTACAAAGGGTTGCACTGTAGCATAGTCATGTGTTTGGAAAGGCTTACACCTGTGTGTAAGGCTTATGCTTGCATGTCCAGATGTAAATAAAGGGTGCACAGTCTTGAACTGTACCTATGCTGGAAAAAAAAAGTCTCGCCAGGAAGTCTGAGATAATAGGAGACACTTCTGCTACTTCCCCACTGTTCTCTCCCTACCAGGAAAAAGAAAAAAAGAAAAAAAAAAAAGGAAAAAAAAAAAGCCTGCATAAATGAATACTGTGTTAATAATTCTTTTTTAAGAAAGAGATTTCAGTGTTATCGCGGAATTTCATACAAAAGGCATACTGTCGACTTGCCAGTGATTTCCATGGACCTGAACCAGTGTTTCTTACACCCAAATAGGGTGGCATTCAGCTGCTAAGGATATCGTGTGCAGCCACCACACAAAAGTGTACTTTCCTTACTCTGTTGTCTTTCTGGCAGTGCTGTGGCTGGTTTAGATTGGCTGTGACTAAATAGGTGGTCACAGGAAAACCATGCATAAAAACTTCTGACCTGAAATAATTGGCAGATGCGAAGGATCTATCCCAGACTCTTTAAAACAAGTATACTATAACCTTGGTTCCCTAATTGCCCTGGTGTATATATTCCTGCCAATTCTTGGATCATCTGGGAAGAATACCTATGCATAGAAGAATCCCTATCCATACCCCAGGGTTTCATTTTAATTCACAGATAATTTCTGTGTATGGGAAACAGTCAAACATTTCTGAATGAGAGGTGATAAAGGGAAACAAGAACCAAGGGAGCTTGTCCATTTTTTGTTGACTTCAGATCAAGATGCAGTGTTCCTGGGAAATACACTCCATGCAAATTAAGTCCGTGGAGTTACCAGCTAAGTGAAACACACAGGCTAGTGCCATGTAAATGAATGGGCTTTCTGCCCATTCTGGCTGAATCTGTGATAGCAGAACAGCTGAGCAAACGCCCCACAACACCATTTGTTACCACAGTGGTTGCTGTTCCACAGTAATCTGTCCGTATATCCAAGTAAAACTTCTTTGGGTCTCATCTTGTAGCAAGCATATTGATTTGGAAGAGAGAACATCCAAACTGAATTTCATGGCCTCCCTTATCTCCAGCATGACTGGGCAAAGATCTAGGGTGGCGTATATGTCATCCAGGTTCACATGCCCGAATTTGAGTCATTTCTCTCAGAGCTTCCTTTACTGTACATGGAGAAAACCAGCCAACATTTACAACACATCTATCAATCTCTTTCCGACATCAGAAACAGAAGTTTACATTTAGTCAGATGAAACTGACACTTAGCACCAGACTTTGAAGTGTGTTAAGATGCCTGATGATATATACAGATACACACTGGATATGCGAAAACATGGTGTAGATCACTCTAGGCTGCTCTCTTTTCCCTGAGGAATAAAAATACCTTTAACAATCAGCCTCTGAGCCTCTGGGCTAGTGAAGCTAGCCTACTGGGCATGGGAGCCCAAGGTGCTGGATATCTACACTTCTGACTGGTGTGAATGGTTGCTAGCAGTTTTGACCTGACTTACGCAGCATTATTTTGGACAATTCCCGGGCACAGTAGGGGTGTTAGAGATACACCACGTATCGTTGCTGGTAGGTGACTTGGATGCAGCTCTGTAATAGAGGCTCAGTGATGCTGGTACGTGTCACACAGGCCCTTCCGGATGAAGAAGTCTGCAATGCTGTAGAATGGTTGCAGCCATGTCTGTAGCCTTTGTATCCCTGCTCCTTGTTTATTAAATGACGGCCATAGCGTTCCCTGCTTTGGAATTGTTTATAAATGTAAGTTAAAGCTTGTGGAAGAGCTCCTAGCCAGGGTAGTTTACAGCCAGAGCAGTTCCTTTGTTTTGCACACAGCTGTACAAATGCTTTTCTCTTTATCACTGGGGAAGACTGGGGTGGGGGAAGGGAAATGTGTCAGCAGGTAAAAAAGGAGGGTGGCAGCAACTGCTTTAAACCAGCATTGCTGCCAGAAACTTGTTCTTCAAGTGACCCCCTGTCGACTTCACCTGCCAATCCATGATCGTTTGCATAGTTCAGTACATTGGCTTCAGGGAGCCTCGGAACAAAGGCTTTCCTTAAAGAAACTCAGACCTTACTCAGATAAAACTCCCACTCATGCCCCAGGGAGTTTTGCATGACGAAGGATTACAGAATGGTGTCTCAGTTTTGCAGCATGTACTGCCTGTAGCTGCTTTTTAGTTTTGTGGATGAGTAAAGGCTGTGCCCATTTTAGAAGGAAACTTGGTTTCCGTTTGCTCCCGCTCAGTTTGCTGAAAACCTTTTTTTATCGTCCTCTTTGTAGGTTAGAGGTGGGGCTTTTGAGGAACCTAGAGGTAAGGAGGAAGGGCGCCCACCAGGAGGAGGTGCCTTGGGAGAACGTGGGGAAGGAGACGGTTTTGAAGACCTTAGCAGGCAAGTGGTGGCATTTGACATTCCTAAGTTGCCCACACTCCTCCCCACACGGGCCCCACGGTGTCAGAGGTGAGTTGTTCAGCCCTGGCAGGACAGCTGTTAAGCCCAAGCTCCAGCTCGTGAGTCTGTTCAGTGTTTGGGAATCCTGAGGTGCTTTTCCCCCTCCTCCTGTGTGGCAGGTATGCTGTATCATGCCTTTAGTTTCTCTGATTTTGCGATTACTCATTGTTATTTTGTGTAAGCACAGCCGGCAGATGTTACAATACCTTCCCCATCAGCATGTCCTGCAGTTTCTGTTCCCTTGGATGAAGCAGTAAAGCAGTCACTTCAGGGCCAGAGAACTGGGCCTCATTTCATCAGCTGGAAGATGACTAGTTAAAATCTAACCAGCAGTCTCACACCCAGTGCTTGACAGGAACAGTCTTTGAAGACTATTAGGAAAATAAAAATTCCCTGCTCTGTCATATAATGGAAATGAGTATACTTCAACAGTCATCCGCTCTAATCTGTTAGCCAGCCCTTAGCAGCTTACCAAGTCTGTATTTAACCTATTTCCCTAATGGCAATTAAGAAATGTTTTCATTTCCCAGGGAGAGGATTGCCAATGAAATCCCCCTCTCCTCCCCAATCCCCATCCTGTGGCTCTGTTCTCTCCCTCCCCTTCCCCACATCCCAGCTCCTTCTTCCTTAGCCCAAGGCATCCAAAGCATTCCCGGTGTGTTTGGGGAGCATGCAGTGAGGAAGAAATGATTAAGCAGCTGAATGTTTGAAATCCAGCTAAATGCACCGATTATTATCTGCTTAGGGCTTTCTTATCTTAAACTGTGTGGTACTTAATGGTAGGCCCATTGTTTTCAGCTCAAAGGTATTAATGAAGGAATCAGGGCAGCAGGCTGATGTCATAGGTGGCTGAAAGGTGACTTGTGCACTGATTTCCCTTACTCCACCCCTTCACAAGTCCCTTCCAAGTAGTTCAGAAGAAGGGTTAGTATTTTTAGAGTGGAGGGGGTGAAAAAAAAAAGCCAGCATTTATGTGTCTGGTAACAGGATTGCAGAGGCTCCTAATATCCTGCTTAAAAGATGTACTCTCTGAGCTTCTGCTCTACTTTCTCACTTCATAAAGACTCTGAACTGTTGGCGCAGGTCTCGGCGTGACAGCGGTCAGCCGGTCCTTGTTCACACCTGCCCTAGGCACTGACCAGCAGACTACACCTGATGTCCTGACCTATATCCAAGGTGAGGTTTCCACTTAGTGTTTTCGATTCGAAGAAAGAGCTGTGTGTAAGTAAGCTGCCACCAAGGACGGGTCCTTGAGGTGGGTGAGCCCCTAAGATGATGCAAGATTGAAGGAAGTGCTTTTGTAGTCAAGTTATCAGCTGTACTTTTTGTCACTCTTCCGAGTTAAATCCTCTTCCCCGCCCCTCCCCCGCGCCGATGTACATAGTTACTAGATGCAAAGTGGTGTATGTTGTGTCAAGAGAGACTTCTCTCTCTGGGGGGTGATATTGTGAATGTATTCAGTTTTCTATTACACAACACAAGCAGGGAAAGAGGTAGATTCAGAATAGATTAGATTTCATTGTCATTGTTTGTATTTTAATCATACGCTGTTATTTCTGCAATTGTTTTTGTGTCAGATTTAATCTGACATTCCTTCCCTTTTTATCATAGACATGAAAAACATGCTTCTTTCTTTGACTTAAAGTTTTGCTCTACACGATAGAACTTTGGCATTACACTCCCTGCAAAAATGGTAAACACAAATAAAATTTTATCACGGAATTCTTTTTATGGACCCAGCTAAGAATTAATTTGAAGAAAGATGTGTAACCAGAAACTGACTTGTGGAGCTTTTGTGATTTATGGAACAATCAAAGAAAAACAGTTTTCAACCACTGGTGTCATAAGGTAGCAGGTAAACAGTTCCTGTGTGCATACATGCCCAACTAGGTCTCAGACAAGAGTAAAAGATAATGTTTGGGTTTTTTCTTTTCATTTTAATGAGACAATCTTCTTGTGTAATATGTAATTTAATCAGAGTCTTTTTGGCTACAGTTATAATGTCTGTGCTGACATGTGATTCATAAGATAGGATTTTTGTCTTACCTAAACAAATGACTGAAGAGTTTACTCCTCTTTCTTATTTTTGATTGTTTATTTTTCTCAATTTCGATTTAGTTTTGGTCTGATAAACATGTAGTAGCTTTCACTGTTCCATGGAGTGTTTTGTGCCTGTTGAAGGAGCTGTCTAAATAGTCCACTAGCAAAGGCTAGACCTCAGAAGAGTGGCAGTGAATACCAATATATTCATCAAAGCCAGCTGCTGTCTTCAGTAAGATTTACTTAATCATCACACACGAAAATGCTCCCTTCATTTTTTTTTTCCTGAGGGAAAAGGAACTGCATAGCACTAGATTGATTTCTTTTTTGGTGGGTTTTTTTTTTTCCTTTTTCAGTTTACTAACTTATGATTGGGTTTGGTTTGGTTTTTGGTTTTTTGGGCTTTGAGGGGTTTTTTTTGTATGTTTGTTTTTTGTTTGTTTGTTTGGGGGGGGGGGGGTTTGCCAGTGGAAAATAAATCAGCTAGAGCTGAGGGAAAAACTGGAGAACTTTCTAAAAAAATCAGTTGATGTGCACCAAAAGGGTTGAGTGAACTGACTGGCACTTCCAGTCCTGTCCTCTCCCATCCCCTACCACCCCCCTCCCCGTTTCTGTAGGTTCAGCAGTAAAAACCTATTGAAATGTGAGATTACTAAACTGAAGCAATCCGTCTGAAATGATTAAAGAAGATGACTAGTCTTTCCTTCAGATGACCAAAAGTCATCTTGTTCAGAGTTCCTTATCTTCGAGGTGCTATTTCACAACTCTTTCTTTCTAAGTGTGTATTTCCTGTTAAAATCTGAGAGCTTTACATTTTAGCTAAGCTTGTGTGTAGAAACACCAGCACGAGTAGTTATAAGAATTGGGGTCTGTCTTCCTCTTAAAATCATGTCAATTTTTTTAAAGGAAAAAGGGTTTGTTTATTTCTTTAGAAATTAAGCAGGTTACGTGTCAAGCCCAGGGTGAAATTTTGTTTGCTGAACTTATCTTAAACCTCAGGAGGGGAGGAAGGTTCCATTTAAAGGTCAAAGCATTTCAGGATTTCAGTTCAGTATATTTTTTATCTTTAAAGTTTTCCCTTACCCCACCCAGACCTCAGAAGCTTTTCAGATGCCTTACACATGTTCATCTTGCATTGGAATTTTTTGAAACAGCTCTACATTAAATGCCAGAATAGTTACATGTTAATGTACATATTTTTATCATTCTCTGTGTACACTTCTTTGGCAAGAAATTAGGTGTTTGAGGTTAGGGGAGAATGCTGGAGCTGACAAAATTCAGATGCTAATGATAATTAATTTATGTGGTGGCAAAGATAGGTGCACTGCCAGGTGCTTTACAGGCAGATAAGATCTGGTTTCTGCTTCAGTGGGTTTACAGTCTGAGGCCCCGGTTTTACAAATAGTTATGCACACGAGTTATGCCACCAAATGCAGTGACACAACTCATGTGTGTGAAGTTACTCACCTGTAGTTAGTGTATCTGTGTACAGTTTCACCTGCATTAGCTTTTCAATTGATTGTGCAGTGAGTCAGTAATTGTTCAGAGTGATAATTGAAGTTATTTAATAAGCTGTGCAAGTCAGAAGTTACAGGAAAAACACAGGAATCACCTTTCCTTAAGGGAATGGAAAAGTGCGATTTTTCTGGGAAGTTTTTCAGGAAGTAAACAATCTATATTAGACCTTGCGCTTTTGTGTCACACTGGCTTAAATTATGTCTATTTGCTTACAAATCACAGAGGGGAAAAAAAATCACCTGATAATTGAAAGGGAAAAGTGTTATTCCCTTTCCTCATTTGTCGTGATGCTGATCTTGGGGCCATGTTAAGAGTGTTTCCAGTGAAATTACTTTCAAGTCTGGGGAAATGTAATCAGCAGAGGCCTTGGTAGCTGTAAATTTGTGGCAGCAGTCCCTAATTCATCTTGTAGTTCTATGACAGGCTTTGAATTGCCAGTATTTGGCCAGGGATCACCTCAGTGGACAGTTAATGAAAGAGCAGAGGGAACTTGAAGGTCAGTCACACTGAATTCTTTTCTTTTTGTCCTGGATATATCTTTTTTATTCAGCCTATCTTTCTTTGTATAATTTATTAAAGAAAACCCTTTTTTTGTTTCTGGCAAAAGCAAATCCACCTTCTTTCCTTGAAGTATTTTAAAACAGCCCCAAATGGCTCAAAGTAGAGGTTTCTGCTGAAATTTCTAGACAGAATTACACTCTAGACAATTTCTATTTCTTGCCTCAGTGTGGTTGTGAAAATAAAACAGCAGCAGATGCTGCAACACTGTATATTTTTGAGACTGGAATTTGTAAATTGACATGTAAATCTCATCTCAGGACAGTGAGAAGACTTTAGTTATTGACTCAAGCTCACAATAAAGGAATATGAACTTCAGAAAGCCATGAGACTGTAATCAAAATAACACCAGAAAATGAATTTGGATCTACTGGATTCAGACTAACCAGCAGATAAGCTGCAATAGCATTTATTTGTTGAAACAATGTAGTAAATGGGGGCTGACTTGTTAAAACACAAGATTTTCTTGTGGCATGTATAGCACAACAGACATGTTGAAAAAAATTGAAAAAAAATAAAAATGAGGAGTCATAGAATAAAAATTATAATGGCCTCTTATTTTTCTTCTTTCTTTTTTTCTTATTTATTAAACTAAGTGCTTGTTAATGCTATTTTCTCTTTTTCAGGATCTTTTCTTTCTTTGGAGGACATCAGCTTTACCTCTTGTTTTGTCTTATTCGGTCTGTCTCTCAGAGTATCTTGTATCTGAATCTTCTCTCTCTAACTTATGCCTCCAACCTTTTTGCCTCCTTCTTCTATCCTTTTCATACTGTTTTTCCCCCTTCTCTCCTTTATTTTGACTTCCTTTCCAAATACATTATCTTCCCATCTCAGAGTTCCCTTCCCCTGTTCAGCCTGTGTCAGAAAAAAAATTTGTAGGGCTCACCATCATTTGACACTTCAAGATCAAGTATTTTGAATGACCACTCTGGCTCCAGGCAAAAAAGAATTGTTGGTAGATAAAATAGTGTTTTTTCAGCACCTGAGCTCCTTTCAGTAACTATAAGGTCACTGTTACTTCCTTTGAATTCAAAATCCTTTGCAAATCTTGGGAAGCTTCATTTGCTATTAAACTCAACCTACAAAGTGGGGAGAAACAGGAGAAGTGGATAGAGAAGTACACTTTCTGCCTGGTATACAAGGGAAAATTAAAAAAATATTTAAAGGTGAGTTTATTTTTCAAAGTACATTTAATTTAAACTAGCTGTAAGAATTAGCAGCATTTTAATGGTTATCATCTTGTCAAGTAAGCCCTTACTATAAGTAGAGTACAATGAGCTTTTCTATTTGTGAACTTGTGATTTCATGCCACTTTTTGACAGGCTCTTAAAGCACACATCTTTTTGACTAGCTCTGACACAGCAGTAGTCATTACTACTGTGCACTATCTGTGCCTGCCTCAAGTGGTGGGATGTCTCTTGTGGATGTTGTGACTGCGACCATTTGTCATTTACCAGTACCAGGGGACCTGCAGCTTCAACTGCTGGTAGGGAAAGCAAGGTGGTGCCTTCTAACTCAGTTGTGCTGTTGCTTCTATACAGACAAAAGGGATTTTGTCCATATAGAACCCTTTGAAAATGATGCCAATGAAATCTTAGTCAAGTCTCATGGAAAAGCAGTGGTTATTGGTTCTTGCACAGACCAATGTGGGGAACAAGGTGGCCTCTCACAGTGTTAGCAACACCACATTTCTACACAAGCTCAGTTTCCAATATTTGTACAAAAAACACTCTGAGAAGGATGATTGGCAGTGATCAGAGTTGTTTTGCATCTCAGTTTTGCATATTTCTGTTTAAATCAGGGTAAGTGGTCATACTTTAAATGCTGGATTTGGCAGTAACAAAATTGCCTAAAGGCGGACGTGAAAGTCTTCTGTTTGTTTGTAGAATGCTACTGTTAATTTAATATAATTGGGTGTCAAACCCCATCATATGCTATGTTTTATAAAGTACTGTTATCAGTGGTGTAAAAAATCCAATAATACCTCAAGAAACTTCTCATCATGGGAGGAGAAAAATATTAGCGCTTTTCCTTGACAGTGTTTCTTTTCATGAGGGATTCCTCTATGGAACACTAATCAAGTCCATTCAGAAAGGTCTTAATCAATTTAATTAAAATCTGTCAGATCAAACTGATTAGCCTGACATTCAGCCTGGTGGGAGGAAGGAGGCTGGTCCATGCGTTGTAACTGTGTTGAGGTGGGCTTGCCGCCTGCAATCAGAGCTGTACCGCTGCTGTGGTGATCAAAGCCGTCTTTCATTGTTGTCAGAATAAACGTTATGGCTCCCCCAGGCAAGTGATCCAGTTTCTTTTTGTTAGAAAATATTTTATAGCTCTACAGTCCTGGCAGCCCAGGAGGGGATGGCAGGTACATGGCTCTGTGTGCGATTGAAGGGGAGTGCCAGGTGACCTTTCCTACCCTTCTGACAATGGGAATACAGATTAAACATTTCTCATCCCTTTGCCATCCACTGTTTTAGCTGTTGGCCGTGACCACTGCCACATGGGCAGGAGAGAGACAGAGGCCGTGTTGACAGGGTTGGCTGTGCATGGTGATGCTGAGTGTGGGTGTTGCTGCAGCAGAGACTTGCAAGGAGCGGTGTGTCCACGTAGGGCATCTTTTCTTTTGAGGACTGAACTGAGGTGGGAGACAAGAAACTAACACCCTCTGCTATCTGGCTGTGCTTGTCCAAAATATGAGGAACTACCTCAACCACACAGGCTTCTTAATCTTGCAGCTGTTAATAATGATGTGTGGTTTCTATGGCAAACATCAGGACAGCCAGTGCAATCTGTGTCTGTAGCCCTTTCCACTTCCCCTACCCCACACATGTACTTAGGGAGTACTTCTCATCTTCAAAGATTTTAATAAACATTTTTATCCATCGTTATAGTGGGATGGATCCATCAAAAGGGTAATAGCTAGTAAATACTCAGGTTTTTTAGACCCCAATCCTGCAGACGCTTAGGCATATGTTTTAGCTTTATGTGCCATCTTTCAGGCTTCAGTGGAACCATGAAGCTAAGCATATGTGTAAGTTAGGAATTGCAAAGATTAAATAGCATTCCTGTTAGCTAGAAATCAAAAGGTAGATGAAAATAGTGACTCCAGCTATGGAGGAAATGCAGTTCCTGAAGAAAGAGCAGAGCAGCAGCAGCGGCTGACATGAAAGGCTTGCCAACAGAAGACCCAGCAGTGACATGTGTTTGGTCTTTATTTGTGAGAAGGACTTCTCCTGGCAAAATGTGAACAGGCCAGTTTATCTGAGGGCATATTTCATCTGGAGCATCCAGTTCCAGTTGCATGGGCACACACCTAGTGAAAGCCTCTTTCTGCATCATCTGGAGATGCTCTTCCTGACTTGTACCTTCCCAGTAATTTCTGACCATGTCAGTTGAATTGATACTGATAACCTTGAAACAGGCAAGGTAGTTTTAGTTTTAACTGTGAGCCTGCAATAAAAAGGTTATGTTTGGTCAGTTTAGGACCTTAAAAGTTGGAAAAAGATGCTTTATGGAATGATTCAGGGTTATAAAGGTAGGGCAGACAAACAGATAAGAAAACAAGCCACTAGCCAATATATTTGTTTTTTTTCCCCCTAAAGTAGGATTTTTCCTTCTCTGCTATCTAAGCCCAAGCTTAGATGTGTAGACACATTTTCCCCTACCTGCCAGAGGTTTCTTTGATCATGATCTTGTATTATCTCCACACTGGCCCAAGGATCCACTCATGATGAGACCTTTCGGCAAAAGACTGTATTACACAGTGTATGCATAGTCTCATGTGATGATGATTACTGAACTCAAGCAGTTCTTCCTAGTGGGGTGCCAGTCTATTGTTTTTTCCCTCCATGCTTTTGCTATGTAGCCCCTTCCCTGACATCTTCCCAATTTCTCCATTAATTTTCTCTTAAGGTAATGCAAACCTGAATTCTCTTCAACTGTGTTCATTAAATTGGATTGTACTCTAAATTTTATTTTTTTTTCCTATTCATCAGGTACCCAGCTTGAAAAACTTAAAGGTTCCAGTCATAGAACTGAGACTGAGCAATAGGTCCAACACATTGTATAATGCATGTTTGTAGATAAAAATGGGCAACAAAAATGGATTTTTGAAGATATATTTTTAGTTCAATATTATAAAATTTGTCTCTTCCAATGAAACAACAGTACTAGCTGTATGTATTACTTGAATCAAAGTGATTTTTATTTTTTACTTCATCTTTTGCATTCAGCTAACCTAATATTTTGCAGGAAATAACACTGGACATTATTGATCTATTTTTTTTTCTTTTCTTCCTGGCTCCTAGGTCACAGTTTAGGCCCTAGTTCAGCAAAGTACTTAAGAAGAGGCTTATCTTTAAGCACATGTTCAAGTCTCAGCAGAGTAAATGAGAATTAAGCAAATACTTAAGTACTTTACTGAATAGGGATAGAATTAAGCATGTAGTTGAATGTTTTGCTGAATCAGGGCCTTAAAATTAAAAATTAATCTTATTTGTGCTATGAAGATTGAAAAGCTACGCACTAGATTTGGATCCTAAATTAATATAAACCAGGAACAGGGTAGCACCAACTGTCACAAGAAGAGGGGCATATAGGTGTAAAAATGGGGTAAAGCTGGGGTTGTTAAAACCGTGGGTTGGACTTGGAGAGATGTGCACTCAGTTCTATGCCTGTTTCAGGCTAAATAACTGGAGATTGACATTCCTTTGTGTTTTAGTGCTGGTGCTGGTGAGCCCTGGCATGTATAAAAAGTTCTATAATGTTAATAGCTGCCATGCTAAGTCTGAAGTTGCAGGAGAAGGGTCTTAATCTTTCTAAGCCTCAACACATACTCTATTTGTCCTGTGAAATGAAGGTAACACCACTTCCCTTCTTTCACTTTGTGTCTCCATTCTGTCTCTGATTGCAAATTCTTTGAGCTGGTGAGGTTTCTTTCTATGCAGTTACGTGGTGCCTGGCACAGTGTGCTTGCTTGTAGCTCCTAGATGGCCTTCTAATTAAAGTCCATAGTAGTAAATCTTGTGCTTGACGAAATAATTTCTGTAACACACCAAGGGATCGTTGCAGCTGAAGTTTTTTTCAAGGTGTAGGTTAATAGAAAATAATGGCACCATTAAGTAGTTTTCTGACCAGCATTAAGTAACTTGTGAGACTCTATTAAAAAAAAAAAAAAAAGATTTGAAGAAGTGTGGTAACTTTCCACTATTTTTTAGGAAGACAGCTGCTGTTTCCAGCCTCTAGAATTGAGCAGCTTATGGATAGATGTATGGGAATGTTTGTATGGACTGGTTTTAGGGATGTCTGTTAAATCTGCAAACATCTAGTATGAATTTTTAGTGTATGCGAATTCCTTCTGAGCAGTTTCTGGTATCAGTAATAAGCATTTGAGTTGTTTAAGTGGGATATTTGATAATCGTGACTTTTGCAAAGATGGAACTTGTGCCCAGGGCTGGCTCAGTGTGCATCGTGATGTTCTGTGTTGGGGCAGTTGGTGTTACCCTGTAGCGATGCTTATAGAAGACTGATTCACCCATGTGCTTCTCCTAAACTAAATTTCGTATCAGAATACCTTAACAAGTGTGCATAGTGAGTGTAATACGATTGTATGGGTGCTAGCTAATGGTTAATCTGCTCTGTTGAACCTGTGTTCCTTAAGCAAATGCTAGGAGTGTGGGATGAGTTGTCTTATTTCTGCAGACAGGCTAGTTCAGGTTGGAGACTAAAGATTTATTCTTAGGAGTAGAAGACAGCAGGAGGGCTTTCACTGCCTGCTCAAACAGGGAAGGGAAGGAAGGGCATCACTGTTACTAGAGCTGCTGTTTTCAAATCAAGACAGGAGGGATGAGGGTACTAGAGTCTCTGAGTAGGTTCTGAAGTTTGTAGGGTGGCTGACCTCAGCTCAGCTGTTATTTTGATTTTTTTAACTGACTGTGGTCTGAACAGGTGCTTGATGCAGTGTAAAGCTTCTCAGGATATTTGGCATAGCTTTGTTTTAATGCTTTGAAAAAGGGGAGAGAAATAGGCAAGATCATGCTTTATGCAGGAGGTTACAGTGTGGAGATACTCTGTACAGAGAATGAAGGGGCAAGATAGTGCTGAGACTTTGAGCTTTCTGTACAAGGCAAAAACCTAATAGATCAGGTGAGTCAAAACTGTGGATCTTGCTTGTATGCTGGGGGCTTTGAAAACTTTGTGTAAATCGCTTGTTATAAGGCATATTGGATAACAGTTTTGTTTTCTGAACTTTGACCAAAGGCAAAAATTTACATTTTCTGTATGTGAGAGACCTCTCACCCAAGTACAGTTCTTGCAATGATAGCACTGTATGGTCATCTGGATTAATCATCTTGACTTATAAAATGGATTGAGTTAGTATCTTAAATCTGAACAGTTACTGAACTGTTAAAAAAACCCACGGGTTCTGGATGAGTTGTAATGGGGATTTTTTTGTTTGGTTGGTTAGTTGATTTGGTGTGGTTTCTTCTAATTGCAAACACAAATTCCCCTCTATGCATTTGAAATAAGAAAAGTAGGCTTCTGTTGAGCGTAAGCAAATTATTTATTCCTATAGGTAGAAACCAGAACTCAGCATTGAGGCTTTAAAAGCACATCTAGAGCGAAACCAATGTGTTTTGTTTTTTCACAGTTATGGGCTGAGTAAGTTGGTATTCTGTTTTTTTGATCCTGACTAGTAGGAGATATATTAATTACATCAGAAATTGTCTCTTCGTGGTTATTTTTTCAGACCAACTTTTCCTCCCTTGGTGAATGAAATGATCCACCTCTACCAGCAAAAGGGATTGCTAGCTTTGAATGAAGTAATAGATTTTTAACTGTATAGCATCTACCACTCACAATAAAAGCCTCTGTTTAGGACAGAAGTTTAGAACTTGATGCATTGAAGGTCTTTTTATTGACCAGATAAAAATTCTTTGCTAAAATATTGTTGGGCATTCAGTCACCTCCTCATTTAGATTATCCTTGCACTGGTGTAAGTATCTTTAATTCACTTGAGTTCCCTGTGACTTAGAGCATTAAACATGTGACAAGAAACAAAATGATTAAAGAATTAAAAGATAACTCTTAATTTTGTGTTGTTTATTAACAGTATACATCATTTGACTTTGGCTGCAAAAAAGCTCTGACAAGTTAATAGTAAATGTCACTTCCTAGTTAACATGACATCGAAGTCTGGCATACACAATGATTATTTTAAGAATCTTTCATTCGCAGAATAAAATACATACCTTTATTTTTTATTATTTAGTCTTTTAAAATGACTATCAAAGAACCAAACCTTAATTTGTAGCCTAAGTTATTTTGTTTAAATAATTTTCTCTTGACAGAGTATGGTTTCATATGATAACTGAATTGATTTATAATAGAAAATGAAACAACGGTTAGCGTATTTTCAACAGATGAATGAAATTTTTACAGGCCTGGAACATAGATGATTTTGTTCTGTGAATTCTCCAATAATTTTTTTCTTAGGTAGAAAAATTACACTTGCGCCATTTCTATGAATTATTCTATTAACTGCAAAAAGTTTAAGATTATAAATCACAAAAGTTTTGAAGCAAATCAGAAATTAGGAATATGGAATGAGAGGCTGGGTTTGGACTCTAGGTTTGTTAAAAGCGCATTAGCTATTTTTCTGGGAAACACAGTTTTTAAGCACAGCAAAAGTATAAATTTTTATCTTCTTAATACCTTTTTGAATTAAAGTAATAAGGTCTAAAATGACCATAGGAGTACAGGTTTCTGGGGGTTTTTGTTTTATTTCACTAACATCCATTTTATGGAGACCTAATGATTCCCAGGGCATCTTCCAAATATTGACAGTGCGGGCGCTGGATGGAAAGTTCAGACCAAATCTTGAACCTCCTCTTGTTGGTTCTACAGACTGTCTGGAGTCCAAAGGTTACGAACTGCTTGTAAACTATCTCCAGAATAAAAGCCTGTGTGCCAGGACATCAGTGCTGGTATTGTGTCCTCTATTCTTTTCCTAATTTGCAGTTTCTCCCCACCCTGATCCCGTGAATTGTCAATGGCCTGAATTGCTTTAGTCTGTTTAATTCACTGAGGCTGTGCTAATCGGTGTCGCCTGAAAGCCTGTCCTGAGACCCCGAGACTTCAGAGATGTTAATTCGCTTAGTACTACAAAACTAAAAGGAAAAAACCCACCAAAACAATAGAAAAAGAGAGTAGTTCTATATTGTCCGCTCCAGCGGATTCAGCAATAGTCAACACAACAGTCAGCACACAGCTTTTAATAGTACCGATTTTACCAGCATTATTTTCTTTAACATCAAGCACCACGCACGAACGTGGGTAATTGATGACATTTGTGAGCAGTAAAAGGTCTCTCTACAGTATTCTTTCTCTGTGGGGTCTGGCAACATAAAGATTAAAATTTGCATTCGTATTGTTCTCTGTAAGATTGGCCCAGTGACTACTGGAGTCAACAGAAATCTTCATGTGAACCCGAATTTAAAGAATATGCTCTGCTTAGCTGTGCAAGATGTGCGTTGTTAAATAAGACCATTTATGTCCTTAAACCTGAGGCAGTAACACAACGCTGAACATGCGGGTTTCCCTTAGGGAATGTAGACCCGTCTGGTACGTACCTGGAGGAGAACCTTCAAGCTTGAGTTAGGTGCTGAGGATCTCTAGGTGGCTCAGAGGAGAACACAGCACTCGGGAGAGGAATCCCAGGAGCCAGCAAGCACAGCCAGGGGCACCCTGAATTTAATTCAACGATTTGTGCATTTTTGCAAGGTGGAAGATAGGGCATAGTCCAACACCATCCTTCCCCAATAAATGGAGTTGCCTGTCTGTTCTTTGGATATCCTTTGAGGATCCAGACTCGATCTCTCAGACAGAAGTGCAAAATGGTAGATTTGCTCAATGTTATTAAAACATTGATTCTAAATGAACATTTCTGCTTAAAGCCCTTTTCCGAAGAAATACTTTTGCTACAGAGACAGGGAGCAATCACAGCTTTCCACAGGGAAACACTATTTTATTCCCAACTGTGGTAAATTTAGCTTGGTGTTAGTTAATTAATAAAACTTCAGCAGGGATATGCAGTTTCTCCTCGTTGTCTAAACATAACAAATAGTACTTTTCTCCTTTGACTAGCTGTTTTTCAGACATGGAATTCCTAATAAATGGATCTAATTAATATTAAACACTTTTAAAACCCACACATTTTTTCCCCCCTGCATCGGTGTGTGGTTTTTAGTTAGAAACAAAGTATGTGGTATCAGTGGTGTATCAAAGTGATTAAAGATCTAATATAGGCAACTTATGTGAGTCTTCAACTATTAATTGATCCTCAGTGATCAAGTTAAACTTGTTGCTTCATTCAGGAGAAATAACTTTTTTTGTATCAGAATTTTTAATGCTTCATGAATATACTCTAAATGCCCTTGGTAGCCAGCAGTAATCTTAATGATAAATCATTTCACAATGTTTCAACTGTTCTTAACTCTTGGTGAGATAATTCCAAATTTAGCATGTTAAATATTTTCAAGAAGTAGTCTCGCTGATTTTTAATCTACAGGTTTGTTTTGTATAGCTTGCAGTTTCCAGGTACTCGGTATCTCTTGTGCTACGTAACCCGTCTGGTGTGCACGCCTATCTAATCTTGGGGCAGGTGAGAAGCTGTAATTTGTGAGGCTTCTTATCAAAATGCAGAAAACTGATGTGGAAAGAATGGCGATTAAGCTGTATTTTGCCCGCGCTGTATTAATCCTGTTTTAAAAAATAGGTGGCACTGAACGAATAATCTCCAGGGCTGTTAAAACATTGCAGGTTGCATGGTTCAAAGCAAGCCCTGCAGAGGCGAGCTCCATGCGGCACCAGCGCCCCTCACTCCCTGGGAGCAGAGTGTCCCCCACACGCTCATCGAGATCTGATCGGGCAGTGATGCAAGAGTTTGCTAATTAAACAGTTCACAGAAGTGTTTGGGGAAGAACCTGTGGACATTTAACCAATTGAACAATTTATTGATGTAATTGAAGGGGTTAGCTGGTGTTTATTAACTAGCCTTCCTATCACGTTCCAATGGCTGGACTAACCCTTGGTCCCTGACTTGTTTTCAAGTGTCCCACCGTGATGTTGGCTCTGCAGTGTTGCTCTTCAGGCTGCCACTTCAAGGCCAGAACTTCACTTATCCGCCTTTTGCAAATTCAGCAACATGATTGGGCATTTTTTATCTTGCTGCAGAAGGTGTTTTATTGCAAACGAAATACTGTCCCTTTAGAGCAAAAAGGAGAGAAAATACAAATTTGGATTATTAGGAAATTTCAGCAAACCGCTTCTGGTTTGAAAAGTGTTTCTGGTTTTGTAATCTCACCACAGGGATTATTTTCTTTTTACGATCGTGGTCGCCTCTGCTGTCTCTATCATCACTGAAGGAGGCTTGTGTTGGGATAAAGGCATCATTGCAGTGGCGTGCAGCAGGACTTCCAGCCAAACCGCTGAGGCACGCGCAGTTTGGGACACAACTCTGTTCAGGGAAACAATGAGTCCTGGTGGTGATAACAGGCTGCTTCTCCCCCTTACCCGTGAAAGCTTCTATAACTAGAACTAATTGGCCGTTCTTAAAATGCAATTAGCAGGGATATTAATCTAGGCCTGACAGGTGTGAAAATGTGTTTCTTTGAGTCTATTCAAAAGACAGCCTATCTGATCACGCGTAGGAGGAGCCTGAAGCAACTGTGCCTATAAACTTGCAAGGCTTTAGTGTGTTAGAATCGCACAGCCCAATTTTAATAATCGCATTTGAGTCAGACACATTAACTCCACAGAAATGGATGGGAGGAAGCTCACTTAGTACTGACATAATAATTGGTATCACTTCCATCATCGGGAAAGGAAATGCCTGCTTCCGTCTTCATTTGGGTACATGAAGAAAAGGGAAGACTTTTAAAAAATATGTTTTAATGAGAAAGCTAGGACTGAATTATTTTGCATTAAGGATCATTAGGTGTTACCCGCCCCCCCCAGTTTTACCTCTAGTGCAGTTTGATTATCTCAATTCGTAAGGTTTGCTGCTTTTCTCCTTTAGTTGTTTTTCATCCCACTAGGTGCAACATAGAGCAGACTAAAAGGTGTTGCCAGCGAGGGTGTCTGGCCTATCTCATCTGCTATGCGGGTTTTAACCAGTATTGATGTAACAATTGGTGATGGAGTTCAGGACTCAGGACGGGTACATCACTTTTTAAACGGGTACAGCTTTTTAATAGCTGGTGTGAATAGGCACAGCTCAGTGGAGCTGCACTAGTTTATACGTTTGAAATACTTAATTTAACCAGCTGCCTTACTGTGGGATGTTGAAAGGGTTCCAGCTGAACCTGCAGATGGCTGCTCATGCTAGTGGGCTTCAGGCTTGGAAATAAATGAGGAAATTTGTATTTCCCATTTTAATTAAAAGGGGTATTCACAATCTAAGACTAAAAGACAAAGCCTACCCCAAAGACATGCATCTGTTTTACATAAGATAAATACATTGTAAGAGTGAGAAATTGCTTGAAGATTGGTCTTGATACTGAAAATAGCATGAGTTCATGGGCATGCACATGCATGTATACTGCTCAGTCAGCTCAAAGTTTTTCCAAAGATGGAAAATTTATTATGTAGGGTCTGCTCTGAAAAAAATGTATGTGTAATGCTTTACTAGCTCACTGTTCTAGAAGTATCCAAATGCCTAGACCACAGTGATATTTCTTAGAAATACCTTTAGCAGACTTCTTAGAAAAGATGAGTCTAGAAGAGGTCTCCTCAGTTGCTCAGCCCAGTCTTCTGATGGAAAAAAAAAAATTGTTCTACTAATGAATGGGGCCTGTCTGACCATGGCTGGGATTTCTTTGCCTCACTGCTGTGATGGAAAAGCCCCTCTCAGATTAAAGAACTTCTGGCCTGAACTTGCTTGTGATAGTTTTGTTGTTCTCTGAAAATCTTTAGCGGAAAAAAAACAAGAAACAGCTCCTTGCTGTTTACCCCACGACATATTTATAGAGCACAACCATATCTTTTCCCAACCTTGGCAAAGCAGAAAAACAAGGAAGATTGTGCTTGCATAATGGAACAAGGTTCAGTGGTTGATTTAGTCTTAGAAACAGGGTATGTCCCTGGACTGAAATCTGTGTGCCTTTCGGAGCTGTAGAGCATATTTACTCAGCTGCTAATGTATCTGCATTACTCTGTTGGTACTGCGATGCCCCCCAGGACACTACACTTTTCCACAGCCAGCAGACTTGGAGCTGGCTCTGTGGGCATTGCAACAGGGCATTGCTGCATGGTGTAGACATGCTCTTTTGCATATTTTCTAAGAATGGCTAAGAATTTTCTAACTTAATGCCATCAAAGTTGGTGTTGATTCAACACAGATGACCAGCATAGTAAACAACACTCTCCTTGTGGAGCAATAGCAAGGTTTTTCATTTCTTTGGAATCCACTGCTGTTCGGTCAAGATTTCTGAATTTTCCAGGTGATTTATAGGTTTAGTATTCAATTTGTGGTTTAGGAGGGTAACACAGTCTTTTTCTTGATTACCTTAGACAGTTCAAAATATCCAAGAGGAAGGAGGGTCTTGTGATTGAGACAAAGGGCTGTGATTCAAGACTCGTGGGTGCAGCTCCTATCCCTGCTGTCTGCTTTCAGTTAAACCTTGGGGAAGTCATTAGATCTCTTCCTCTTACGTAAAATCTGTGATTCTTTCTGTCTTTTTGACTGAGCTGAGAGGTTCTTGTCACCAACTGCACATTTGTATGCCTTCCTCACCATTGTTATCCACTAATGGACGCTAGACAGCCACATTTGGGGAGGAAGGTTGAGGTACTAGAGTTTTGGGGTCTGTTCTTAAAACGGAGAACATGATCCCATGCCCAAATCTGCTACCAGGACTCCTGCTTCTTTTTCATCTCCCTGCTAGTTCCCTCCCACCCAACAGCTTCATTTCTCCCCTGTCTCTCATGAACCCCCAGAAATGGAGAGGAACAGAAGGGCTAGCTTTCTCCCTCTCTACTGTAAAGCCAAAATATATTGTAAGTCTTCTCTTAACCAGACGTGGGAACAAGATTACTCAAACTGATGTCAACTGAATACGAATTTCGCAGTTTTGCAAGTTGATGACTAAAATTGTTGGAATTACCCAGAGCTAAATGATTTGTTGTAGCTGAAAACTGGAGAACCTCTTGTTGTTTACACCACTGCTCACAGTGGAAGGGGTAAGTCCTGCTGCTTCACATTTTCACCCTTTTTATAGACAAAAAGGGTGCACAATGAAGAGGTTTGTTCATACTTGCTTAACCTCAAATGGTTTGGACAATTACATTCTTTATACCTCAGTTATATTTTCATTCCTATTCAGAGTTTTCATCAGCAAGTTATTTTGTGGCTACCCAGAGTGACATTTAGTAATTGTACTGAGATGTTTCTCTTTTAGATTTCTAAACTAATAATGCAGTAAAGCCTTCTTTTGCTCAAGAGATACCTGAGCAACAAATGCAGCAATTAAAATAATGGGTAAATAAGCACTGATGTGGTGTTTATTGATGGAAAATTGCAGCTCTTTGCTGCATGTCTGGTAAGAAACAAGAGAATCACTAATAGTCACCACTGTCCCAAGTTTGAGAAGTCAGAGGAAATAGCAGCCAGAAAAAGCAAATGAAGATGGATGAAATCCCAGGAGGGTGAAGGGAGATGTCCTCCATGCTGGATGGGGCTGGGCTGTTGACTCCTGGGTCACCTCAGCTGTTGCTTTTCGGAGTGGTGTTTTGAAAGGGCACTGTTTGGGAGAAGTGCTTCCTGGCCGCCACTGCCGCGCAGCACTTACAGATGCTGCCTGTGGGTCAGTGGGAGGTCACCACCAGTTAACTCAACACCTCCAGCAAGGAGAAAGCTCTTGGGGATAAACTTTCTTACTGCCGTTGTCTAACCTGCACTGAGAACTTGCATATGCTTAACTTGCCCCTTTGCTTTGTCTTGAAGTACATTTTTGTGGCATCATTAGCTCTGCTAACTACTATCTCTTCCCTGGTCTAGTATAGCAGGTCCAGCATTGGTTTCTATAGCCCAGTTGGCTGGGTTTTCTCCTAGCAGGTCCCTCTCTCTGCGCTATGGCCAGGCTGAGCTGCCCTTCAGTACGTCAGCAGCACCTTGGTGAAGCTGCCAAGGACCAGGAGAGACCTCAGGGTCTGCACAAGCAGCAGCATCCCACACAGGCTTGAGTCCCCCACAGAGCATGCATGGGTGCCTCCTGGGCTTGCCATGTGTTCAGGGCATGTCTCATGGTCTCGTGAAACCTAAACCAAGGCCAGGCCCATTACCATGGCACTCAGAGCTCCATGGTTCAGTTTCAAAGGGAAGAGACAGTTCTTACATCTCTGCCTATAGTCTAAATGTTGTCAGTGATGATATCAAGGGTGAACATCAAGAGGGGATAAACTGAATGTGAAGCTCGATGGCATTTGCTTATCTGAGTATGTTCAACAAACTGCCTCAAGTCTGTAGCTCCAAAAGCAGAGCAGTTGCATTTAAATCATTATGTTTTGAAAAAGATTAAACATGCAAATAAATGGCACAAGTAGTGCAGAAACCCATTTTTTATATATATGTAGAGGCCCATGAGAAATAAATGTATTTTACGTTGTTCCCATGTTTTTACTTCTGACAGCAGTTACAGAGCCCTGCTCACAGGTGAGTCTGGGTCCACTCCCTGATTGTTAGTTCCCTGGTGGAGTTTTCTCAAGTATTCATGCAGATTTTGGACAAAAGTCTGGAAAAGTTAAAATGTTGATGCAAGAGAATCAAACTCTGTGAACCCTCTGCAGGTTTCAGACTGTTCTGTTCTTGTCCATAAAAGAATTTAGTAGGCACATATTTTATGTGTGTGGGTACATCAGTAGATGCATAAAAATACATATGTCTGTTTTCAATAAAAGTTTTCCATGAGCTAAACATCTTCCAGATAAGATCTTAAAAATCTTAGGCTTCACATTTTCTCGAACAGGCTTGTTCAGGGAAACGAAAGAGAGTGCTTGACAAGATTATGGTGTTGCTTCTATACATTTCCTTTATTCTTGTGGCTAAAAGGAAATTACAATGTGTTGTTAAGTCAAAACGTGGTCTGTGGAGCTGAACCAAAAAACCTTTAAAGAGAATAAAATTCCCCTTCTGATAAAAGGGAAAACGACACAGCAGAGAGACAGGATCTCTTTAATTTAAATAGTGGGTTTAGGTATATTAATTTGAGTTCAAAGCATCTTTTCAAAGGGTATGATGCCCACATTTTTAATTTTACCTAATACTGAGCATCTGGTGTGGACTGGTTTGTGGTACTGAGAGCTAAAGGAAATACATTACTCATAGATGAAAGGAGTGAGGGGGAATCACTGTCCTAACTAAAAATAGCCTTTTTTCCACCAGTTAATATCAGCTGGAGGTTTGATTAAATAGTAATTGTCTAGAAAAAGACAATAATTGAGTGTGACTGTTTCCTTTCAGGGGCCAGGCCCAGGTGGTGAAAGTTAAGTATTGTCCTTCAGATAAGGTCCTGAAAGCAGTTTTCCTGAATGTCCACTGAGCCTTTCTGCAAAATGTCCTTTCTGGGTGCTGAGCTGCAGACAGACAAAATCCAGGCCTTTTCTCAGGGCAGCAGCAGTTTTCAGGGATGTAGCGCCTGAGGATTTTATGACTGCATTGCAGATACAAGCTGGCTCACCTCTTTGGCTGGAACTCTAACCCAGAGGCACAGAGATCACAAAAGGCAAATGTCTTGAATTAAGAAATGGGTTTGACATCTATAAAAGTCAGAGCACATCTAGTAGGCAACATGTGTAATAAGACTATAACATTTTATCTAATAGGCAGATTGGAAAGCTGGCTGAAAAAAAAGCAGCTTCTGTTCAGATCTGCACATTCAAAACCAAAATACACCAGATTAATGGGGTTTTTTTTTCCTCCCCCACCCCCTCCTCCTTTATTTATTGATCTGAATCCCTATAGTCTTTTCTAAAAAATCAGTCTGTTTTTTTCAGTAAGAGGTTAATGATGGTACTGGTAACAACTTTGCCTAGCTTTATTGGAGTCCATAGTGAAGAAATGCATATTTCTGTGAGGTTAACAATATTTCCCTCTAGCTTTCTACAAGCTTTAAATGGAGGAAAAGTGGCGGAGGAGAGAGTGTGAGACACAGTGGCTTCCTGCAAAATGGCCAAAAGTTACAGAGTGCTACTTGGGGAAGGGAAATGCTACCATTTGAGCCCTTTGTCCTGCTTGGTGAGGTTTTGGGACTTCAGCCTTATGCCTCCTCATGCTGAATTAGGACTATAATGGCTGAGCCAGAGTCAGGCCAGCTCTGCTGGGTGGTCCGGGAACAAACACTTGGAGAGAAGGTCCCAAAAGTTTTGCTGGCTTTGGCTTTTGCGTTCCACCTAAATGGTCCCACTGCAAGGTGAGGCTGAGCTCTCATGCAGACAGAAAAACCACTTACTCAAAAAACACAACACATGTTCTACCAGAAAGCCTGGATTTTGACCATGCATCATTTTCCAGGGGAAGCTGACCCCTTGGGTAAGGGTAGTTGCCTCAAAGACACAGCAGAAATTGGTACTGTATTCAGTCTGAGAATTCAGATATCTTTATTCTATGGTTTAAACTACTAGACCACACTTTTTTCTGAAATAAGTAGGAATATTTGCATTTTTATGTAGGGAAACAGAGTCATGGAAAGGGTACAAGGTGTGCCAGAAGCCATGTAAGAGGCCTGTGGAAGAGCTAAGAACAGAATCCAGGTTTCCTGATACCACCATCTGTGATTCAGCCACAGCACACTGTGAGGGCAGGACAGGAAGGAGCAAAGAGATAAAAAATTAATTTCTTCTGAAAGTGAAAACTCTTCTTACTTCAGTTAGTGTTTTCTATTATATGCTATACGACATGATCACTGCTACATCCCTATAATCTAATTTTTCTTTACCAGTTGGGTTTAACAATGAATGTTGCATTGGCACCTACCCCTGGAAACTCCTGGCCTTCTGCTAACCACAGATTGGTAGGCTAAAATGAGAGACTGCCCATTGAGAATATAATCCTGGTCTGCAGGGAGCACAGAGATTTCTTCCCCTCTGGGAAGCAGCCAGTGGTTTACAGTAACTGGAGCCTGAAACTCTGCGTTTAGTACTGCGCACCATGCTGGAAGTTAACATGAACTTTAAAGAGGGGGAGAGTGGTCTTTAGCTGATGAGAAGAGTATGAGTTTGCTTGTTGGCAACTTTAAATAAGTAGAAAATACATGTGAAATTTTAAAGAGTATGTTAACTCTGAGTTCAGGAAAGCAGGTATTTTCCTGGCACCGTGGCAAATATGGTGGAAAATCAATACAATTCTGTCCACATTTATCAATGTGTTTTAATAGAAAAAAAAATGGGGTCAATAAGTCCTCTGAAAACAGGCTAAAATGAAGATAGAGAGTTCATTGCTTCCATATTTTTAGCTTGTGACTTCCAAAATCAAAGGCCTAGTAATCTAAATGGATTGACTTCCAAATTTCCTTGGATTTGTATTGCTGGACTTGTCTCTCTTTAGGGCTTAGCTGGATCCCTGCAGATAGATTTCTAGGTTTATATGCTGTAATTCCACTTAGTCCAGCTGTAAACTTGTGGTCACTGAATTAATACATTATAGGGAGGAAAAAAGAAAAAAAAAGAAAAGGGTATACCTACAAACCTCCTAGCTTCTACAGCAAATCCTGAGAGGGAAAAACTGGGCATTTCAATTAGTTGGTTGTGTGGCCTGATTGAAGAACAGCCCTGTGGCTAACAAAGCTTTGTCTGTAGTATCAGCTTGCTCCTCATCCACCAGGACAAATAGAGTGGTTGGTCATTAACGGGCTAGCCATCGGGTAGGGGTTTTGTTCTTAAATGGGGGCTTTGTCTTATCCCTGCTGTTTAAGCCCTCTCCAAGCACTCCTCACCTGTCATATCTGTCATACATTTAATTCATCACGCTCTCTGGTCAAAAGCTACACTGATAGTATCAAAAGAAGAGGAGGGGGCTTCTTATAACTTTAGCGATCAAAGGAGATTACCAAGCAAATAAGATTTTAATGAAGACGGCAGGTTTGGAAAGGAGAATTTACTGCATTGCGAATCACTAACACATAAATGTTCGTTTTATCTGTATAGAGTTTGAGAGTGGAATCCCAAACTGTTACAGAAGGAAGGATAGATACATGTGTTGGTGCATGGTTTTAATTAAAAACACAGAGGGAAGAGATGTAGGGGAGAAAAATGAGCTCTTTTATTTCACTTTAAAGGTCATATTTTTATTTTGTAAATATGATAAGCAGACTGTATTTAAACTTAAGTTTGTTTTAATGATGACAAATACATCAAGCAATTTGCCACTGAACTGATATTGTCAGGCCAATGCCCTCTCTTACTTGACCTAAGTTTCAAAATGTCAATCACAATACTGAAATATGCTTGGCCTCACTGTATCTCTGTAAGAGGCAAAGCAGGCAGACAGTTCCCAGTTGCAGTCATGGAAACCCACATGTTCCTGGGAGAGTACATGAGGGAAGCAGAGCTAACAGAAATGCACCTTCTGTGTCAGTGAGTATTTTACAGGAAGGCAGCCCTCTGCCAGGTGAGTGGAGAAAGCTGAACACCTTCCTTTACAGGTTCACATGGAGAAGAACATGCTGCCCTGTGGTGCTTTGTCATGGAATGTGAGCCTGAAGCATTCGCATCTTAATTCACTAGTACCTTCCTTTAAATCCGCAGTCTTTTCACAGAGGAATTTTCCCTTTAGGACTTCTAGTCTAGAGTACTTACTCTGTTTTCTGATAATTACGATGAGGGAGTTAATCTGTTGCAGTGCCTACTGCTACTGTACGTAGAGTACCCGAGTGGTGGCCATCCAGCCATTTGGAGATTCATTTAGCATCAAAGGTGCTCTACTGGAAACATAAAGGTTATGGAGCAGATCATCTTGAGTGCCATCATGCGACATGTGTAAGACAAGTAGGGGATCAGGCCCTGCCAGCATGGATTTGTAAAGGGCAGGTGCTGCTTGACTAATCTGGTCTCCTTACAACAAGGTGACCTGCTTGGTGGATGGGGGAAAGGCTCCGGATGTTGTCTACCTGGACTTTAGTAAAGCCTTTGATACTGTCTCCCACAGCAATCTCCTGGAGCAACTGGTTGCTTATGGCTTGGGCAGGTGCACGGTTTTCTGTGTAAAAACCTGTCTGGATGGCCGGACAGTGGTAGAAAATGGAGTTATATCCATCTGGCAGCCAGTCAGTGGGGTTCCCCAGGGTTCAGTACTGGGGCCAGTTCTGTTTAAAATCTTTACTGATGACCGGGACAAAGGGTTTGAGTTCACCCTCAGTCAGTTCACAGACGATACCAAGCTGGGCCAGGAGTGCTGATCTGCTGGAGGGTAGGAAGGCTCTACAGAGGGATCTGGACAGGACAGGCTGGATTAATGGACCAGGGCAAACTCTATGGGGTTCAACAAAGTGAAGTGCCTGGTCCTGCACATGGGTCACAACAAACCCCTTCAGTGCTACAGGTTGGGGAAAGAGTGACTGGAAAACTGCCTGGTGCAAAAGGACCTGGGTTTGCTGGTTGACAGTGGCTGAACATGAGCCAGCTGAGTGCCCAGGTGGCCAAGGAGGCCAGTGGCATCCTGGCTTGTATCAACAACAGCGTGGCTGGCAGGACAAGGGCAGTGATCATCCCCCTATACTCGGCACTTGGGAGGCCACACCTCAAATCCTGTGTTCAGTTCTGGACCCCTCACTGCAAGAAAGACATTGAAGTTCTGGATCAAGTTCAAAGAGCAACAAGCTGGTGGAGGAGCTGAGGAAGCTGAGGTAGTTTACCCTGGAGAAATGGAGGCTCAGGGAGGACTTTCTTGGTCTCTATGATGAGAGGAAACAGCCTCAAGTTGCATGAAGAGAGGTTCTGATTGAATATATTAGGAAAAATTTCTTCACTGAAAGGGTTATCAAGCAGTGGAACAGGCTGCCCAGGGAAGTGGTGGAGTGCCTATCCCTGGAGGAGGTATTTAAAAACTGTGTGGATGGTAGCACTTAGGAACATGGTTTAGTGGTGGACTTGGTAGTGCTGGGATTAATGATTGAAATGATTTAATGTCTATGATCTTAAAGGTCTTTTGCAACTGAAACAATTCTATGAATTTGTAAAGCAGTGCTTCAGGCACTGGCCGGCATCTGCTCAGTGTATAGAGCCAAACCTGCCCTCTTTGCAGCAGAACCAGGCAGCTTTATTTTTGCAGTTTTCCTTTGTGGTGGAAAGAAAGCCTTTGCAGTTGCTGAAGCCTTTGATAAAAGAAGAGGTAGTTTGTATTATTAGCACGGATGTTAACATCTTTACTTCAAAGACATGGGGGAAGTGGCTGCCTAGCTTTCTTTAAATTGAATTAAAAATGTGGGGTCCAGGAAGGAGCTCACAAAACCATGTCTGAACTTGTCAGCCTCTACAGGTTCGGGTGGAAAACTCCAGTTCTCACTTTCCGCTGAGTAATACTGAGAGCTCATTATTTGTGTGGTTTTCAACCTGGCTATGAATTATGAATGGTTTATTTAAGAAGTGATAAACTATCAGTCTGCCCTTAAGCTACGAGAACGTCCCTGCAGCTTTGGTGGTTTGCATTCAGCAAGGAGATGGTCCTCAGCACCCTTCTGACATTGGAGTTAATATCTTGCATATTTTCATTTGAGGGCCAGTATCCATCCATTAAGTTGCTTTTGTGTAGCCCACAAGATCTGATAAGCAAGGCCCAATGAACTAGTTTTACTGAAAGAGAGATGAAAATTCCCATGCGGTCTGTCATTTGGTGGCATGAATTTAGCGGAACCAAAGTCAGACCCAGATTTATTTTCAAGCGAAGACGGGATAAAGACACAGCCAAGACTAGTTCAGAAACTCTGCTTGAACCTTGTTTAGAGTAAGCATGTCAACAAGTAGCTTCAAAATTGATTTGCTTTAATCAGTCATGATAAAAACTGTGTGTGAATAGGGCTTGTTTTTATCTGATACTGTGATGAGATGGTACAGCAGAGGCAGCCGCAACAGGGCTCTCCCAGTGCTCACACCAGCTCCATGGATGGCTGTTAGTGGCAGTGGGAGTTCTGCAAAACTCTGTCCTGTAAACAGGGTTCACATGTGTGCCAGACACAAACATTTGTATTTACTGTTGGTTTAAGGACCTCCATGCTTTTATTCATCTGGAAACTGTGGGGGTTTTTTCTTTTGTTTTTTTTCCCCCTCTCCTCAAGTTAAGGTGGCAGAGACTGACTTAAAATACAGTCTTTCCTTTTGCAAATTAGAAATTCTGAGAAGGCACTCGAGTTACTTGAGGTATGGACTAACCATCTCTACTAATACGTTCTGGTTATAGATCTTAATAGGTATTTGCAAGACCAAAGTACTTAGGTGAAGAAGTGTTTTTTAAAATAACATAAGTCCACATGACAGCATATAAAAGTCAAATGACAAAGCAATTCATGGGTTATTGTTACAAAACTAACCTTTCAAACGAGCTCCTAAAATACTCTGTGGTTGAAATTTCACTTAAGGAATTTACTTCGAAGCCACTTACTCCAAGCTGAAATCTGTCAACAGAAAACTTCAAAAACTTGTTGTTGTTGTTGTTGTCAGGAAAAGACAGAAAGAAAAATAGCGTGGGTTTTTTTTCTGTGTTAAAGCAAATGTTTTTAAAATGTATCACCCTATATCTGACTGCAATTTAAAAAAATACCTTCAGAAACTGGGCATCAGTTTCCTTTGACAGCACAGAAGCCACCATGCCAACACTTAGAACTGCAACACATCAACTGCTCTTACAGCTCATACTTTATTCTCTGCATCAAAGCTCTGGTGGGGGGGAGGAAAAAACAGAGAGTGGAGAGAGCGAAAGAGTCAAGCTCTTCAGAGCCTCTAATGACGCGTGCCAAACACGTGGAAGGTAAATCCCCTAATTCAGTCTATTCTTTCAGCATTCCCTGGCAGGAGGCCAAGCTAAATATTTCTGCTGGATAAAAAATGCACCCTCCTATGCGGCACTTTCTTAACAGGATGGCTCTTCAGCTTTAGGGGAGGGGGCTTCTCTGGGGGAAAGCCAACATGTGTGTTCTCTTATCTATTTATTTATTTTATTAAAAAGAGGCTTTATGGGCTGTGATTGGATTAACTTAGTGAACCCTGGAGGAAGAGGAAAAACAAATTGGGAAGCTGGTTTAGCACCCCCACCTTTTTGTCATCTTCTTTTGGGATTTCCTGGCTGGCTGCCACCTTGAGCCTGTTGAATGTTCTTTAGATCAATCAATTAAAAAGGCTTTAATATTTGGGTGATTGGAACGCAACATATGGGCTGCTGGTGCGGATGTCATGTGGTGCGTGGAGTTAATTGAAATGATTAATAGAGGTGTTAGTTTCTTCAAGACTAATTGAAGAAAGAATATAATTGGAAGCATGGACTAACCATTATTGTTGACTTTTTTTAACATACTGCGTCCCTTAAACACTTGTACATGTTTATAAGCATGCAGATGGACTTTGTTTAGATTTCTTGTGGTGATTTGCAAAATCACATCAACTGTACAAACGTCAAATATATTTTTATGTAAATTAGTCAGAAAAAAATATTTCCCTGTGTCTTGCCTGTTTTCAGTAACCAGTACATAGACTGAATTTCTGGTACCTGCTAGACTTAAACCAATTGATCCTTCCTCACTGTTACCTGGGGAGTTAGAGTATCCAACCATAGAAACTTAACATGAGCCTCCAAAGATCTATTAGTGCCCTCTTCTCTCCACACAGTGAGCTGTGATAGCATTGTGCAAATGAACCAGGTATTTCAGGGAAATAGCATCTCCATCATACTGCCCCACACCTTGTCACCTTGACCATAATTCAAAGGGGTCCAGCTGTCTATAAAAAGGACTGGCAGAAGCTTGGGTTTGAGAGTCACAAAGAAATGTGAAATGAAAGAAATGCAGGATTTAACTGAGACGAGCTCTTTTGGCATCTCCACCTTCTCTGAGAATAATGTATACTTTTTTTAGGAGTAGTATTTTTATCAAAATTGTTAAGCTATTGTGAAATACAAAAATGAAAGCCATGAACTAGCTGCAGAGGACATCTGGCAGCATGGAGAGAGTATGAAGGATGTGCCTCTGAAGGTCATCCTGCTGCACAGGAGGGCTCTCAGGTTAGAAATGGGGAAATAGAAAACATTACAGTCTCTCGTCTGCAGTCAGTCACTACGGGCTGGCTGCCTGAGCGCTGCGCGAGGAGGAGCAGCGTTGCGTCCTGCTTGCTGCTGGGCTGTGGTTACAAGTGCTATAGCAAACTTTCAACTGGGGATTTCTTAAAACTGAAGATCATGGCTTAAAGAACTTGTGAATCTCCAGAGGGCAAGTGGTTATCTGCAGGAGAAGAAAATTAGGCAAGATGGCCATGAAGTGTTGATCCAAATGGTAAGTCAGTTCAGATACAGGACAGATAAACTACATTTTGAAGCACCTTTTTTTCACACCAGCCTTCTTGTTGCCTGCTTTTGGTAAGAGGGGAAAACCTTATGCATAATTTTAATGTTCTGGAAAGGAACTGTCTTCCTGGAAGGGACATACCTATTTTCTCTATTTGTTTTCCTTTGCACATGTGGTGCAGCTTATGCATTTGTGCATCTTTTTCAGTTGTCAGAAAGTTTATTCTGCAGCCCAGAATAAACTGAACAGAGAAGTAGTAGGTAAGTTTAGAGAGGCTTTGTTGTTGGCTTAGAAGAAAAGAGTATAAGATGGTTTTAATATTTTAGAGTCTTCCCACACAGATTTCCAGTGATGCTTTGAAGGCAACTGTGCGTCTGCAAAGACTTTGAGCCTCCCCGGAAGATGTGGCTTGTCTTGTGTACAGATCTGAGCAAAGCATTTGTAGAGAGGAAGTGGCTGTCCTGTACTGGGGGCTGAGAGGAAGGGAAGACATTAGGTCTGATTGCAAGCTTCCCTTACTCCCTGTTGCCTGATTTGTGTGCATATAGTGCTAATAGTTTTAGATGAGAGGGGTATGCTGGGACAGACTGCTGCAAATTAGTCTTTAAAAAAAAAATCTTTTATTATTTGGTGACAAGATTAGTCATTTTAGGATCTGGTTTCATTACAGCAAGCTACTGCAATTACACAGTCACTTGTTTATTTTTTTAATCTTAACAGTGATGAAAAATAGTAGTCTCAGCATTCTGCTGTCTCCATTGCCCATTAGGATTTAGTATATTAAAAGGAGCAAATTATGTAAACTTGTTGGAACAGGAGTGTCCTCTCTATCAAACCTTGCCATGTTGTATAATTAATCAATTCTAGTGCATTGGCCTGGGTCACTCAAAGAGGGACAGCAGGCCAAGGAAAAAGGGTTTAAATCTATGCAGATGCTTTGTATGGGACTTATGTGTGATGGAAATATTCTCATAAAAAGGAAAATGTTCAATAACATCCTCCTAAAATTAATCTCAGGAAACTGGTATCTAGAATAAGTAGGGCTGGTAGCATCACTTCTTGGTAAGACAGACAGATCATTTGAATTAGGAGATCCCACTTTTAGGTGTTCATAAATCTACCAAATTCTAACTGTGTGGCTCAGGTGTTTCTTGCATTTTCCTTTCTTCTGGCTGTATTTTTCACCAAAATCTATTCTGTCATTTCCAAAAACTTGACTACCACAAAAATTGTATTGCTAACATTAAGAGTGTGACAACTTTTCTTTTGAAAAGTAATTTCAACTGTGATAGCCTCCATTTTTTGGAGCAGAAGTTTGAATGACAGGTTCAGTGACTCAGGGAAGGACAGCTTATGTGGCAGGGGAGGGTGGTGACTGTCATTGTCTGGGATGCTTGAATACCATCCACTCTGCCAGGAGCACTTCCCAGTTCATGATCTCCACATACACTTCATTGGCATTGGGTCTCTGTCAGAGCAAGACCAGAACACATTCCAGTCCTTGTCCCCACTTCCATCTCTGACTCCCATACCCAGGAGAATGGCTTTTGAGCTAGAAGCCAAGCTAGAGGATTGGCAGAGCAGCCCTCCCAGGAGCTGTAGGAGGGCATCACAGTTCACTTCAGTGAGTGAATGCTGTTGGGTCTAAAACAGAGCACCTGAACTGAGAGCAGAGGAGTGCATGTTCAGTGCAAGCTTACTGCAAACCATCCTGAGGCCAGAGAGTCATCAAAAGGAACTATTTTTGAAAGCCTATGGACAAGAGCTGAACCTGCAGGGGATTACAAAGAAGGAGAGACTATGCCTGGAGATCAGCAGTGTCAGAGAAGAGGGAAACTGAGAGTAAGGTTGGTACAAGACTGAGGGATTTATCTTTATGGGTTATTGTAGACAAAGATGAGCAAGATCGGTGTTAAAAGCGGGTGGGATGTAAGCCAGCTCTGATCCAAAAGCTGCCTGACTGCATTAGCACAGTGCTAAGCCCAAGCTAATATATCCGGCTTCTCACCAAGGCTTATTAGCTCGGGCTCAGTGCCATACTAACATAGTCACAGGAGTTCCAGTTGGCTTGACACCATGTCTGCTCAATGTGTGAACTGAGCTCACTGCTACGTGCCTGCAAAAGAGCACCAGGAGATGCCTGGAGACTTGATTACACCACACTGCTGTGCAGACTGTGGAGGCCAGGCCTGCTGGTCAGAAGGAAGGGGCATACAGGGATGGAGAGCATGGCAGGTTTGCTTAGATCAAGATGGGAAAGAAGTGTAGTGCAGGTGAGGAACCAGGAGGGACTGAAACTGGCTTGATGAGAAGGCTTGGCACACAGGAGCTTGGGTGTGGGTGTGGAAGATGGGAGTGACTGGAAAGGGAAACTCTAAGAGGGGTCAGGAGGAACAAGCTGAGGACTTGCTGGCCAAGGAAACCAATCAGAAGTCAGAGACGAGGTCTGGAAGAGGAAGAACAAAGTCCACACCAAACCTGGCATTGAATCAAGATGCCTGAAAGCAGTCATTCCTCTGCTTCCAGCCTGTCACCTGGGGAAACCCACCAACAGGAGTGTCCTGTCCCTTACAATGCTTGTGCTGACCTTGCCAAAACCAACCATATGGTTGCTCTGAGCCAGGTCTGCCAGCTGCCCTGCAGAAATCTGCCTGTAGCCGATCATAATATTTGTTGTGAATCTCTTTGGGGTTCAGTGTAATGCCAGGTCATGAGATCTCTGCTTTTTCTATTTGCAATTTCAAAAATCAGCATAAAAACTGTAGAAAAACATTAGTTAAATTGCAAAGTTAAGTTCTCCAGACTTAAGGTTGTTTGCCTAACCCAAATTTGATCCTCTTATGCATTATGATACAGTCTTTAATTACTCCTTTAATTACTGTTAACTGGTTACTTGCCTCATTCAGGCATAAGACAAGCTTGCTAGGGGAGGTGAATTGGGGTGGTGTAATAAAATGTTATCTTTAAGACACCTCTTCTCTTCCCCCCAGCTCATTTGCTGCAGCATAAGGAAGTAAGATGGCCATGGTAGGCCCTTCTCATAGCAAGTGAGCTCTGCTCTGAAGAACTATGTATTATTTCTTCCTGTGGTTCTGAATAAGATTCATGCCGATTCACCTCGGCAAAGCCTTTTGCAGGTGGGCAGTAATTTTGACCTCTTTCTGGGTGCCTGGTGTGAAGCCCTGCAAAATACAGAGCCATTACAGGTGCCAGGAAGAGAAGTGCTTTGAACATAAAAAGTAATGCGCTATGCTGAGTAAATCAGCTGCTCTGCATCCCAATATTAATGTATGCTTTTGATGTTAATGTCATCGTGTCTCCATACCCCTTCTGCAGAGCGAGAATAGCAATAATACCTTCATCAACATACGGGAGAGGTATTGTGAAAATCAGATTAGTCATTATTTGATGTTTGTGAGGCATTCAAGTGCTGCTGTTCTGATGAGCAAAGCGGAAAAATACAAGACAAAATTGGTTGTCTTCATTTGAACGGTCTGTGGTTAAAGTAAGGCACTGGGCCTTTCAAGGAGAAAGGAGAGAGAAAAAAATCTGGAAAAATTATTCTTTTAGTCAGCACTCTTCTTTCTGAACACGAAATGAGGTGGAGAAAAAGATGGTGCATGATGTGCCAGGAGTGCAGAACTGAGTTTCTGTATGCAATCCTACATCTTCTGTCATCTCCTACCCATTGAAAGAGTGCCGGAGTTTGCACCATAATAGGTCTCCATTTACTGACATTTTGGAGCGCCTGTCTCACTGCAAAGGTTGGGGGTTTTTATGCGAGATTGTTGTCTTGTAAATCTGATGGTTTGCTGTAGGTTTTTACAGAACTTTGACTCAGTTTCAGGGAAGAAGGAATGAAGAAGCAGAAGAACGAACTTCTGGAAGCTGAAACCCTCCTTTCCCTGGGTTTGAGCAATCTGTGCTCTTATGAAACCTTTTGAAATCTCATTTGCTGATGTCTTTCTGACCCCCAAAATTATTCTTGTGCAGATGTTGACACCCAGCAGAGATGAAATCATTGACTTGGGAAAACATATCTAGCTTATCAGAAACTGCAGGATTCCGGCAGTACACTAGCAACATCAGCCTTTTTTTCTCCCCTTGTATTTTTTTTTTTAAAGTTGTAGTTGTCAGATGGTATTGTGGAATGAGGTTGTACATAACTGAGGGAGCAGAATGTTTTCTCAGTTCATATGAACCCAAACCCATGTCACATATCAAACTGGTTTTATTTTCTGGTCTCCTGTGTGCTTATGATCTTGATATGTTTACTAATTTTATGTTGACAGTTTTAATTACACACTCACAGAGTGTATAAGCAGAACAGGAACTAGATGTGTTTCCCAACTGAATTCAGGCTGTCTGTAAATTTTCTCTGTGTGTTGTACCCATAGCTGACTGAAATCAAAGGACTTCAAAGTTTCTCTGCTAACCACCTGAAATCGGTTAGTCCTCAATTGTTTTTTTTTGATGATTCTGACACTAAATTTTTGTGATTTGATTGCTGAAGGAAAGTGATTTAAAGGTGGATGGACAAACCATGAGAAAAATGTTGAGAGTTTGGTGTCCTGTATGATGCCATTAGACACCAGGCAGGGCAAAAGGAACAACTACAATCCGTTTATTCGTGGATGTTTGTAAAGCCAAAAGATGCATTAAAACTCAACTTCACATCTTGGATGTGTAGGGTCACAAAGTAATTCCATAAAGAAAACTGTTTCTAAGGAGTTTGCTATGCAGAGGAGAAGGGAGCTGCTCTCTAATAAAGTAGTAAAAAGTCAAAATAGTCTTGTTGGTTCAAAAGCGTCAATTTTGAGTTCTGTTGTTCAGATGTGAGTTTTGATGGTTTCTGTTTGAAATTAAAGGCGTGGCTGAATGTTCATTATCCCTACGATAAAAGCGGCAGAAATAGGTGCAAAATGGCTCTTGTGCAATCTTGTAATTTACCTTTATTTTAAACTGGCTTACACATCTTAATACATTATGACAATCAGAATTATCAGGCCACCAGGAGGAGAGGAGTTTGTTTTGTTAATTGCTCTTGTTAAGCCTAATTACAGAACGGGGTGGAGTGGATGTGAGGGGAGGGAGGAATCTGCTAGCAAGAGGAAATTCTAAAATCCTCGGAGCAGTTCCAGGCAGTGTGTGTTGGGGAGCGAGAGCGCGGGTGTGATGTGGTGTGCGTGAGCATGCGTGTGTGTGTGTAAGGGTGTGACAGGGAATGACAGACTTTCCATATGGACTAAAATCCTGAGATGCATAAGCAGGAGGTGGGAAACCTGTGCTGTGTGGACACATGAAGGTACAGCTGAACAAAGAACTGTGCTGTAATTTTCTTTATGAACTAACTCCTTTTTTTGGTGGTGGGGGTGGCAGGGAGGTGGGGGTAGGGGGCATGATGCAGATTACTAACTCCGTTAATTTTTGAGGTTTGTATTAGACTGAGTGTTAAAATGCTTTGCTGGTATGTTGCACCATTCTTTGATATTACAGGTTGCCATGTAGCTGTGTGTTAGTATCCTAAAGCCGTTTGAAACATTTTCCTTCTTCACGGTGATCACAGCAGAGATGTGCTGCTCTAAGACTGTGTTATTCGTTTGTACTTTCCAATGGAAAACATACATCCAAAGAGCCCTTCTGCCCTGCATTATTCCAGTTTGTTTATGTGCCCCACATTACGTTGTTGGCGACTTACTGTGCCTGACCTGCATTGTCAGTCCCCTCCGTAGCCTCGGGAGCCTCCGGCACAGAAGTTTCTGATAAGGCAGTTTTGAACAAGCCAGATGCAAAGTGAATGATTCTGTAACAAATCTGTGTTCTTCTCCGGGGTATGTTACCTGACTTGTTTGCTGCCAAGGTGGTTTTATTGTTTTGGCTACTGGGTGGAGGGAGGAGACTAGAACAGCAGACGAGTCACGCTTTTGTTTCGCTTAATTATAATGTACACTTCTAATAAAACCTTTTAGTGCCATGAATTAAATGGCATTGCAATCCTGCCCAAGAAGAAAAATGCTACTGCTGTTGTAGCTGACAGCTGAGTGGTTAGATGCCCAGCGTGGGTCTGAGTCTCAGAAGCCTTTTCTTTGCTGGCTGGAGATACTGCTGGGTAAATGTGTTTACTTTTTCCTTAGTATTTATACTAGTTAATGTGTCGCGCTAGATAAATCTACTTCCTGAGTCCATCTTTCAGTTTGCTCTCTTCCCTCCCAATTGACAAATGGTTTGAGTTTGACACCGTTTTATCAGTTGAGCCCCTGCTGGGTGCTGCATGCCTGCTTGTTTCTGTTTTATCCTGAAAAGTGAATTATCTGCAATATTTTGCTACCATCTAACTAGCAGTTGGCAGGCTTTTCTATATGAACTGATTTAGATTTCAGCAAGGGGAGGCTGTTGTCTTTCCATGCAAAGCCCTGTTGTTGCACTCCAGGAAAACAAAAGATCCCAGAGCTTTCTGCACCACAATCTGCTGCTGTCCCACTTAAGGAGGTGTTTTGTTTGTTGCAGCAGCTTCCTATCTTAAAATGATAAATTGAGCAGACGTGTGCTGTTTTAAACTGCCGTCTCCCGGGCTTTGTGTTCACTTAGGATAAAATACATTATTTTGTGGTAGCCTCTGGTTTAAACTTGATTTAAATTTGGTTTAAAGATTACAGAGCAAAAGGGAAAGCATCAACATGTTCAGCAGTGGTAGTGTGATGAGGAATAGCTGTCAGAAGGAGAACTCTACTGACTTAACCTCAAGTGGGTTGCAAATGCATTAGGGATTCATTAATATTAATAGTAGAATAGACATTTCCTGCTTTCGTTTGACATCTTTCAAGCTCTTTTTTTTTTTTTTTTTTAAGAGCAACTTGAAGTGCAGTTTTAACACTTATTCAAGTTACTACAAGGATGATAAGCTAAAGTTAAACAGAAGGAGACCTCTGAGTGTGTGGGGTTGGTCTCTAGCAGTCCTGGAATTTGGTGGTGTGCCTTAGAGAAAAATTGTGGTAAACTCCTGGGTGAGGCTTTCAGGGCTAGTTTGCAAAGTGGGTCTGCTAGGTACAACTGCAACCAGAATAAACTGTTGTGAAAAGAAATTGTTCTGTGAGGGTGACAGGAAGGTCACTATCAAAAATGGCACGCAAAGGTTAATATCTGCATAGATTTCTAAGGTGAATATGGTAGTGGCTTGTTCACAACTTCAGGGGTGAGAAAAGAAAATCCAAAGCATTCTTGAGTCTCCAAATATTTTGTGATGTTGGCTGAACAGTTCAATTTGAAAAATAAATAGATCCAATGTAATTTTTACTTGTTTTCCATCTTCCAAATCCTGTGTTGCACATTTTCATCAGCACCTGTGTTGCTCTGTCATCAGCAGGCCTCCAACATTTCTTCAAGAAATAAAAAGGAAATTTGAGAAAAACACCAAATATCTTTCAGACCTAAAGTAAAACCAAGAATGTTGTCAGCACCAAGAGGAAACATGTAATTACAACGATCATTTTTCAGCATCCTGCACATCAAAATTTCACCCACTGAGCCCTTTAACTAAGAGAACTTGTGGCAGTGAAATGAGGCAGGGGCTTGATTTTTATAGAAAACACAGCTAAGAGTTTCAGTCCATAAAATGGCAAAAGAAAACAGGTAAGCCCCCACAAAGACCTGGTCTGGCAAGTCTAGTGATGCAGCAGCTACAAATGCAGAAGTGCACGTGAGTTTGGCAGCTCTTACTGATAGGGCAATTTGAATTGTAAGTGTGCGTCTGCTCTACTTGTTGAGCCTAATGAAAAGTACAGTTTAATCACTGGTGTGCCAAATTGACCATGATTAGCTGTTATTGCAGATTAGCGCATTGTCTGGGGCTCCAGAATTATTGATCTGGGTGCTGTTCTCTGGTGTTTTCTGTGCCCTCTATCGTAACCTCTTCTTAATGCTTAGGGGAGAGAAGCAGGAAAGGAGAGTAGGAGGGAAGAAGTCCAGATGGGAAGAAAACAGGTCCTGAAAAGACCACATAGGAACTAGGTCAGGTACTCTGGAGATTAAAGAAGCATGCTTCATCCCTGGACGCAGGAGGCAGGGACAAGTAGCATACAATTACGAGGAATTAGAACGGCAACAAGTAGTGCAGATTTATCAGCTTTAATTGTCTATTGTCAGGACAGAGCCCTTCTTGTAGATCAGGCGCTGCCAATGCTTTAATACCTCTAATGGACTCTCTATTGTGGGATTATCTCTCCTAAGGACAACGTATTTCTTAAAACTAGTTGTTTTGGGAAGGGCGGGTGGAGAGAAAAAAAAAAAAGTAGCAGCAGCCCTCGGGTTTTTTTGGTGGTTTTTTTGTTTGTTTGTTTGTTTGTTTTTTGGTGTGGTTTTTTTTTTTTTTTTTTCCTTCTCTTGTTTGTCAAATTATGCAGGAATTAGCTGAGAGCCCAGTGTTGCTCTTCTGTCAGCAGCGCTATTCCTTCAGGGGAACTGATAGATACCTATTGAACATTAACCCCCTTTGCTCCACCTTCCCCAGCGAGCTCCTCCAGAAACAATAGCTGGTTGATAAAGAGCAGATAAGCAAGGACACCCGGCTTAAGAATCTCTCTGCTATCTTTATTTTAAAAGCTTTCCTGGGTTTTGTAAAGTAAACATTACAACATTTAAAGAAGGATAAGGTGTCAACTATTTAATGAGAAGTTGTGTTTAATAGCAGAGGAATTCTTCCCTCCCCCACCCAACACATAGGTATGAAAAGACTGTTATTTCACCACCCTGGAGTAGGAGAGGTGAAGAAATGACAACTGTACTCTTAGAAGCTTAAAAAGTGGTTCTTCGGACCAACCCTACCAGATTCCCTAATGAGCTCTAAACATAGAGTCACTATTTCGAATCCTACAGATGCATGGTAGTCACATTGCTAGATCTGTGATAATCTGTGGGTAAATATTTTTTTATCTACAACATGAACTTTGTCATGGTGTGTAGCTGTTGTTTTTGTTAATCTGTTTTGAAATGCACTCTTGGCCAGCTCTTGTCTGAGAAAAGTGGCGTGGTTCCACTCATGGATCTTGCCCTCCTTCTGCTATATTCATCAGCTCCAGGAGATTGGTAAACCCAGAGAGTATCTGAAATGAAAACTGGATTGTGCGGGGACAGAGTCTGAAGTTTTACCATTGTTCATATCACTGTGTCTTACCAGGCAGGCTGAACAGAGCATACCCCAAAAAGTGTCATGACTGCCAATCTGAGAAGAGACATGAAAGTTGAAATAATGCAGTTAATTCTGGAGTGGCTTCATTATTTCAGCTTGATGTGAGCTTGTAGTGTGGCTGATACCTGAAATATTCACAGAAGTCATCCTTCTAATATATGTATCTCATCCTGTCCATCTTCCATGAGAATCTAGAAATCAGCCTGTTTTAAATTAAAGTTTTCCAAAGCACACCCTTTTTGCATCCTTTTGTCACCAGTAAGGTTGGAAAGTGGTTGGAATGATTTGGCCTGTTCTCATTAATTTTTCCTCAGACTCAGTTGCAATGGACAGAATATTCAAAAGTCCATGTTTGGGATGTGAAAGGTTGATTCTTGTGCCTAGGTTTTCTTGTCTGATATAAACTTGGGTTGCTAGAAACATGCAAAGACAATAAAAGTGTTATATGGGCTCCTGGTTGTCATCCCTACCTTTCCCAAGGCCACCATTGCTTAGAAGTATGATGGGAAGGCTGGTGGTAGCCAAGAAGGGAACATCTGTGGTCCACTTTCTCACAGAGCCTTCTTGCCCTCCTCATAGCAGGCCCAGACAGCCTGGGCTCCTTCTCAAACTCAAGCCTTAAAAAGAGGAAATGGCTGAAGCTTAGTTCTTGCTTCTGTGTCCCGGGACAATGTTTTTATTCCATTGGAGGAGGATGATTTTGGCTTATTCGTATGCCATCTGAACAGTATTTTAATAATGCCTAGCTGAAAACAAAAAGGGATATGGTATTTTAGCCTGACTCCTTTTTTTTCTCTTTTTAAGGAAAATTCTTGAGAGGATGGAACAACAGAAACCAAAAGTGATGTTAAGGCTTGCACTAGTCAGTAGCTGAGAGTGCAGCCAAAAGATCTGCTCTTGGTATTGCTCAGCTCAGACAAAAATAAACGTTTGGCATTTGGAAGTGCTACAAGGCAATGTCCAGGGTGCTCTGTAATTAAAAGCAGTCCCTGAAAGCTGCATGTGTTAATTCAAAAGCCTCCTCCTACACCATACACCACCCCAAATGCCCTTGCAAAAACTGTCATGTAGATTCAAGTGCAATTTTAATTTGTCTCCTTATAGGCAGTACCATGCTGAAGTTGTCTAGGGCATACAAAGCCTCTGAGATCATATCTAAAGCCTATAGGCAGTGTTTTGCAAAGGTCAGGCCAGTCTGTGAGAAGATGGCTGTAACTTTTCCTGTTGCATAGTCACTAGAGCGTATTTGGTCTCTCCCTTGGATATGACAGCAACCATGTTTTAAAAACATGGCCCCAAAACATAAGTGTATATCAGAACTTGAAAGCAAGTCCTTCTTAGAGTTTGATTTCTCAGTTGGCTTTTAAAAGATGTGCAGTCGTGCAACTACATCATGTACCTTCTCCAAGTAATGATCACAACTGGTCCCCAAATGTTTACCCACATAAGGATGCCTACATGCAGGAAGTGGGAAATGGGGGTGGGTCTGGTAGTTACCCTTGATGTGGTCAATCTGCCACTGACCTTGTTTGGGGAAGGGGAAGGGGAGGATGTGAAAATGAGACTCTCCTTTAATCTCTTGTGTGCATTTTATCTCCCCTCTAACTTTCTAAAGAAATTTCATCTATTAGAGCCAGCTCCCTTCCCTCCTTCTTCCCCTTACAATTACAGCAGGCAGGGAGAACAGCAGCAGTGGCAGCTGAGGCTGGAGTTGCGCAGGCTTGTTGTTGAGCTGAAGCTGTGATAGCATCAAAGGAAATGGATGGGGATTTCTGAGATCAGAGCTGTTAGGGCCATTCATGATTTGTTGCCAGGCTGAAAGCTGCCGCAGAGAGAGCTGCCTGAGAAATGCTGATTAATACAGTAATTGAGGTTTTCTATGAGTGAGAAGGAAAAAAAATAAAATATGACTAAAAATGTTCTTTTTGAAATGAACAACATTTTGAGATTGCACATTCCAGACAACAGCAGCTACTGGTACAAACGATTTCTATAAAAGAGCAGAAAACTTCTGGTTGAACAGGGCATCTTTTTATGCTTCTCTCTTAAGGAGGAAGGTCAGAAGGTCAGTCTATATATTTCTTTAATGGCAGAGTTTCCTTTGTGTTTCTTGCTTTAGTACACATTCTTAGCAATTTGTTTCTGTCTCTTTTTCTTGATAAACTTAGTTTTATTCCACTGTTAGGGTAGACCCGCACACCAGCAAAACTGCTTCTCCTGCACTGTAGTAGTTCTGGGTTCAGCTTCACCGAGACACCTGGAGCTAATTTCAGGATAGCCTCAGAGTGTGCCACAGAGTTCTTTGAAATCCATAGGCTTCGTGGGCTGTAGTTGCCTCCTCAGGCTCCAGGGAAAGAGCTGCACTGACCTGGGATATTGGCATCCTCCTGCTGTCCTGACAAACATTTTTACTTCATCAGATCTGATCTAATCTCTGCTTCCTTTTGTTTTCCAGTCCAAAAGCATTCTCAGTTCCTCGAAAAGCAGATTTGCTTTTTTCCCTGCTCTTCTTCACATTAAGATCAGTCCCTGAAGAAAACACATCAACCCTTTCTTCTTGCCACCCCCCCCCCCCCTTTTTGTTTTTCTTTCAAGCTAACAGGGAAGTGAAAAGCTCTGAAACAGCTGCCTCTGAGAGTGAGACTATTTTTTTGGTAAAATAATCACCTTCAGTATGACTACATTGTTTTTCTGTTCTATGCAGTGTGACTCAGCATCAGTTAATTAACCCAATCAAGCAGGCCGGATTTCTCTCCTTTAATGAATGGTTCTTCCTACTTCAGAGCCTTCCTAGACCTCATTTTGGATTTGGACCTCAGTTTTACTGGGTATATCCAATTACACTTACATCCTTCAGCCCAGTGCTCAGGCCACCTCTCTTGTGGAATTACGCTGTGGTGGCAGTTAAGCCAGGACACTGACTTGGGAGCAGTTGCCCTACTTACATCTGCTGCCACGAGCCCTTCTGTGTTAGCGCATACGGAAGGTCTTTGCACAGATATGCTATTCTCAGCATCGCAGGACGAAAATGGCAAGTAATCCTTTCCACACGTCTTTTTATCAGTGGGAGGAGGAGCAGGGTAATGGAAAGGCGTTTGTGTATTCCTGTCAGATAGACAGACAGACAGCCGATTGCATAAAACCTCCTTCCGCCCCCCCCCCCCCCCCCCCCCCGCTCCCTTTTTCCTGTGAAGAAATACGTAATACCCGGATCACCCTAAAATATAAATGCATGTCTGTTTAGAAGCAGAATATGAAACTAGTTGCCACGTAAAGTGCCAGGAAAGTGACAAGAAACATGCTTGCATGTGTATGAGAAGAAGGAAAAGTAGTAGAGTTGCCCCACAGTGCAACAGCTAGTGTTTGTGCTGGACTGTGGATGGCTATAAATGGAATTGTGCATCACTGTTCCTCTGAGCCCGAGGATGCCTTGCTGAAGAGACAGGACCACTGAAGGAAGTAAGGCATCTGGTTGTTTTGTAATGAGAAGCAGGAATGCTCTTAATAATAAACAAACAGGACATTGTATGCCATCATCACAGGATGTCCTTCCTTCAGCCAGCATGCTGACTTGGATCGGAGGAAAAAGTTGGGTGCTGGGATCTGCTGATTGCTCTACCAATCCCCCTTCCATCACCAGCATGTGCCTGGATGATCACGTTACATTTCCCTGTGCAAGATCCGTGCTCATTTTCTAACCACGCTGTGAAAGAGGCAGTGGGTTTGGAAACGCAGCCTGCCGTGCCCTGCTGTTGTGAGCTTCCCTGCTGTTATCTAGGGCGAGGAGGAAGGTTTTGTTTAAGGGAAGAAAACGAAATGTTTTCCCCAGTTCCTTTTACAGGCATTGATTAGGAGGAGACTCAGGAAAGGGATAAAGTGAAAACTCTCAAACTCCCAAATGTGTCATCTCAAGTAAACTACGATTGTTAAGGTTTGAGAACAAACACTTTGAACGAGTTTTAATCAATGTTCCTTGGGAACTTGGGAGTAATTTTAACTGTTTTTTTTTTTTTTTTCCATAACGTTCTAACAAGTCAAACTGTGGAAGAACGAAAGCGGGAGCGTGTTGAACTCCGGAGCTTAAAAATAGCACGGAAAACAGATTTCTAGTAAAAGCTGCCTCAGGTGCGCTCTCCGCGAAGCGTCCGCCCGGCAGACCGAGGCGCCGGAGCAGCGCCGCGGCTCTCCCTGCTGACGCACGGGCCGTCTGGGGCGACAGGCAGAGAAAAAAAAAAAGGGCGGGGGGGGGGGGGGGGCCATGC
>JAWWEU010000111.1:71617504-71682055 GCA_035583155.1 Acropternis orthonyx | reverse complement strand
TTTTTTTTGTTGTTTGTTTTTTTTTTTTTTTTGTTGTGGTTGTTTGGTGGGTTGGTTGGTTTTTTTGGGTTTTTTGGTTTTTTTTTTTTTTTTTTTTTTGGGTTTTTGGTTTTTTTTGTTCTCTTTTTAGCTATCAGGGCAGGTGTAGAGCAAAGACTGGAGGGGGTGGGGAGTGGTTTCATTTTGATCTGGAGGAGTAGTCATTCCAGTTCCTAACTTATTAGAAAAGTGAACTCTGTAGCAGTGAAGTGATTGCTAGATATTGACTATTTTTGTTTGCTGGAACTAGACTTTTGGGGTTTGCCTTTGATAGAAGAAATAACTTCTGAAGATATTTGATGGTCTCTGCACATTTCACTTACTCCTTCTTCTTGTAAATGTATTTCCACAAAACACATTTTTAAGGTGGGACTCGTCATTGGCTTCCACATGTCTTAGTAACATGCTGGTATCCAACAAAGCTGTACCCAACACGATTGTTAATTTATTTCTGTTTTGCTGACCTGTCATTAAAAATTTCTTGTGTTGTCTGCTTTAGCTTGTTAAGTCTGGGGGACAGGGGAGAAGAGTAAGACTTCTCACTTTCTGCTGGCAACGAACTGATCCTGTGCTGCTCTTCTTGCAGGTCACTGGAGTTATAAGCAAAGAGTACATCCCAAAAGGAACACGCTTTGGACCCCTGGTAGGAGAGATCTATACCAGCGATACGGTTCCCAAGAATGCGAACAGAAAATACTTTTGGCGGGTAAGCAGGAAAAAACAGCACCATGTTGTTGCAGTAAGCAGATCACTAAATGAGTATGGCTGAGAAGCTGGGTCACTTCCTGCTGCAGACCTGTGTGATGCAGGGGACAACCTCTGTATGCTGCCAGGCATGAACAGAGCCAGGGGGTGAATTAAGCTGAGTAAAAGCCTGGCTGTCTTGGATGTTGGGACTGTGTGGGTGGAGAGAGCAGTGGAGGTGCACAGCCCTTCCCAGTTTTGTCTTCCAAAATGGATCAGTGCTTGGTTCTGTAAAGAAACAATTCTGCTGCTTGCTGTAAGGACAGGTTATTTTGCATTTCTTCACAGTAAAAAGTCATTTTAGTTTATGCAGTATCACATCCTTGATTCCTCCCGCTGTGAAGAAGCTGTGAAAGTAGTGCATAAACTTTACTCTGGAATTATGATACATTTTGTGACATTTTTTCCTGGGTTTTGAACAGAACTGCTGTAACACAGTGGTGGCGCTGGTCTTCAGCATGTATCATTCAACTTATAAATTTTTCCAGTCCTCAGAATTGTTAGAAGAGCAGCCCGTGGATCTTCATGAAGGGAAAAGAGACAAACAGTAGAGGTGGTGCCTAATTTGTACTCCACAGTATAAGCTGGAAGGGAGCACCAGCCAATTTGTTTTGGCTTGGGCAGTTTGTGCAGGGGGAAAAGGCTTCCAGTTTATCAGTTGACATAACCCCCAGTTTCCTTACAAACCCATTATTAATTGTTAGAGAACGTTCCTTCAGCCCCATCTCCTTCCATGGATTTGTTTTGCTGCCTTCTAGCCATTTAGATTGTGTCTAAATCTGTGGATTTGGAACTGTGTCCAAGCGTCTGTGCTCAGGTGCCTGCCTGCCTTAGTAATATCCTAACCTCATATCCAGGTGAAACCCAGGGCAAGCACCAGCGTTCCCCACACCCCTTTCTTCCTACCTAATTGAATCATTTTGGTTTTCTCAGATCATCTTTGTGTGGTGTAATACAGCATTGCACAGGCAGTTATTTGCATGATCATTTTTACAAAGCAGGCAACTGTTTTCACATTCATAAGGCCACAGAATGTTTCTTTTTGCCAATTTTTTCGGGAGCTTTTGTCCAGCATAGGAAGAGACTGGTACACTGGCCCTAGCCCTGCCAGTTGTTAATAAGACAAGCAGACGCGGGGAAGAGGGGACTGCTAAACATCTTGCAGGACTTCATTCGTATGTTGCAGCAAGAAAGATGACATCATTCTCATGATGTGATTTTAAGCCTTAATGTGGAGGGATCCTCAGAAATACTATCCTAGGAGCCATCTAAGCATCATTAAATTCCCTGTTAAAATCTCTTGATTCGTTCAAGACAGACTGCTGCACTGAAAATTAATTCCTTCCTATGGGTCTGACACAGGCTTGCATATGCAAAGGAAATTGTGGGAGATAACTTCCCACATGTTATTAAAGGCATCCCAGGCTTGCTGGCAGGAGCGGGAACATCTGCTCTGTGCACGGGGGATGCTGCCTGTGCCTTGCCCGCATGAGGGGAGCCGGGCCGCCCGGGGCCCACGTCATTTCTGGGAACCACGCGGTGACTCAGCACATCTGGTCTCGCCTTCCCCAGAATAGGTGGGAGCCTGGTGGGTGCCTCTGCCAGGGCAGCCGGATCCGTGGCCCTGACGTGGGAGCGGTGAAGGGCTGGTTTGGGAAGTGGCAGCAGGCGTCAAGCACTGGAGCCCCGCGTTCCTGGAAGTTTGCGAGGCGGGGTGAGCAGAGAAACCCGAGGGCTCCTCTTGATGCAGCATAACTTGCCCAGCTCCCTTCCATTTTCTCATAACAAACACACCGCAAAATCTCTCACAAGCTGCTTTGATGAGGCCACATGTATTTCCCCCTTCTCAGTTTACAGGAAGTTACTCTTAAAGAAAGTGATTCTGGTGTTTACGGCCCGGCGTTAAAGGGCCATGCTGCTTCGTCCCTGGGGCAGCGGCTCCTGGGGAGCAGAGGAGGGGTCCCAGCTGGTTGGTGGGCGCTTGCAGGGTGCTCTGCCCGGCCACATAGGTGCCGAAGACAGTAGTGTGAACACAAAGGCAGGAACACCCTGTGGGGTGTTTCCCCCCTAAGATGGGCTCTGTCTCCCCTTTGGAAAGGCATTTTCTGCTCAGTGAGGTGCGTCTCTGGTGCAGGCTGTTCCCACTGCAGGGTCTGGCTTTTACCTGGTCGTCTGTTTTCTGAAAGACAGGAAGTCCATTTCATCCAGCACAGAGGTAGCTCCCTCCAAAAGTAAGCAATGTGTCTTTAACATGTCTGCTGAATTTTTCTTGGTTTTGGTTTGTTTTTTTTTTTTTAAATAGTTCTCTTATTCTTACGATTTCAAGAAACAGTAAGCTTCTGTCAGTGTTTGGGGCTTCTTTCCCTTAAAGCTGCTAAGCAGTTTTTAGATTCACGTTTTCTTTCCCCTCTGTGGACAAGTCAGAACATGTCCCTTGATAGGAAAAGTGATTTTTCATGGGCTAGGCCCTCTCCAGGTCTTCCTTAAGTTATGGCCCATGAATTTCATCTTTGCCTCACCCAAGCTTTCTACAAAAGGGTTACAGTTCAACTATGAGCAAGTGTTGCTTTAGGACTCTGGTGGGGGGTGGAGAATGTTTGCATAGTTTAAACCTTTGGGTGGAGGTGGTAGGAAACTGCAAGTACAGAGGCCATAGAAAACGACGAGAAAGACTCTGACGTAGCACAGCCAGTCAGTCTTATACACAGGTGACTCAAAGCATTAATGCAACATGCACTCAGACCTGCAGTCATCAGGATCACCCACCTGTTGATCATAGCACTAGAAAAAGCACTCGAAGGTAGACTGTTCACACAAGGAGAGTACCCTGCATTTCAGATTTCGTGTCTTGGTTTCCCGTATTAGCAGAGGCACAGGCTAAGCAGAAATGGAAACGTAACTATGTACTTACCTTTGAATACTTTCTTAACTCTCAGGATGTCATAGTTGGAAAGGTGGAGACCCAGCTTGAACTCTTATTCCAGTGGTATCTGCTCATTTAGGGGAAAAAAAAACCCTAAACAAAACAAACAAACAAAAAAACTAGCTTAATGTTTTTCCCCTCTGGACTCTGTACGTACATGTTGCACATAGTGCATATATATGCATAATATACATATATATTAATAAGCACTTCCTCTCTATTCCAGATCTATTCAAGTGGTGAGCTTCACCACTTCATTGATGGATTTAATGAGGACAAGAGCAACTGGATGCGTTATGTAAACCCTGGCTACTCTGTTCAGGAACAGAACTTGGCTGCTTGTCAGAATGGAATGAACATCTACTTCTATACCATCAAGCCCATCCCTGCCAACCAAGAGCTGCTTGTATGGTATTGCCGAGACTTTGCAGAGAGGCTGCACTATCCCTCCTCCAGAGACCTGACAATGATGAACCTCAGTAAGTGGATTACAGTATAAGCAAGGAATGCTAGTAATGTCTCTTCTGCCTGTACAATCTAATAATAAGTTGTATAATTACACAGCTGCATCATCTGTTGTGTCACAGTAGGTAGCTTGGAGTAAAAAAGGGGAATTAAAAAACCCAACACAATAGAATGAGTTCCCTGTGCCTGTTCAAATGTTAACAGATTATAAAAAATCTGAACAGTTGCTGGTTTACAGTCTGAGTCTGATCTGATGAAATTCTGGATGGGCAACCTGAGTATATCCTTTGCCTTCAGAATCATAGCTGTTAGTTCACTCTCAGACTTTACAAGTCAGATCTCACAGTGTGTTGAGCAAAAGTCTGCCTTGATAGCATATACTAAAGGCAAAGGCTGTCCAGTCATACTCCCAAAAGGCTGCCCTCACTGTACCAGGAAGTGGCAATGTGCCATGACTCTGTCTAGGTGTCTGACAAAATACGTGTTAACTGCCTAATGCACTTTGAGCCTTGCATCTACACTTACTTATCTTATGGGAGCAAACCTCCTGTGGTCTTCTCATCTGGTTACTTGTTTTTAAGCTTAGTGCACTTTGTCCCCATTTCTTGGCTTTATATCACAGCTTTCATTTTCTGTTCAAAAATAATAGCACTGGTAGCAGAGGGAAGAGGTGTTTCCAGGAGTTTATCTCTGTGTTCCTCTGTGGTTTCTGACCGTTTTCCAGCCTGGTGCTTTACTCATCGCTTAATCACTGCCTAGCACCTCCCAGAGCCCCTTGAAGAGTGGGGAAGATTCTTGCTGACTTCTCACTGGACTCTTAGGCTGCCTCCTCTACTGCTAGGTGCTCTGAGATAGAGCAGAGCATTCTTTTGTCCTGCCAGTGCCTACACTGAAACTTCAAGTAAAAACCAAACAGGGTTTTTTTATAAAAAGAACTCTTGCGGTTATTTGGCAACAAGGGGTTATAAAATACCAGGGTTGTTTTGGGATTCATTAGAGCTAAAATGTTGTCCTGTATCATGAAAATGATGTCACACACTCAGATTAATCAAAAGTACACCTGTCCTCTGTGGATGTCATCCTTTCATCAGTTTTTGGTCTTTCCTTACAAATTAATAGAAGAAAACTTCTCTCTTAACGGCAGAGGGAAGGGGGGAGGGAATGTCCTATACAGCTTTATTATCTATTAAAAAACTATCTCATTGTTTCTGTCATCTTTGCACGTATGTCATCTTACCACTCTCTGTGCAGTTGTATTTCCTGATATGACGAACTGTTGTATTTTCAGTTGGACCTACAGGTGGGATGAGACAACAGCAGTTAGAGTTCCTGTGGATGAGCAGTTTGCAAAGATCTAGCTAGGAGGATACACAAATGCAGGATCAGTTTCCTGCATGTGTTGGTACCTTAGGTTTCCTTGCAGAAGTAGCAAGGAATGTATTTGTAAAGTGTTTCTTTCTCTGTCCAGTTACTCTTACTCAGGTCAAAATTAGGTGTGTCTGGACATGGCAGAATAATGTATTTTAGTAAAAGTAGGCTCAATACCTAGATTTAAAGAAACGGGATCTTGAGCCACAATTGTGCAGTTCAGCCTTAATGTTCGCAGTATTTCCAGGTGAAATTGAAATATCCATTTTTTTTAAGATAATTATATTTAAACCATTTCGAAATTTTGTGTTAGCTCCCTCCACCTAAAGAAAATAGCAGTTCAGAAAAATGAGGAAAAATTTCTCACCTTTTTTTATTTTTCCCCTGATTTTTGTGATAGACGTATTCAGGTCTAAAGCTTGCAGTTGGGCCAAAATCTCTATGGATACCATAAAATTGAGGTTTTCTAAAGTTTTGGTGCCCTTTTTTGAAAAGTATGGAAAAAGATCAGAAGTCTCCCAGAGATGCTTATTTGCTTAAGGTTCTGTAGGAACAGTGCAAACAGGGTGGTTTTTCCAGCATTAGTACTGGCATCAGATGAGTTTAAAGTGAATGCCAGCACTTTAAGAAAACAGCAGTTTTCTTCTGCCCCTTCCCTCCCAGGCCAGTTAAATTAGTGAGCATTGAGCTGCCTCTCCAGCCTCTCTCTTTATCACAAAGCCTGGCCAAGGCATTCATTTATGAGTAAAGTGCAGAGGACTTGTCCTCAGATCACTAGCACCTTGCAACTGCTGCAGATGTGGGGCTTTGGCCCCTCAAAACAATCTTAACACAGTCTTGCCTGAGGGGACTCCCCCACCAGTCACCTGCTTGGAAGTCAGGAAAGTCCTCTCCAGCCAAATGGATTGCTAGCAATTTGATATTTAAAGTGGCATGGCTTCCCTCAAAGATGAACATCACCACCTCTCCCAGCTCCTGGCTGCTGGGTTTGGCACCCTCTGATGAAGAGGGAGGGAGAGTTGGGATCCAGGTCCTGCTGCAGCCTGAAGTCAGGGCCACCTCCCATGGGACATGTGCTGGTGTGAGCGTGAGGCAGCCAGTGGCCGTGGTGTGTTGCCCCCAGATCTCTCCCTCCACTGTGTCTAGGGTGTGCAGAGCACACTGGTGCCAGTGGGAGGCTTTGGAAGAGCTGCCCAGCCCAGGACAGGAGAGGCCACCTGAGACACACACTTATGGAGACGTTCCAGTCTTGCTGACTTAAAATATAGGCAGCTCCTTTAAGTGCCTCAGGGGTTTGGGTCTTGTAGTTCAACACCTCAGTTCTTCTTTAAGTGCCAGAGCAGGATGGGCCTCTGGGGAAAAATGTATCAGGGAATTTCTCTGGCTTTATTTCCTGTAATTAGTGGCCTGAAAAATGAGAGAACTACCACTTCAGAGCATAAATATATTTACACATCCATGTATAACATCTACTTGCCTCTGCAACAGCAAACTTTCAAATTAAAGGTGACTTCCCCAGCATTAGTTCATTTGTGCCCTGTAGAAGGAAAGCATCCAGATTCAAGACAGCAATTAGGCCTGTACTTACTTGTGGGTTTAACCTTGTCCTCTGTGTTTTCTTGAATTGGGGCCTTTGACCCAGTCCCTCAGACGCTGGAGCACACACCTACCTTCATAGCCATGATTAGCTCCGAATGGAGCTACGTAACTTCAAGTGGATGTTGAAGTGCCTGCAAGGAGTTGCACAACAGTGGTAGAGAAAAGACTCTGCATTATCCCAGCGGTAGAAATTCAGTGCCTTTTCTAATGATCCCCTTCCTGCCTGTTTTGAGGGCCCCTGATGTTTTCTGTCAGGGTTTGAGATGTCACCTTAAGATGGTGCCGTTGTCCAGTAAATAATTTTAAGTATGGGGGCACAAGATTTCTGTATTCTGTTGACCAGAAAATAAATTTTCAGTAATTTGTTAATGTGCTTAAACTTCATTCAACTGCTCCTTCAGATTGCCTTTTAATCTGTGATATTTTACATTTGGACTATTTAGCAAACAGACTGAGGAAATTTGCTTCTGGGTTCCCACATAGCTTAGCATTTCATTCTTACCTCGGCATGGAAGGATTATTTTGGGATGGAGGGTGGAGAGGGCAACAAGTTAAAAATAAAAAACAAACAAACAAAAAAACCCACACACACAAAAGGCAACAAAATCCAAACAATTGCCTTGACTCAGGACATGACTATTTGATAATAATGTTCATATATTGCAATCATATGATGCAACTTCCTGCTGCTCTGTCATGTTTGTCTCCTCAGTCAAGTACGGGCAGGTGACATCTTTTGGTCAAGCTTCAGAAAAAAGTTCAAGTTGAGGAAAGACAATTTGCATATTTAGAAAATATTTGGCAATCTTTTTGTTTCATTAACAAGGTTTCACAAGGCATTAATTTTAAATGTTTCAGGTTTTATGAAGATTAACTTTGTAATGCTTTTTTCTGAAATGCAGTTTATTCTTTTCTTCTTCCTGCTGGCCCTGACATGCTGCTGGCCGTTAGCTCAGCCCTGCCACTCACTTTCCCTTTTGTTTATGGGCAGTTTCACTTTCTGGTTTTGAAGCTTTTCTGTTTGGGTTGAGAGGAAACATCTGCACTTGCTTTAAAAAAAAAGCCTCCTGGAATGTTCAAAAGGGCTCAGGAAAAATGATTTTTAAATTATATGAAAGGTTGTCCTCACAAAACCAGAATCTGGGGGCTAAAGTTGGACTTAATATGGAGGATTATTTGAAGGCTCCTTTAAAGACCTTTTCTGAGCAAAAAGTTTTCAAAGGCATGCCACCTTGCCCCTTGGACATGTTCAGAAAACATGATCAAATTATGTACTTTTAAATGTTGGTCTCCATTCTCATTTTGAGTGGAAACAGTCTTTGTTTTGCCCACTTCACAACTTCGAGGTTCTCTTAGTACTAGCAAAAGAGGTGCTTAATTTAGATTGAAAATGTGAATCGGCATAATTAAACTCCATCATTCAAAGTGTTCAGTACCATCTCACTCCTGAAATTACTATTGAAATTACTGTCTGCCTACAACCGTTTTTCAAGGTTTTAGAAAAAAACAGATCATTGTTTTTATGAAATCTTTCTCAGGCTACTGCTCAGAGCACAAGAACCGAGAGCAAAGCCCATAGCTCTGCAGCAGTCTGTAGCTGGAACACCCACATTGGAGTGACTTTAGGCAGCCCCTCCACTGAAGTTTTATTAATGCTTAAAAGTAAGAGGCGTTTTGTCCCTTTTCCTCTTGAATGCACTCACTGATCTCAGATCTAACTAAATAATCTGTTGACCTCAGTTAAAAGTGGATCAGGCTCCTCAAGAGGCACATCTGGGGTTTTTTTCTTTCTTTTTTTCCCCCGCTCTCCCCTCAGATCAGTAACTTAAAAATGCAGCTGCACTGTTCTTGTTTTGTCATTAATCTCTTTTTTGTGTCTCTCTGACCACAGAAACTAGACAGATCTTGGAAGAGTATGTGCCTAAATTTAGTGTGTAGTGTGTGTGTGTATGTGTGTGTATGGGGGCAGGGGTGCCGAAATGCATTTCAAGGGTGAGAGGGAGACATTCTGATTGGTAAAAACTTAAATGTAAGATCACAAGTTTAAAAAAAATTCCATTTATAAGAAATATATCTGTCTAACTTTGAAGTGTGCCTCCTTTAAGAGCAACAAGAAAGGTTGTAAACATCTCAATCAGTTTCAGCCCTTGTTTAAATCCACATTCAGTATAAAACTTAAGAACTTCTCCTTGGCCCATGACATTACCTTCTCTTATTTTACATAGTGCTGACACACTTGTTTATGTTTTGATCTCTTTGATGTTCGCAAGTGTGCCTTGTGCTCAGGTAATAGTGGAAAAAGTAAAGAGGGGATTTATGGACCAAAAGTAGCTTGCAAACTAAAGAGAGCTGTCACAGTTAGACTTGAAAAATAATCTTTAAATATCACAACTTCTGTCTACACATGGGAAAATTCGGAATGGAAGGGAAGGAAAGAGCAATTATCTTCAGTCAGTCAAGCGGGAGCATGGGCTTGTTGCACAAAGAAAGTTTCGCTCTCTGCTTAAGCTTCCTTACTGTCACTCATGGGCTTGCTCCTGTGCGTGAGGCACGGACGTCCCCACCCTTGGGTTTAACCTTGTGACAGTAGGAGCTGTTCCTCCAGCTGAAGCGGCCCCAGTTTCTCTATCGCTTTTCCAGCAGCACCAGCACTTCTCCTTCCTCTTCCCTTCCCCGTTTTTTTTTTTCTTTAGAAATAAAAAGTGTCAATTTGAACTTCCTGCTTGACAGACCCCACTGAGAAACTGATATGGGCATGATAAGGTGGTATTTATTTATTTTTCCTGCTGTGAGGCTTCACAAGTCCCGGTTTCCACCCCCACTCCCCTGTCCAGCCTTCAATACTGCCTGGTCTTGATACTTCCCAATGCTGATAGTGTCACCCACAGTGTTTGCTCTTGGACCCTGGTGTGGTGAAAGGCAGCTGATAAGAAGATAGAGATAATATTATCCACAGTGCCGTTGTGGAGCTTCTTGAACCTAGTAGAACCTCTGTGTTATGACCCAAAATCTGGTGGACATTTAGAAAATGAGTTACCAGGCCACGAGTACAGACAAAATAACTAAAGAAAGTAGATGATTTTTAAAGCCAGACCACACATTATGCTATTACTTAACTTTTGATACAGCTCTGCATTAGACTTTTAACATTGAGAGAAGTAATTGGGAACCTATCTGTGCACTTATGTGTGTACATGCTTGCTGTGCAACACCTCTGAGTTTTATCATAAATATTTTAATTGAACATTGGATTGCGTTTCATTGCAGCTTGAAAATACACAAACTGCTCACATATCTCAAACTAAATTTTCTTGCTACTGGTCTAATACCATTAGAAAAATGATGCTGCTGTGAAGTGGATTGCTGTGAGTACGAGCATGCTTTGAAAGCAGCTGTTTTGCTAGATACATGTAATAAATGGCTGTTTCTTTGCCTTATAGGGTAATGTTGCCAAATGATAGATTCCATCAGGGTAGTGAATAGTGAAGCAAAGAATCCGTGTGAAAGCAGCATGGTCATTGTCTGTTCTCATGTTACTTACGGGGTTCAGATGATCCTCTAAAAATCAGAAATAACTGTTTCTCACCTCAGATAGTGAAATAAGAACAGTCAGTCACGGAAGCAGAAATGTGTCTAAAGGATTGTGATATTTTTGAGTCACATACATACCAGTATTGATTTGTACCTCCTGATGGAAAGGTACACATAACTAAGCATGATTATGAAACCTTCTTGTAGTTTTCCCACATAATAAAATGTCTCACAAGTAATCAAGATTATTTAATTATTAATTTAGATAAAAGCAGGCTTTTTTTTTCTACTGAAGATGTCTTTCAGTGTACTGTCTACATTGTAGTATGTTCAGATAGCAAGGTCTTTTAATACAAAGAAATGGAGCATGTGCTGAACTGAGATGAATGGATGCTAGCTTCAATTTCTTCTTCCCTTTTTTTTTTCCTTGTTAAAGTACATTTCAACTTAAGCTGGAGCCAACCAGTCTTGCTTTCTTTTGCTTTGCTTCAGCATTTTTTTTATAAAGTACAGCTGTAAGCAGAGGAGTTTTGCATAGACTGAATGTCACAGAAATCTGCAGTAAATAGCCTGCTTTGTTGTACATGTTCCTAAGCAGTATATTTAATGAGTAATGATCTGTTTACTGATGGAGAATACCTTCTCTTTGAAGAAGGCTTTCATCCTAGCCAGCCATGGTTTTTTTGGTACTGTAAGTAATTGAACTGGCTGGTGAAGTGACTGCTGTGGTTTGGCAAAAGTTGATTTGTCATGCCTTGTTATTTTACCGAGGAACATTTCTGGGAGCTTGTGTTCTGCAAAGTCCTTCTGTTAAACCTGTATTATGAACAAATGCTCATTACCACATGTATTCGAAATACTGCGTAAAGACACATTCAACAGCAAAGCTAGTTAAATTTAAGGGGAAAGAAAGGTGAAATCAGTTTGCAGAATGGAGACTAGCACCCTGCAAATGCATCGTCATCTACATCTGTATGTACTGGCTGGTATCCCTTAAATTAAGAATGCTTTTTATTAACACTTAATAACAACAGGCATTTCTTCACACAAAAATTAGTGTTTTGGCAAGTTAAATGATTGCTCATCTCTGAGAGTAGCCCTTCCTTCACACTAAACTTACAGGAGTTAGATTGTGTTTCGAAAAGAGGTAATGCCGGTGACCTATCTAAATAATCGTTACCTTGTCTTTGTATTTCAGCACAAACCCACGTTAATCCAAAGCAGCACAGTGCTGATAAAGATGAGCTTTATCAGAAGAGCATCCCAAAGAAGGAGCACAGTGTGAAAGAAATCCTGAAAATGGAATCCAATCCTCCAAAAGGAAAAGACTTCTTCCAGACCAACATTTCACCAGTTACTCCAGAAAAAGACTTGGATGATTTGCATAAGAACTATAGCCCGGAGAGGTGTTTCTTCCCTCGAGTTGTCTACCCAATCCGACCTCACATTCCAGAAGACTATCTGAAAGCTTCCTTAGCATATGGGATGGACAGACCCAGCTACATTACTCACTCACCCATCCAGGCATCTACTACACCAAGTCCTTCTGGGAGGAGCAGCCCAGACCAAAGTTTAAAAAGTTCAAGCCCTCACAGCAGTCCAGGGGTCACGGTTTCGCCCCTGGCACCTACTTCCCAAGAGCACAGAGAGCCATACTCTTACTTGAATGGATCATATGGCTCAGAAGGATTGGGGTCTTATCCTGGATATGCACCCCCTGGCCACCTCCAACCTACCTTTCTACCGTCCTATAACCCTCACTACCCCAAATTCCTGTTACCTCCATTCAATATGAGCTGTAATAACCTGAGCGCTTTGAACAATATCAATGGCATCAACAATTTCAATCTCTTCCCAAGGATGTATCCTCTTTATGGCAACCTGCTCAGCGGAGGTAGCCTTTCCCACCACATGCTGAACCCTACCACTCTCCCCAGTTCATTGCCCAGTGAAGGAGGCCGTCGATTGCTGCAGCCTGATCATCCGAGAGACTTCCTCATACCAGCACCTAACAGTGCCTTCTCTATCACGGGCGCTGCTGCCAGCATGAAGGACAAACCATGCAGCCCTACCAGCGGGTCACCCACTGCTGGTACAGCAGCCAGTTCGGAACACATAATGCAACCTAAACCTACCTCAGTGGTGTTGGCTGCCACCGGCGGTGAAGAAGCCATGAATCTCATTAAAAGTAAGAGGAATGTGACTGGTTATAAAACCCTCCCATACCCACTTAAGAAGCAGAATGGGAAGATCAAGTATGAATGCAACGTTTGCTCCAAGACCTTTGGCCAGCTCTCCAATCTGAAGGTAGGCAATGGAGAGTAAGACAGGAGTCTTCTTGGAAGGCTCAGTTTTCTCCCTGTAGCTTTTTGAGGAAAAGCAGGGACAGACCTCCCTTCCTTGTCAGGCTATTTATTGGTCTGGGCTTAATGCAGCACCCCCCTGCAAGAAAGTGTGGCTGTGTGTTTTAATGCTGACGCCACCTAATTAACTAGATAACATTGTATTTTGGCACTGGGACTCTTCCGCTGACTTTAGGAAACATCTGAAAGTACTTTTGTTACAGTACTGGAAACTGCAAATTGTTAATTGCTTTGTTTCTCCTAGGTGCACCTCCGAGTACACAGTGGAGAGAGACCATTTAAATGCCAGACTTGCAATAAAGGCTTCACACAGCTGGCTCACCTCCAGAAGCACTATCTGGTACACACAGGAGAAAAACCCCATGAGTGCCAGGTATGTAATACACACAGAGAGACAACTTCTCTTGGAGGCTGAAGGGATGGCAGGGCTTGTGCATGCCCCGTACGGTGTGCAGGGTGAGCTGAGTGACTCTCTTGGCTCCTCAGGGCTGGAGTCTGCACCACAGCCATACCCAGCCCTGGTGCAGCAGCATCTGGGAGAGAGGAGAATTGCCTGTAGCCTGCTAGAGCAACATCTGCCTGATACAGTTTTGCCATCAGCCGCACTAAAAATGCCATTCAACATTATTTAAATAAAAAAGGTGGGGATTTTTTTCCCTTTGTGAGAAAGTGTGAAGATACAAAGAGCTGCTGCTTCAGCCTGCCGTCTCCTAGGTGTCTGTGATTTAAACCATAAAATCTCCTCCCACTCATTCACTCTTTCTCTGCCACCCCCCACATTAGGTTTGTCACAAGCGGTTCAGCAGCACCAGCAATCTCAAAACTCACCTGCGGCTCCACTCTGGGGAGAAGCCTTACCAGTGCAAGCTCTGCCCGGCCAAATTCACCCAGTTTGTGCACCTGAAGCTGCACAAGCGTCTCCACACCCGGGAACGTCCCCATAAATGCATCCACTGCCACAAGAGCTACATTCACCTCTGCAGCCTACAGGTCCACCTGAAGGGCAACTGCCCTGTCGCCCCTGCCTCTGGCCTCTCCATGGAGGACCTCAATCGAATCAATGAGGAGATCGAGAAATTCGACATCAGTGACAATGCTGACAAGTTGGAAGAAATGGAGGACAATATCGACTTAACATCGATTGTGGAGAAGGATATACTGACCATGCTCAGGAGGGAAATGGAAGGAGCTAATTTGAAAGTATCTCTACAGAGGAACCTGGGAAATGGGCTTATCTCCTCAGGATGCAACCTTTACGAGTCGTCAGATCTGTCAATTATGAAGTTGCCTCATGGTCACCCACTACCTCTGTTACCTGTAAAGGTCAAGCAAGAAACAGTTGAACCAATGGACCCTTAAGACTTTTTGGCAAAGTGATTTTTTTTATTTATGACTTGGCAAGTCAGGGTGCCTGTAGCAGTTGCTTGTATATAGTTTCAATGCTGCAAAGCAATCTTGGCTTACAGTAGTTTCCCTACGCTCTTCAGCTGAAAGAAGGAACTCCAAAGTTACTGTTTTCTCAGGGCATAAAAAGGGGCAAAGGACTGTGCATTGCCTCACCAGTTACTAAAAGACAATCATCTATCCATAACTATTTTTTCAATGATAGTACTTTTTTGGGATAATTTATTATGCAATTAATCATTCTAAAAGCAATAATTAGGAAAATGTTTACAATGACTGGAAAATTCATTGTAATTTTTACTTTAAATATTTTTATTTTTGTTTTATGACCATTCTTTGTAGATATTTTTTTCTGCACATCTGTTTTAAGAACCTAAGATTGGGGTTTCAGTAAATGTGTTTTATGTACCAATGTCTTTTAAACAAATGCGGTTTTTCATATTGCCAAAGTTGAACATGTGACATACAGAATCCTAGATAATGTTTGAAAAAAATGCTGTGTACTTCTATGTGCAGATCACCCCACTGGGAATAGAAAAGATAAAAAATAACCAAGTCAACAACCCAGAGTAGCAGCAAGCAGGGAAGAAACTGCTTCCTCTGCCTCTCTGAGGAGAGGAGAAAGATTCTTTTACCTGCAGCTCTACCCAGAACAGATGGCACAGCAATCACTGACCTGCCATGGACAGTACCACAGGTTTTAGAAAACAGCTCTACCCCCACACATTGTCATGTAATTTTAAGACCAAAGGAATGCATGAGCTTAAAGTGGCTTTTCAAAAATAAAATCTAACTTACATTCTTTTGTTTCCAAAAGCAGTTTGAAAGCAAAGACACAAATATTCTTAATATTCTGCCTGAAAGGAGGTGTTTGGCAGATTTCTTTCTTCTGGATTTTGTTCTGTTTTGTTTTTTTGGCCAGAGCCTTCCAGGGATAAAAAAAAAAAAAAAAAAAAAAAGATGGTCAGATTCCCTGAGAAAGAAGGGGTTAGGTTTTACTTGTATTTTCCTCACCCACTTTGCCTGGGTAGAAGTGGGGAACAAAGTCCTTTTCTGGCACATATGTTTTTTTCTTCCTTCCTGTACGACTCAGATTTTTCTCAGTATTTGTGTTTGTACATTTTGTGGTTAATTTAATTAAAGAAGAAAAGGGCATTGCAAAGTTGTTGAACAACAATTACCTCAGTGCTTGTGTCCAGTGGTGCAGACAATGCTGTTTTACCTAAATGCTTTGCTACTTTAGAGAAGAAACCAAAATGTGCACAGGGAAAGATAGAATGCACGTCCTTTTATCTTTTTGTTTTGCTAAGCCCAAAGATGATATGGTGACGTTTGAGGTGTAGCAAAGAATACATGTATATTTATAGATATATTTATACCACTATACTATATATGTATATGTATATATATTTATACCACTTAAGTTGTGAGCCAAACCATGTAATAAAACCTATTTTTCATTTAAGTGTGAAAATCAAATGTTACCCAGTTTTGCATATAACCAGTGACCTCAAAACCAGAAGGTTGTACTAAGGCGTTTATCATTTGCAAGTACACATGTGCAGTTGTCCAGGTGGAGCTGGAACTTGGAAACACCTTATGTGAATGACATCACCCATGAGTGGCCTCCCAATGAATTCACTGGGAACAACCCTGTTGGCAGGACAGGGTTTGTCAGTCCCCTGCTCTCTCAGCAGTCTGCACTGGAGGGGGAAAGAGGTTGGTGGTCAGTCAACAGACGACCAGAAAATGGGACTGAAAGAACTTGGAAAAAAGCCAAATGTGACCCGTGTGTGATGTGGTCACAAATCACAGTAAGGGCAGGATGGAAGTTAGTTGGGACAAGCTCCTTGCCTCATTGCACCCTGCCATTAACGAGTTGCACTGACAACTCACATAAATATAAGTAGCATTATTACACACCTCCCCTCCATGTATCTCTTGTTTTGTCTGGTTATATTCTTACAGAATTTGAAATAGCCCACCTTAGCAATCCAAGATTCAGTGATCTTTTTTTTCCAGCAAACTTCATTTTAATGCCTTATGTTAAAAGAACAAACAATCCTGAAATAAAAGTCTCTCAACACAGCTTTTGAAGGACTACAGTTCATTACATTTCCACTTCTGCAAATTGTGAGGCTGACATCTTTTAAATGTAGCAATAGTTCATAAATATAGTACGTAATGGTAGGATAAACCAAAGTATCACTACTCTGTCACTGGACACACACTTTTCCTATTATTGCCTGTAGTGCTTTCTTGTATTTGATACAAATTTTACAAGAATTTATATGCGTCAGCTTTAAGAATTGTTACTTCTCTTTCTGTTTCCCCCTTCCCTTAGACGTTTTACATGTGAATGTAGCAACAATCAACAGTGTTTTGGGGGTTTTTTTGTCTCTCTTGAGAAAGACTCTGACCAAAGTTAACAGGCTTTTTACTTTGCTAGAACAACAAACTATCATATGTTTACGTATTGGTTTACATCATTATTTATGTGCAAATTGTCAAATGTAAATTAAATATAAGTGTTCATTGCTTTACTATCGCTTCTCTTGTCTTCAATCTCTCTGCACTGGCTGGGTGCACAGCCTGGTTGCTGAGCACCATCCTCTCCCAGCCCCAAACGCGTACTACGCTGACGGTCGTGGTGTCTCCAGCAATGCCAACTTCTGCCTTTGTGGGTTCTGATTTTCCCTGATTGAAATTTGCAAACAGCAATGCGAGCGCCAAATACCTGGCTTTGTTATTTACAATGCTCTCCTCAGTTTCAGGCAGTACCTTTAAAAAACACCCCAAAAAACCAAAAACCCAAGAATTTTCAGTGTTTCAGTGGAAATACTTGAGTGCTATCTGCCTCGCAGATACGTGACCAAGGTTCTCATTTACATTTTTCCAAATGATTGTAATTTCTGGCCTGAAACCCTAACCACTGGGACCACAATGACACTCAAAATGTCAGTGTGAGACCACTTAGTCCTGTCTCAGCATGGTGGGAACTGCATTCAAAACAAACATGGATCTATTGTAAGTGCTCACAAAGGAGATGTGAATATGTACTAAATCCAGGAGAAGGTCAAGTGTCTGTTCCCTTCCCCACCTCAGTCCAAAAGTAATAGCAGGCCAGGATGCCCCAGAAAGCTAATTCAACATTTGCTACTTCCATCACTTTACCGAGAGATCTAAACCAGAGAGGCCATGTGCTGCCCTGCCCTGCCTGAATGTTAAAGAAATAACGTTCCTGTGCATATTGAGACACTCAGTACCGTATGATGTTTTAAAAGTATTTCACTGTCCTCTTAAAAAAATTAATTTAAACATCTGTCTCAAGAATTTGAAATACTGCCAGCACCAAACTGTGGAGTTAAGAAAACCAGAGCACTGTTGTCATAAACGTGCCAAATGCAGCATGTTATATTCCTATATTCGACAGAGCTATTGCTGTAATAATTTTTTAAAAAAACCCCATAGGATAACCGTTACTGCCGTAAATCATACTTCATTACTTGGCAAAGCGTTACGTTGTGCTGGAGAGTTATGTCCTGGGGACACTTGTAAGCTTTAGAAGATGTTTAATAAAACACATTACATAAAAAGACAATGCACGTTATAGATCACAGCCTCGCGAGGCTGAGCCCAGCAGCTGCTGCCTTGGTTTCTGGCAGCCCCCAAGCCAGTTGGAGGCCGCCGAATGCATGTGCTCCGACCAGCGATGCAGCAGGTTACAGCCACGGCAACACCACCGCCAGCAGGTTGGCGAACCGCAATAGCGTTAGCAAGGTGAAGGGGGGAAAGGCTTGGGTGCTGCCACAAAATGCAGCCCTGCGAGAGACCATGTGTCCCTGGCACAGAGCCATCAGCTGCCTGTGGTCAGGCAGGACTGATGACAGTCTTGCTGCCATCAGGGTGAAAATGTTGGGGGACCAGGTGTGTTGGGCAATGTGGCCTTGCCAACTGAGCTGCCTTGCCACAGGATGGAGCGAATTACAGCTGAGACAGACTCGAAACACAGATGTAAGGAGGATCCTGTCCTTCTGTCTGGTTTATAAAGCCCAGTTTCTCATAGCTGGGTACTGGGAGAGACACCGCTAATTCCCAGTGTGGGCAATTATGGCCTTGAGGTCGAAAATGAAAAACATGACTCACTGAGGGGGTATGAGCCCTTTGGGTTCAAATCAGTGGCTGCCAGCGCACGGCTGCGTCTCAACACGTGCTGGGACCGCGTGGGATGCGGCCCAAAACCTTTGCTGTCATTCAGAGGTGTTACATTAGAGTGAGGGAAATAGTTGTGGCTATAATTAAAGGCAGCCAGGAAACACTTGGCTAATTACTGCATGAGCTGAAGCTGAGTGGATGCGGTGCGGCTGAGGAATGTGCCCGTCATGGGGCAGGTATCTGCAAAACACTGGCTGACATGGCGACCTAAGGAAAACTCACTGACAGCATCAAAGTAGCCACCCTGGCACTGGGGTGGAGGTCTCCATCCTCCGCATGGGGCTGGGTAGACTAGCAGGGAAAAGGCAGCTGCCTAGCCTGGGATGTGGGGGACATGGATTGACCTTTTGGCAACTTCAGCACAGACCAGTCTTGCTGGAACAGCAGAAAAACAAGACTTCGTGTCAAAGATGTGGCTTTCCAAACCCACAAGTGTTTAATTTTTCATCAGATGCTGAAACAGGCCCATGCTGCAACCAGCATTGCTGCTGCCCTTCCTGTGAAAGAGCTGGCAAAGAGCACATTCGCGCACCGATCAAGGCCACCTTTGCACTAACTGCCATCAATGACATAAGGCTCCAGAGTTTCCAACATGCTGCATGAGACTTTCCTCATTTTTAAGAGGTTGGGAAAGATTTCCTAGCAATTCATAGTGGTGACCAAAGGGGAGAGGAGCTACTAAGCTTCACCAAGCCCCTGCTGCCTCAGTACCTACATCTGATGGAAAGTAAAGTTGCATTCTTTTCTCATGATACAAGGGTCAGGTCTGTTAGGAGATGCATACAAGCAGACATCACCTTCTGCTTCAAAGCAAAAGTCTCCTTACCATGACAGCTTGCAGCTAGGCGCAAGTCAAAAGGTGCTCAGTGCAGGAAAACCTGGCCCAGGAAAGATGATACTTTCCACCTCCAGGCAGCACAGGCTCTGCTGGTTCAGGCCATTCAGCTTTGCAAACTTCAGCCTGCACAAGGAAAGGCCCCAGAGACAATCTGGGCTCCTGAAGTGTTCTCTTATCCCATGCTGATGTTGTTCCACCACTCAGTATAAAATTACCCTCAGTACTCTTTTCTATGGCAGGGCAACGCAGCCCACTGTGCAGCCAAATTCTGAAGCCTGAACATCTCTCTCCTAGCACTTTATAAGCACCTGCCAGCCATCACATCTAGCCAAAAACTGCTTTCTGGGGCTGGGGATTAAACAGACTGGCTGTCACAATAGGTAAGCCAGGGAGCAGAAGTCCAGCATTGAGGCAAGGAACTGCAGTCATTAGGCAGGTGGCACAGCCCCCTAGGACCTGACCCTCCCTGGCAGGGCGGAACTCTGGCATAGGGCATGCATGAACTTCTTCTTTTAGACACCAGGTCTTGGGGCAGAAACCTGTGCCCAAAACATGGGGACAGGTAGCACTGGTGTGGGCACTGGGCAGAGATCTCTAAAAAGAGATTCCCAGCCTCTCAGAAAAGGGAGGTGGGCACTCAGAGCTCTCCCTGCCTCATGAGCTGGCAGCCAGGCACCTTGATGACATTAGGGCACAGTGGCCTTTCCTTCCTCCTCCCTGGCTGCACGCAGAGAGATGGTTGGGATGCCAAATCACTTAGGTAGGTGCGACCAAATAGCCCTATTGAAGGGAGCAAAACCAGTATGACTTCCTTATTGTGCAATGATTAATAAAGGCTTCCAGCTCTTTTTCTCCATTAATTGTGAATAAGCAAGTCCTTGATCATTTCCTTATCCAAGGTCCAAGTGAGATTCCTTACAGCATTCCTAGGCCCAAAGTGGCCACACTGTGCTGGGAAGAGAAGTGATTCCTGCAATATTGAAACCATACAGAGCAAAATCAGAAGCTGGAAACCTCTTTCCACATTTGCCTGTGCTGAGGACTTGGGCATACCAATGTCATACTCATCTTGGGATTAAAGAAACCCCAGTGTTCCTGCCCTTACCAGTTGAGTTTTAAACAGTAAATCATCACTTAAATGAGCAAAGCAGAGATCAGTTTTTGCACAGGAAGAGGAGTGTGGTAGGCAGGATTCTCTACACAATTTCTTGAATATCATAGTTCCCAGCTTCCCTACAGCTTTCCTATGGTAAAACTTTCTGTGTGAGGACTGTCCATCTGTGAACCACAGGGGACATTTTCTTCCCCACCCCTTTCCTTAGTCTCTCCTGTGCATTCAGATGGCCTTTTGTTTTTAAAGGACAGGTCCTGTACATCTTTACAGAAAAGGTCTGATCTCCTGGTCAGCCTCACAGCTTCATGCAGAAATTCTTTACTAAGAGGAGAGAGTTTGGTTTCTTCCGGCTGTGCTGGAGCCATGTCCCTACCCAGTCAACCAGCGTGGGTGGTGTCCTGGAGAGGCCTCACTTTACTCACAACCAGTCATGAAAAAAAAAAAAAAAAGAAGTTAAAAATGTTGTAGAAACTGCAACCAGGTGCGAAAGGGAGCAGTGATACATGAAAAGTGAAAATTTGCCTTTTTAATAAGCCGTTACAAGTTAGTTGGGTGTTTAGGAGGGAACACACACTGGTGCTTATAGTCATTCAGTGAAGATTCTGTGTGTGTGTTTTTAATGAGACCAGAGGGTGCAGAACAGGGCTCATTTTCTAACCTATATTGCAGCAAATTGTGCATGTCTGTAGCTGTGGGTGTTATGTGCTTTCTACTCTGAGTGGTAAGTTTCAGTTTGATTCTGCTCTCGAGAGCTGCGGGGACAGTTTGCACTCGCCTTATCAACACAGAATCCAAATTGCTTTAGAGTGCAACCAGCCCCCTGACACTGCAAACTGAGAAAATATGCTTTAAGCACAGAGAAGTGAGAGAGGTGACAACCAGAGGGCTTTTTCTCAGCAGAGCATCCCAACCTGCCAAAACCCTCATAACCTGATCAGTAGGGCAATAAGCCACCTTGAGAGCCACAACGCTGGTGCCAACCTGAGAGTCCCTTGCTGGAACCCCAGGGAGCAGAGCCAGGATCTCAAGGCTGGGGCTCTTTTCCTACATCCTCACTGCCCTAAACCCCTGTGCCACCTCTGTCCTTTTGTACTGATACCCCAGCACTGGGAGCCCAGCCTGGCCACTGCAAACTGAGCAGCTGCAGGAGGTGCTTACCCATCCCCATCCCTCCCTGACCTGGTCCTGAGCAAGTCTGGCTGCAAGCCACTGACAAAAATTGTGCCCATGATTAGAGACAGTAGCAAGGGAAGAGCAGGGCAGCATGGCTCTTGGGAAGCATGGATCTAGTTTGACTCCAAAGGCTTGCAGTCTCAAAAGTAATCCCTGTGCCCAGCCCTCCAGTTGATTTCCAAATTGCTGTCTTTACATCTGTTTGCTAAAAACACCCATCTTTTAGACCACATGACAATGTCCATAGTGTCTGTCGTGCTGTGGACTGTAACTGAGGGGTGCCCCACATCCTTCATCCCTGCTCCTGCTGCCTGGGGGTCCAGTGTTACCATCAGCTCCATGGCAGCAGTTCCCATGCTACACCACCCTTGAGAAAAAGCCCTGCAGAGAAGGACCCTGCAGCACCCTCAGCAGTTGCTGCCAACATCTGAAGAAAAATGGCCCCTTAAATCTAGAGCCATTCAGGAGGAGTTCAGTGTAATTCTCCTGGGATATCTTCGTTCCCCTCACCCTTCTTGGGTGCCCCATGCCACAAATCACTGGGATCCTTGTTCATAAAATACCCAAATATTTCTCAGATGAAGTTATGACCTACATAGCAGCTAAGAAGGATGTGCAGATTTCCTTCCTCCCTCAGATCTGCTAGAGTTTGTAATCCCCTCCAGATACAACATTCAGGAATGACTGTGTTGTTTGATGCACTGTCACTTGTCTTGCTTGAGCTCAAAAAGGAGCCCAGGAGATGAGGTGGAACAGCAGCTGTGGGTGCAAGTGGCTCAGGCTTCTCTGGAACAGAAGCAATGTGGCACGGGCTTTTCTGCTGTCTAGGGCAGGATTATCCTTATTCTGCTGGCAAGTATCTGCCAGGGAGGCAGGCTGAGGAACAATGGGTGCAGGCCCTAATGGAGGCAGTGCTCTCTGACTTCCTTCAAAATCTCAGCTACTCATCCAAATTGAGGAGGCCAGAAAACAAGGGCCCTCCCTGACCATCATATCCATTTCCCGAAGCATCACACACCCCTACAAAACATTTTAAGTGTCTTGTTAGACATGAACACACTGAATCTCAGTTCTTTGCCACTGCTCTCCTGCCTGCCATCTTCCTCTGCACCTGTTGGCCACAAGGTAATGCCTCAACCCCATGTGAGTCTGACTCCAGAAGTACATCCAGGCACAGATTCTCATTTCTCCCAGATTTGGGGTATTTAAATCTGGGAATACCAATTGATGCCATTCCTACTTTTTTTTTTAAAAAATTAATTTTCAGTGTAATTATTTAGATCAGTCTAAACACTAAGGCAGGGATGAGTATCTACACAGGGGAATATATTCAATACTAAGCTTATCTAATGATGTCAATTTAAATACAAACTTTCTATTTTTAATCTAGAAACTTCAATACCTCAAGGCCAGAGCTAAGTTTTGCATTAAAGACAAGGACCCTGGAGCCATGATGTCTGGGTTCTGGTTTTGGTACCTGCACTAACTAGTAGTGAGGTCTGGAACAAGTCAGTTGACCTTCCCATACAGGGCCCAACTCATTTGTAGAATAGGTACAAGATTTGTGCGAGTTGTGGTATAGGACTAATATTTGTACCTTGTTTTGAGATCCTCTGATCTGTAACAGCATGGATTTTGTTGTTCATAGAGAGAACAAGTTTCTTACAGTACTATCTGAAATATCGTAATATTTAGAAATCCTCACTCACAGGCTATGACTACCCTGAACTCAACACAAACTCTCTCTGCCCCAAGGACCTGACAAATGAAGCACTATTAAAAAACCCAAGAAACCACAGTGGCTAGGTGCACAGCTTAAATTTCCATTTTCTCTCAGCATTTTCCCACGAGGGGATTGCATGTGAGAGCACACAACAGAGAGTCAGATCATGCCCAGTTCGGTTGCTCTGGCATGCCATTTGGCAATACAAGAATGACATAAATTAAAGTGAAACCTCTTCACCTCAGCCTAAGTGAAAATGTGAAGAGCAAGGGGGGTGAGGAGGAAGGGGGGATATTGATCCATATCTACTCAACAGTCAGACCAGTGGTGTGGTGGCAACAAAAGACATGCCTTTGCTTTTTCAGTAACTAATAATCTATAGAGAACCATTTCCTTTTCTGCTGTTGAGATAACACATTTGCCACCTCAGCTGCATGCAAATAATTCATGCCTCTGCTTAACTAATTTACCTCTCTGGTGCAGACAGCATTGACTGACGTGCTGCACTGAAAAAGGAGCCAACTCACTCAGAACTTTCTGAAGTGATTGAATCATTAGAGGACAACTGCACCAAACACTCACAGGAGAAACATGGCTTAATGAGATTAAATGGGTTATTTTTGCTGGTCTTCAGTTCTGCCTCTGACCCACATGTGGTTTGCAGGCTAGAACTGACATTATCCAAAGAAAAACATTTGGTACCTCTGCACATAGACCACAGCTGGTCAACAACTCATCCCAGATTTAAACACAATGTATTAACTCTCATCTGTTGCCAGAAATTAATATTACATGCTATTAAAAGGCTGGGCCCCCAGAAGTGTGCTGAACTGAGTGGGCCTTCACATCACTTGGAAACAAACAGGTATCAGGTTGGACATGTGTCTGTATCTAATGGAAACCTTGTTTTAATCAAAATGCTGATGCTACTTTCACTCGCTTGCATACATACACCCTTCTCCTTGCACTGCCACACTGCAAGCAAGGTTGAAATGCCAAGCACCAAAAAAAGTTTTAAAGAGACAGAATTAATTAAGCTTGTCTGCATACACCTTTAGGAGCAGCCCTTACTCACACAATCACATGCTGGTTTACCCAGAGGGCTTACACGTTGCTCAGCACACAATGTGCAAAATGCTTATCCTTCATAGGACAGAGGAGATGCCCTCCCTCTCTTCCCATCTTTGTTGCTGGACTTACGGCTCTGGCCTTTGTGCTCCTCCCCTGTTCTCCAGCTGAGGCCAGTTGCTCCTTAGTGCTTACAGTGGACGCATTGGGAAGATGACTGAAGGCTTCACCTGTGTCATTCAGCAGCCATGTGGGAGAGGAAGGTGGTAGCCCTATGCATGACTGAAAAAACCAGCAAATTACAGGAGTTTCAAGTCAAGTATTCTCTTTGGGTGCCCAGACTTTCCAGGGCAGTTTATCCCAAGTGTTACTTGACTGTAGTATAGCGTATCCTAACTTCAGGGTTCACTGGGAATTTTCAATACCTTCAAGCCAAGGACATAACCAGGGATTACTGTATGACACAGCCTGTGAAAACTCAGGTTTGAGTGACTTACTCCATGATATGCACAACTCCTTGGGTGACAGCCAGTGGAAAACATTTCCCCTAGGCAGCACTCCACTTCCTGGCCACCACAGCCCCTCCATCTACCCCTCCCCTCTCAACAGAGACCACCTCCAAGGTGTGGGGTTTACACATTAGAGTCTTGTTTGGTATCTGATTCCACAAGCCAAGGGGAAAGGTAACATGCATCCTGTAAAGACCATGTCATTACACACATTCATACAGGCCTGACTGAGCCTTTATTCTTGCTTTTCTCAACCTCTGAGCATCCAGGCTTGCTGTCTTGGTGCAGTTCTCACTGGATGCCTCAGCAAGCTGTCAGGGTTTGGAAAGCACATGCACTGGCAAGATTTGTTCCACTCTGTGGCCGTCTTACAGTATGTCAGCACAACACAGCAGGATTGGTATTTATCATGAATCAAGCCACCAGCTCTGCTGGCCATGGTACTGCTGCCAGGAAAAGCCTGTCACCCATTATGCAGACCAGCATGGGAAGGTAGTGAACCTCTTTCTCTCCATTCCTGTTACTTTTCTCATTCTCCCTTCCCTGCACCCAGCCCCATCCTCTTGCCTCCTTGATGAGCGTCCCTGGGGTTCCTGGATTCCCCCTGGTGCTGCTGGCCCTGCCAGCACACTGGCCACAGGGTTTAGGTGACCACCAGGTTTTTCAGTCTTCCCAGAAGGAGAATTTCTGGTGGAGGGAAGTGGTGAAACACTACATTCCTTTGGAAAACCTGGTGTCTCCTAAGCAAGAGCAAGGCTGATATGAAATACTAAGAGAGAGAAAAAGAAAAAAAACAAAAAAGGAAGAACTTCTTTTCACAGTCTGTAGATGCAAAGTGAAACTATTTTGATAGATTCAACTCTCCCACGTTTAAAGGCCCAGAGTTTCTCATCTCTGACTTTTTCCTGAGGCACAAAATTTCACCCATGACTTGACAAACTGTAACATCTACAGTGCTTTGTGGCTCCTCAGAAGCTTGCTGCCACCCTACCAAAGCTCACCTTCAGTATTTTGCTGGGTTGATATTACCACATTATCTAACTTTTTAGGGCTTTCCTTATTTTGACACATCTTACTTTGCTAATACTTCTCCCTGGAGCTGAAAATCCAGTGATATGGAGCTCTTGTTAGCAGACTGACATCTCCATGATTGGATATGGGCAGCCAGGGAAGAAAATATTTGGGCCTATGTTATCAAAGTGTTCCTTTTGCTGGCAAGTGATCATCCTCAGCTTTTCTGTGGATGCTGAGAAAATTGCTAAGCTAATAATGTATACAAGAGCCATTTGCCTTCAGCCTCTACAGAGATTCACCCAGCTCAGCAGAGGGCAGATCCAGCTTGGCAGTCTGATTTTGAATGTCCTTCATCTCCAGTTCATGTGCTGGACATTGAAAGCAAGAATGGCTTTTGCAGAAGCATCTTAAGTGAAGAGACCTGAGTTTAAGCCTGATCTTACAAAAGCTCAGCCGTGTGCTTGGCTTCCTGAAGTTAGCCCAAAGGGATAATAATTCTATATATTGGCTTTGAAAAGATTCTTGTTTTGCTCTCCATACTGTTTCAGTAAAATAACAATATAGCCAAAGAGGTGAAGTATTGGTAAGTGTTTCAGTCTGGACGTAACATCTTTCAAAAGGAAATGTTCTACCTCAATGAAGTTGCAGAAGGGTTCAAAGGAGTGGGTGACAGTATTTTATATCATACAAGGAAACAATCAAGGATTAAAAATCTATTATTCTGGGATTATGCTATGGATTTTCCTCCAAGCATTATGAAATGTTTCTGTTTCGCTGTTGACAAATCATCTTCTACAATGTTGTCTAAATACATTCACTCACTATCACCATTGTTGCACCCATTGATTCAGGGGAGATAAGAAGACAGGTTAAAACAGAGGTAGCAGGTGACTGGTTGTACCACCTGTGAAGTATTCGTGCCTATGTTGTTTGCTAGAGTTGATGCTCAGATACTTAGGATATGTTTCCTGCTTACTTCTTCTCTGACACATGTAGGAGCCCATGCTCTGCCCTTCTTCTGTGATAACCAGTGTACCTCTAGAAAGATTTTTAAAAGCCAGGAATGGGGTAGAACACAAATTCCATGTTTTGGAGAAATTTTTGTCCTGGTATACGCAGAAATTAAATAGTGTTTGTGTCCCCTCCCTGTTCTAAAGACAAAGGTAGCATTAATAATGCAGAGCATGTCACTCTTCAAGCTCTCTTGCAGCTTTTAAAACATAGAGAGCAAATAGAAAATTTACCTTTCATCTCCTTTTGAAATTTAAGTTAGGTCTTATTGGTGACAAGTGAAATTAAACTGGTTGTTGCTGTTTAACTTCTCTGTGCTGTTTCCTCACATGAATTAGTCATGACCAACTCTGCTTGGCAGCTGTCCTTACAAAAAACAGAACAGAGTGAAGGGTTAAGCACTCCCATACAATTTACCCAATAAATTTGTCATATCCCTTATATAGAGTTGTCCCTCCAGTTCTGCCTGTTCCCTAACATATCTGGCAGTTTGAACAATGTTGGCAATATTTGAGCAATTATGCATTCCAAGTGGAAAGGTTAATATACCTTACCCTCAAATGCAGGGTGTGTTTTGTCTTGTGCCTTAAACCATTCTTGATGAGCACTGATTGCACAACAGACATGAAGTAGGAAGGTGTTCTTTCAATTTCAGCATGGCCTAAATTGTTTTGGTTTAGCAAAAGGCCAATAGTCCAATGCAAGAATGGGATAAACACACCTTGATTTGAGTGTTGAGGCAGATCAGAAAGAGAGAACTTCACTGCAGTTATCACTTTCCAAGTGTTAAATGCTTTGGTCATACAGGCATGGGTGCAAAACCAGGTAAAAGATAACCCATAAAAGAAATCCCTCTGATGGAGCTCAGAATAGGATCAAGGACGTGTGAGATTTGTGGTTTATTTCCCACTCTTTTCGTTGAGCAACACTGGGACATCAGTTTCTTTTTTGGCCAGTTCTTGGAGACAGCACTATTTATGGTCAGAGCAGGTTCTGGGCAGGAGTGGACAGGGCTGGAGAAATCTTGCAGCCTTGTGCCAGGTGGGACCTGCAAAGATCACAGTCAACCAGGACAGGGATAAAACCACCTCCCAGGCCAGCCAGCCTGGTTGCTGACATCTTCAGCCCAAACCACAGCTGAAGTTGGAGAGCAAGTGTGAATTGCAAACAACAGCCCTGCAGAGGAGCACCCCAGGTCACCAGGAGGCCAGGAGCTGCTGGACTGGCTACTACAGTCCTCTTACGCCAGCAACAGGGCACACCCAGTGGCCAGCCTGCCTGCCCTGCCCGGCAGGAATGCTTGGCTGCGTAGTCAGGACCCAACTTAAATAAGGAAAAAACAAATCTAAGCAGCAGAGAAGGATACTTTGCAGGTCACAGCCACCACCAGTGCTGCCCATCCACCCTCAGTGTTCACAGAAGGTCCGAAGTACTGGTGGACAAAGCAGGTCAGGTCCAAGATGTCCACCTACCCCTTTCCACAAGACCTGAATGGGTCTGAATGACCCAACCTGCACCTGGGTGCTCCTGCAGGGCCCCATATACCTCACCAGAGTCTCTCACGCAGCAGCCCTGTTCTGGTGAAAACTGGTGAGAACTGGGCACTCGGCTTCTCCACTTGTGGCTGGTGATATTTCCCTGACTGGGGTGATGTTGATGTTCGTAATGAAGCTTTGGCAGAGAAAGAGAGACATATTGTAACCATTAGCAGACTTCACATTTAGAATTTATCTCAGAAAAGGAAAAAGGATAACTCAGCTTGATTGGGATTTTGTGCAAGTTTGGGTCTAAACTTTCCATTGTAGTACTAGTCCTGGTCTGCACCATCATCTTCCTCTGACCCAGAAAAACTTGATCGTGAAAATAATGTTAGTTAGAAAATAATGGAACTGATAAGTCATTGCAAGCACATGTGTGTCTCATTATACATCAGTTCAGTTTCACTATATATTTTACACAATGTAACATAAATTTCACTATGTGCCACAAGTATTTCAATATGTGATAGTCAGAAAGTGGCAGTTTACACTAAAAGTTTCAGTATGTGGTAGGATATTTCAAATACTATAAATTCTCCTTTTAAATGAAATGTATTATGTAGATTAGTAAGAAATGCAGTTGTTTTAGTTTACTCAATGTGTTTTTCTTTCGGAACAGTATTTAGTACTGTGTTGTTAAATTGCCATGTTTATTTTGTTAATACATATTAATGGATGATTAAGTGAAAATTCATTAAATACACACCACACAGAACTCCAGCAACCCATGTTCTGTTTCTTAGATCTTGTATCTCAACTCAATTTATACCATATTAACAAACACGCTATATTTACAGAGAACAGAATAAACTTCCTGCTCAAGTCTAGTTATTGGTCTGACTTTTTAAATGAATTCTGTTTGAGAAAGTAAAATTTGAGGGATCTGAAACCACCTATGAGGAAGAATTGCTAAAGCAATGGGCCAGTATATGCAGGGTCTGCACTGAATTGCCATGTATTGCAGATGATCATCATTTCAGTAGCAACCAGCAGCAGAAGAATGGGCGCAGCCAGCACTATGCTGCTAATCATGGCTTTGATCAGTTAACCATAAAAGTATCATAAGGTCTTTTGCTAGCAAACCCCATCCCAGTCACTTAAAAGGGATATTCACTATGACACTACTACACCAAGAAGCTCTGTCATAGGGTTACCACATCATCATATTTTCACACGTGATTTACTTCAGTGTTGGAAAAGACAGATTACCTTTGCGAGATACTTGCCATGAACCAAGAGCATATTAAAAACAATCATGTGGGTTAGTAAAGCCACATCTGCAGCAAGGACCATCTCCTGCAACCTCGGTGAAAGCAACACTAATGCTTCCAGACTGGTGCAGCAAAGCAATCTTCCCACAGCCTGTACCTACCATCAGAAATGCAGAAAGAAGAAAAAAATTAGGCTAATTTTTGGTTATGAGTTCTCCCTCATTCTCATCGCATCTAAACAGGAGTCACACCAAGAACAGCTCCAGGCAAAGTTCTATTTTATTTGAAAAACAGTAGAGAGCATGGGGCAATGCTGAACTCCAGCCCAAAAGAGAAAATATCCCCCAGTTAACTCTGGCCTTCTGCCCCTCAGGATATAATTACACAGATCATTTTATAGCACTTTTCTAAGGATAATTTCAAAGTGTTAATGATCTGTACTGTAGTTCAGTGCTTAGCAGAACTGGAGGCCTCATCTACCCTGTCTCACACTCGCAAGACAGGGTAACCCTGCACGAATGTTACTTTGTGCAAGCCACTTAGAGAGTTACAAAGGTCCTGGATTAATTAGAAATTGGGTCTTTTAACGTAACTCCTTGCCCCACCGCAGACCTAGCAGATCTCATTGGCTCCCTGCCAAATAGTTCAAGCACCTATTAACCAAGGAAAAGGTAAAGAGCTTGGGTTGTAATGCGCTGGATTTCAGCCCAGCACCTTCAAATCTCCTAACCCACAAGAGCAGCTTATCTATGTTTGGAGGTCAGAGACCTCAACAAAGCCCTGTTAACAGGTGAATGCTGGCACAAACTCAAAAGTTTGTCTCTCCATATTGTAGCATTTTCTTGGTTTCTAACAAGTGTGCCAAAAAGGGCCACCAAAGTGGCCAGTGACACATTTTGGGCTGTCTGAGACCACCTGTGCTAATTTATTTGGCAAAACATGTCACCATGAGTGCTTCCTTAGCTCACAGGAGCTGGAACTGAATGCATCCAGTATACAGCTTGGCTAACCTACTCTTCCAACGTTTAAAACCAAGACCCACAGTTCTCCTTGTCTGCAGTCTTCACCTACCATAAGAAACAAATTCCTCCCCATACACACCACAAATCAAAGCTCATGAGCTGTGTCAGATGCTTCCCAGGAACTGGACTGAAGCAAATATGAATGTTTCTGTCACACGTGAGGCATGGGGACAGTCCAGATTTGCAGCAATTATTGCTGTCGTCCCAGCCAGGGTCTGGGTGCAATGGGAGCTGCCTTCCCATGTCACCCCTGAAGACCTGAACCATGAGCATCCCCATCTGCCTCCTCCATGGCAGCCTGAGAGCAGCCCGACTGCTTTGCTTGAGCACCTCTGTGTTAGACCAGACAAAACATGGGCTCGTATCTCTGTTCAATAAGATATTTGAGATTAAATAAATGTAATGTTTTTTAGTGCATGTCTGCTTTCCAGCATGACCAAACCTGAGCTGTCCCTGTTCCTCTTTAAAAAAAGGAGAAGCAACAACAGTGCAAACTTTCCAATATTCACTTGCTCCCATGTTAGATCTGGGCTAAGATACATTAAAAAGCAGTGTATTTATGTCCTAGATTCCACTGCTGATACTGCCAGCAAAAGCTAAATTACAGTGATTTTCCTCTAGTAAGGTTGCTAGTCCAACAAGTTTTGGAAGGAGGCAATCCTATTACACACATCCTTCAAGTCCCTTCCTAAGCCCTGTCAGTCTATAATTTTAGCTTACCCGTATTACTGATCATGTATAATTGATGCTGAGCCATCCTTTAGCCATCATGAAAGTTACATTATCTAAGCTGTTGCATTACTTTCACTAACTCATTTTGTCCAAAGTTTTTAGTATTTCTCAATTGAAAAGGCAAAACAGCAACAGAAGTTCACAAAATGTATATCAACTCACTTATCAAATCCAAACCTTTCCACTCAACCCGATTAAGTTTCACTTGTAGGTTAAACCACATGATTTCAGCAAAAGAAATTGCAGCACAGCTTGCAGTGTATGCTGTTGTGATTTTAGAAGCAACTGGCATAGGCTTGAAGACCGCAGTTTCATGTGTACCAATAACATTTAACGAAGGACTTTTCCATCTTTGCTGACTGAAGAGGTAGGACCATTCATAGCATATAATTAAACTGTTGAGTTTCCGTTGTTTTGAATGTGACCTACCTTTTTTCCTCTTTACTCAGCTATGACTGAAGCTAATATCTGTTCATCAAAATCCTTCTGTTTTGAATCAATGTATCTCCATCTATGCAAATCTGAGAGGAGAAAGGCTCACAGCAGTTCATATTCCTGATAGCTGAAACATTCCTGTGGAACATCTCTGCCGTGTTCACGTTTTACAGACGTTTCTCTGTTTGAAGTCAACTTCTACATGTTTTCACACAGAAAATTTTCATCAGTCTCATTTCCTTCAGCGTTAGCAGCAAAACATTATCATCAGCATGCAACCTTACAAAGTGACACCTTAAAGAAAAAAGCTTGATAAAAAATGTTGTTTTGGCATGATGTGAAAATCTTCCATATCAGCAGCTTCCTGCACTTTTCTGCTGATTTTCATCAAATCAACCTTTTATTTCTTTCAAAAAAAGAACAAATATTGGTACTCAATAACACACTGTGACAAATAGTATTGTGCTGATCTTATGTGAGGAAAAAGACTGGTCAGACCAAAACTTCTCATTTACTGCTGCACATCCCTGCCCCTAACTGATGTTCCCTTCAGGACAGGGGAAGCAGCTTTTCTTCACTGGTAAGATTGCTTGAGAGTTTTGGTGGGGAAAAGGCCTTTCCTCAATGTTCATATGATGGCTTTTATGCTGTGAGACATAAAACAACTGTAAAATTCAGCATCTGTTGAATTCCATCTGTGTGGACAGGCAGGCATTTCCCAGTTCTGAAATTGTGGTGTGCAGTATTGTTTACAAGGACAGCAAACCTCCCAACTTCCATTTGCAAAATGTTCCACCAACACAGATGAAAGCCAAGAGGGAGACTTGGCAGGCACTTTGTATATTAACCAAGAGGTCCAAATGAAAAGAAATAGCTTGTTGATTTAAAGGAGCGCTCTCAGGACTGCTTTGTGGTAGCACAATGCATTTTACTTTCTGGACAACTGCAGAAAATTAACAAATCCCTTGTTTAATGCTGGATTTCTATACCTAGATATCTGCTTGTTCCCATGTTCTGTAAGCATAGGATAACACAAATCGCTTTCTACTATACTACCAGAAAACAGGAGTCAAAAAGAGGACAGAACAGAAAAGTGTACTGTAATCAGCAGTTATCCTCTGAAGCTGGCATATCAAATCATGTTTTATTTTTTAATTTTAAAATGTTAGCATTTCGTTATTTTCACAGAGCTGGCAAATCCAAAGAGCTGGAGAGGAATAGACCAAATCCAAACAACTCTTTACATGCAGAAGCATCAGAGGACGCTGCAATCCCAGGCTGTGTTTAGGCAACTCAAGAGCTGGGAAAGGTTTCTGCTGCATGGGAGTTGTGCCCAAGATTAGGCACTGAGGCCTTCAGAAAGGACACTGATCAAAACAAGTACTGGTATAAAGGAGCCTCACTGATCTCAAAAATCCCTGAATCATCACAATCCATCAAGCATTAAAAGGAAGACTACTCTGAATTCATTCTCAACAAGTGCCGTCACAGTTCAGATTCACACCTTCTCCGGAGGTTGACATTTGGAATTTATATTGACCCCTCAATTGCTTCTGTGGAAATAATGAAGAACACCAAAATGAAACTCAGGAGTCAACCCAGATCCTCTTTGCACTCCAGCTAGGCATATCCTAAACGCTGGGGGGTGGGAGAGGGAAGCCAAGCTGTCTTTCATGTTCAGTTAGCAATATCCCAGAGCATAGTGAAAGTAATTATTTCCATCTGCCACATACAACCCAGAAACCTGAAAATGGTTCTGCTAGGAGAAATCTAATACACCAGTGAATAACCAGAAGTAATCTACTGCTTTCTTTTGCAATTGGTCACAATGCTCTGGCGATGCCATCAGTGCAGTTCACTGTTCTGCTATGCCTGGTAGGGTGAATGCCTAGTACAGGTCTCCAGACTGAGCAGTGTATCAAGCAACAGGTGGTAGAGAAAAAAGGTGCGGAAAATGCCCAACCCACTGCAGGAATTATGTTTTTTTAACTTTCAGTCCACATTTGAAAAGTATTAGACTAGGCAATTTTTCCCCTTCTTTTGAGAAAAAGCTGGTAATTACCCAATTACCTACTTGCACAAAGATAACTTTTTTGAGATGAAGTTCTTTGTCCATACAGCCACTGTTTGTAATGAAAAATAATTTCAGAATAAATGTGTATGAATTCAGTAGTTACATATATGAACTGAAGTAGAGCAGTTACTATAGTTCAGCATAAAATCCCCAGATATTTATATGATCACTGTTACTGAGCTAATTGACCACTATCAACAGAAGCAGAGATACCACTCCATCAGTTCACCAGCACTGCCCTTCATTCCAGCACATCTGGCTTTTAAGCTGCTGCATCATTCCAACCCTCCCTTTCCAAAAGGAGCACTGTGCTGGGTGGGTAGGAGAAGGGAAAGGAAAACTAGATGAAGGCATCATTTCAGTAGCTATTTAAGTCTGAGCTATTTGATAAAACAAGGACAAGCTCAATTTCTTTATGAGACTCGTGCAAAACCTTCCAGGAAAAGAAAAGCATTATTATCTGAAGGCACAACCTTTGAACAGCATAACAATTTTCTTCTTAACCATAAACATAGGACTTACATAGTCCTACTAGACCCATCTGCCTTTCATGGGCTCGTGAATAGCCAGGTATGTTGTGCCTTGATCAAAAGGACAATGACAACTAAGGAAATTCCCGGTCATTATAAATTACTGAGAACTAACCACGCTAAAGAGGAAAACAGATGGTGTTTCTTCAAATGACATGGATGAAGTCTGGTACCTGGCTTTCTATACCCAGGTTTAGACTCTGGATGCACACAAATTGTCCATCACCCAAGCTACATGGTGTGACAGGACAACCCTCACAGTTAAGAGTCAGTTTTATGAGTTGATGAGCTCAGATTGAGTTAGCTTGCAAAGATCAAGTTGCTGGTTTAGCAGGACTAGTAGAATTTTAAATAAAAGATGAGAACATACACCATTTTTAAAAGATAAGAACACACACCATTTTAAAGAGAAGAGTCTTAGGAGCAAATGCGTAAAACAAAGCTCTCATGTTTGCTAGAAAAGATATTTTACTTAATGAGAAATCTGCAGTTATTAAAGTTGTCACAGAATTCCCCATGAATTTCTCAATAACTGAGAAGTGGACTGGCTAGAAGCAGACAGGCTGAGTCGCTCTCCCATTGTTAAAATAACTGGGATGTCTCAAGATTCTCTGTTTAGATAACAAGTGAACTTTTGTGGTCTGACCTTGTTGAAATATTTTCGATATCCTCTGTTTCTGACCAAGTCAAAGGAATTCTTTTTTTTTTTTTTTTTTGACAAAAGAGGCAAAAGCCATAGGTCTGCCTGATGAAACCCCAAATAATCCCCCCCCTAGTCAGACCAAACAGGAACTCTATCTCAGACTGCAATATTCATCCCCTCCTTCTTTTCAGAAGGGAAAGTAATATCCAGAATCTGAAATACTAGGAAGGCCACCTCCCCCTAACCATACATACTAACCTCAGCCTTATCAAAGCAGACAAGAAAAACTGAGGGTGCTGCACTGTGTTGGTTCAAACTAAACAAGCCAAGCAAAAGATTTTATAAATCTTATTTATGACACATGAAAAAGTTGCCTTCGACTCTCACCACAGTGCTAAATACCACAGACACTGTGAAAGGGGCACCTCTATTATTCAAAAAATATTTGTATGCTTTTGGTGAATTAATTGCATTTAACATTTTGGTTAAACACACAAACAAGCACAGTTTTTTGTTGTTGCTTCAAATGAAGCCACAAAGGGAACAAAAGGCATCCAACGGAACCAATTTAGGTTTATAAACATATTAATTTTAAGAGCACTATGTGTACACTTAAAATCAATTTAAAGCAGTCAACCTTTGCAGTACGATGCCCATTTTCACTGCATCCAAATTATCCATAAATCCAGATGCAAGTTGTCACAGACACTTCTTTGGAGAGTTTACAAAGTTAAAAGTCAATGTTTCCTATTAATTAATAATTGTTTTCAGCTGTTTTGGCAAGTGATTCAAACAAAGTGTCTGCCTTTAATGTTACAATATAAAAGTTTTATTCCTCAGAGGCTTGAGCACCAAGCGGGATTTGCCTCATTTGCAGGAAGGTGTCATACATGATTGCTTGGAACATGTGTAAGCAAATAAGATTGCTGGCTATTGTACCTGCCAGTGCAGTGATTTCCGTTCCACATTGCCCTGGTTCCAGTCAGAACAGGGTTAATTTCTGCAGAAGCTAGGGCGGGTGCATGGCTAGGACCCAGAGGTTATTCTATACCACCCCATGTAATTTTCTGGGCATGGGGGAAGAGCTCCCTTCAGGGTCAGTGCAGTGTGGCAGAGGTTGCAGTTGTGTATTGTCAGAGGGTTTCTCTGTGTGAATCGTTTGCCTCTTTCTTGTACCCTCTGTCATTAGTATTGTTGCTGCTACTGTTAGTTTTCTTACCTCATCGCTGCTTCCAGTAAACTGTTCTTACCCCAACCCATGATCTTTACCTTTTGTGCCTCCAATTCTCCTCTGCAGCCCACCACAAGGAGAGTGGAAGTGAGTGAGCGGAGAGTGGTTTGGAGTGGTTTCAGTGGGAAGACTAAATTGGAGAATACCATTCCTAAATGATGACATGTATCCACTAAAATTACCCACCAAGCAGTTTCAGAGGAACATCAGCTGAGATAATTAAAACAATGCTTCTCATATTAACAGAGTGCCATGCCATGAGAGAGTCATTCCATAATGAAACCAAACAGTTTGTGTATCATTTACCAAACTATGCCATCTCGTGAATTTAGTATCACACCCTTTAAACTTTGCATTGCAAAGCATGATAGCATCTGTACCTTCTGAGCTCCATCACCCAGATATTACTGACAGGCTTGCTTGACATATTGGCAGATGGTTCAACATAATTCCAGCTCTGACCAGAGCCTGCTCCACAGCAGGATTAAACATGGCTTTGAGAAGGATGTTCTGCCATAACTAACCTTCTAGATACCGTCTTTTATTCCTGAACTTCTACCAATTCATTCCCCCAGCAAAACTGAAATGAGAGTTCTCCTGGAAGCTGAATTTCCACATCTGTGGAGAAGAAGGACAGTAGATTCATGACACAAGCTGATGAACCCTGTTTGCAAAGTAGAAGGTACTGACATCAGCATAAGCAGCAGTAACATCCCCAGTTATTTTCCCTACCGGAACAGCAGACAACTTACTGAGAAACTTTTCTCTTGTACTGCATCAAGAAGCTTGTGAAGTGAATCAAAAGTGCCAGTTTTCTCTCTTTCTGGTACATCATGGGAGTTGCTGCTAGCTCCTCCCAGCTCTTGGCTTCTCCCTCTAGTTTTAAAAACTTTTAAGTTGTTTTTCATTTGCTGAGGTAGAATTTTTAAGACTGAATAGCACACTTTATCTCTGCAAGGCAATAAATCCAGAAAAAGCTGTAGACTGTGCTAAGCAGGCAAAAACGTGGCTTATGCTTGGCGAGTGTACTGGTGTCAGTATTCAGAAGAACCAGACTCAGGTTTAGGTCAGGCCTTATCTTGGGGGAGGAGATTCTTCCACCAGGACAACACCCTTACTACATGGTGTGAATGGCAGAGGGATACTTCAGAACTCTCCAATCAGTGATCCACCAAAACACTTAGCAGAAAGACAGTAAAAGAGGGAGTGTTCTCCTGTTGTTGTGATCCTATTTGCCACTGCAAAATAAACTCAAATATTTCTCAAGAAATTTCCAGCCACACCATTCACACTTAATCTTATCTCACTACACAGTGAAATGTAACAAAAATCCCAGTGATTGATTTGCTTCAAATAATTAGCACCAAGGCTACTCAGTGAAATTATCTCTAATGAGATATGAAATAATGAAATGTCCTAACGTTACTTCAAATCCCTGAAACCATCTTTGATAAAAGTAACAAAATCACTCAGAAGAAATCCTGCAGGTAAAGATGCACACTCATACTCATTACTATCGGGTCAAGAGGTACATGCATGGTTACAGCGTATCTGGCAAATCCACAGTAATTATGCATCCTCATGTTCTCCCTCCCTGGCCAATGCCTCCAGTGTACTCAGAGACACCCTGTAGCAACAGGAGGTAAAGGTTCCCTATCTTGGGGCAGCTGGGAAAAGCTTACACCCTTGTTTATTAAGTGGCAGTGGTGGTACATGCCCACACATTAAGGTGTTAAGGATCTTCTCCTTTATTGATGGCATCCACATTCATTTCAGCTTAGTACCTCACTACACATAAGGATCAAAGCAGAACACATAAATAAACCACAGTTCATTTTAAGCAAATATTATACTAAAGATGATGCATTTTTATCCCAACAAGATCATACCTTGCAGCAAAGATCTACTTGTTGATGCTGCACACTTGATACCTTTTATTAGTTCAGCATTTCCTAAAGCTGAAGAATAAATTCCCTTTAAAAAACAAACTTATTGTTTTTCTGGAATGTTCAAGCCTCCCGATACTATCAAATGGTATTTTGGAATAGGAGCCACATGTGGTTTTTAGCACTGTTAATTGCCTGCAGTGACACAAACAAGGGTTGACCTGGGTGCGGCTGTGGGGAGGGTAGCTGTGCATCTTTCATTTGCCATCACATGATCTCAGCTTTGCTTTTTGAACATATACAGAAAGCTGATTATACAGAGAAAACAAAACAAGTGTGAATGCAGGCTGTGGATGCTTCCATTTACTTGAGTGCCACTTTTTAAAGAGAATTTAATTTACACCTTGTGTTATCTTGTTGGGAGCTTGTGTGGTTACCCGAGAACAAGTCTCTGTTACAGGTGTGGCTCAGAAACTTGAAAGACCTAAATTTCAGAGTCCCCTAAAATGATAGCTGAAGAATTAATTGTTATGCTCAGCAGCTATAATTCACCTGCTTTGTGTTCAGAGCATGGAACAAAAAAAAAAATAATGAAGGGCTGCATTATGGAAAATCGTGGCATTTGGTTTGAGGAAGGAGGGAGGGAAGAGTGCAAGTAGGTAGGCTGCAGAGATCTGAAATATTTCCCTCCATACCCTCAAAAGACACTGAACTCAGTGTGATTTATGGAGACCAGAGGGGACACAACTTCTGCTGCACCTCCTCCAATAAGCCAATTGCAGCAGAACCCTTAAATGCATTCAAGTTTCAGTAAGAGATAAAATAAAGACCAAGCAGTTCCTGCTATTGACATATTGATTAAAAACCCGCAATATATTTCAAGTCAATTGGAAGATGACCCATTAGGATTGCGCCCTCTTACCACTGAAATAATTGAATGCACAACCAGAAGTAGGACATCACTAATTTCACTGAAAACTCACATAATGATTTCTTAGTGAAGGGCATTTGAGCAATAATTTAAGCTTTTTTTTTTTCTTTTTAATTACCATTATGCCTATTCTTCCAGCAATTTCCTCAACAGCCATCAAGTATAAATTTATATACAATAAACCAAAACTGGATGGCTTCCATAGGGGAGCAGACCTCCCAAATTGGCAGAGAAACTGCCTGGGTGGTTCAGCAAAACCATGCCTCAGCAGAAAGGCAGAAGTTCTTTTGTGTCTTCATACTGAAAGGCATTGGGATGTACAGTGCAGAAATGTTGATGATTAAAAATGACACATCCTCTTTTCTACTGCCTATACAGCCTTGTTATGAATATTGACATCTTGTTCTACAACTAAACCCCATATAATGGAATCTTAGTCTGACTGGAAAATGAAACAGAAAAGGCTTGTGACCAAAACTGGGTTTGGTACTTATTACACACGTTGAAAATGTATTCTGCTGTTCTGCATGAAACATCCAGAGCTGCATAAAGTAAAACTTCAGAGCCATGAAACTAATTTTCATGACACAAAGGTCCTCGAGCGACTCCACATCCATGCACCCATCCCCTGAATACTGATGATTCAGTGTTCCAGAACACGGTGTACTAGAAGGGTAACCCGTAGTGCCTGTGCAGGCCAGGCTGCCACTTTCTGCACTGAGACCTCCCAGGTCTGACTCCTCACAGCTGAAGGAGGCCTGAGTCGAGGACCTGCTGCAGAGGAGGAAGCTCCAAAACAATTCTTGTAAATACAGGCCTCCTTCAGCAATGTGCTAAAGCATCACAGTTAAGTACACCTCCGCAGTGCAGTGCTTGCTCCGAGGAGGAGCAGCTATAGCAGGTGGTGACACCAGAGGTGCCAGACACTTTGCTCCGCAGGTGAAAGCCATTGCACTGCATTCATGGAAAGGATGGAAAGGAAAGCACGTGGCCGGAGCCGTAAGATGATGAGTGAATGAGAAACCTGGGTGAGATCAAGAATCTGGCTCTGTCATTTCGCTCCCCACAAAGTATTTTCTCTCAAGCCCCACCTTCACTGGTTTTTAATTCCTTTCGTTTCCCTCTCTCCTCCTCTGCACCATTCTCTTACTTGTTTTCCTACAGGGCCACCCAGTTCATGCTAACAGCCAGCAGAAAAGAACTCACAGCTCCGCCGGTGAGGTGGGAGCTGTGAGGGCTCCAGATGCAGGGTTTAGTCACCCGCAGGGCACAGGTGACTGACAGCAGTCCCCCAGCCCCACAAAGGAGAGCCAGGCGTTGTGCAGTAAAGGGGCACGCACAGCCTCAGTGCTACCCAGCTGAGGTCAAGCATCAGCTAAAGAGAAGCTGCAAATTAAAGAAGAATCTGCAAGTAAGGGCCAGGATTCCTGTGATAAAATGGTCACCCTGGAAATAGTGAAGAAGCTGTGTGACTTCCTGGGTCACGCCAGCACTTCAGGCCTTTAGGGTCACCTCCACAGCCTGATCTCCTGCTCCTGTTTGGCTTGTACAGACTTGGATAAACTTTAAAAGGCAGGAAGACCAGCCTATTTTGCTGATTTTGAAGTGTGGAAAAAATCCAGTGAGGGCGTGTTTACATATGCCTGATGGAAATCAAACCTCTGAAGTGCAGATTATTTTAATTATAGACAGAAAAGCATGTAAGGTGCAAGTTTCAGCTAGATAGTTTCCATTCTGATCTTTAATTCTGTAGTAATAAAATACTTGAGTGCCTCTGTCTAGATGAAAGAATTACAGATTATCTGGTTGTTATGTCAGTTGGGACACCAAGCAACAATATGGACAGGAGGAATTATACACATATCTGTGCAAAGTAAAACATCACCAGCTTTCACTCGTACACTCTCTCCACATACCTTTCACTGTAAGACAGGCACTGAAGCGACAGGTTTAATGAACAATTCTACTGATTCTTTCCCCCCCACTACAGCCCAATTTTCTTTGAAAGAAACTTCTAGAGGTTTTTAAGATGTGCATGTGACCTTGCAAAACACATTTGACAAGTCTAGCAAGCCATCCAAATTCTGGCAGATGCAAACAAACTACATCACATACTGGCTTTACCCTTTCCACGATGCTATACTCACAATTACTGCGAGTGCTGAGCATATAATATATATTAGTAATGACCACAGATTTGTTTCCACAACACATGGATTTTATTGTATCTGTTGACCTAGATTAGTGACATGATGCAAAGATTAAGGTTTTAAACTTCTTCAGTGGAAAGTGCTATTTTAAAATTGGACACATTTTGGCAATTTCAAGTGCAGTCAAGCTCTTCCAGTCCTAAGAAGGTGTTTGACTGCCTCTCCTTCTACCTTAAGCGGTTTTTATACATGTAAGTACTACGAAATTCACACCTTGAAACTCCATATAATGCTAGTTATTTTATACATATGAAAACCTGACAGACACCAAACTCTTCTTCATGTAGCTGTTTGCATAGCTGTTTTGTGTTCTTCAATCTGTTGTTTAGAGAAACTGGTGTTTCATTTCACAGTTAGAAGAACTTAATTTCTTGAATTGTAGAGACATGAAAGGCAAGGGAAGGAAAGAAAACATCTCTCTCATTTTAAACTCATCTGCCACAAGCTAATTTGGTAGTGTAACTTGAAAGTACAGAAATCTGAAATCTAGTTCTGAGCATTTGAAACTTAACATCTTTTTACCTCTCTCTCAAGAGATATTACTCAGGTTTATGTGACATTTTGAAATGTCACCATGCCTGTCTCAAAACTAGAAGTTTTAACACAGAATAGATACCTACCTGCTTTAATTCAGAACCCATTCTATATGTAGTGACATTCTAAGAACCTCTGTGCATAACCTTTCTCATTCTAAGAAAAAAAAATAATCACTTCAGGAATCATGTTCTGGCCCAAATAAACAGGGACTGCTAAAATCAAAGGCTAAAATCCCTTTCCAAAAGCCTTATTATTCCGATATAGCCACAAAATTTGAATGGAAAATATTTTTTCTCCTGAAATAAACTTTCACTGTGTCAGGAAAATAACATTATTTTCTCAGTAAAGACACTTGGTTTTGCTGGAAGACTGAGGTTGGAAAAAGTGGTAGTACTTGCCAGGGATGCACTCAATCTTCACATTCCATCCACTTGCAGCACCAGAGCAATGGTGCCCATGGGAGCCCTCACGATTACTAACACAGTTCTCTTCCTGACACAAGTTGATAATTTTAAGTATTAATATTAGACTAATAAAAGTATGTAATCAGTTTTAACATCTACATATGGTAGCAAATGAATAAATTCTGTAAACTACAGCTAAATTTGCAAGCAAACTAACATCTATGTCTTTTGGAGAATTTAAAATCATTACATGTAAAGATATTAATTTTGGAAAGTATCTGTGAAAGGGATTAACCTATCCTTTCCGTGTCCAGTCCCTCCATTTGGTAAATTATGACTGGCAAGTTGTGAAATTTGCTTAAAACATTCATTCAAGTCAACAGACATTTTTTCAGCCCTAGTCATCTTCTAAGAGCGTGCTAACACACTTGTCAAGATGCAGATTTTCCGAAATATCAAAACTGAAAAAACTCCAGCTATCCTCAATGTCGTAAACACAGAGCTGTCACTCAGACATCGATCACCATATAAGGTCATTTAAAAAAAAACAGAGTCATAATAATTACACAGGATATAAATAATACTGGAAGTGACGATCAAGCTTTTTCATCAGCTGATAGGTATCTGGCTGTCAGAGCAAAACATAATGGAATGCAGAACTGAAAGGACTTTCCCAGTCACTGAATCCAATGACTGCTATTGTAGGCAAACAGCTCTTGCCTTTTTTTATAACTTAACCTTGTCTTGACCTGCTACACGTCTCCCACACACTCAGTGGAGAAGTAACCAGATTTGAAATAGCTCAACAGTTTACTAATGGTAGCTCATACTGCATGTTCCTGTGCTTGATCTGTCCTTGAGATTTAAGTTCTACACATTCCTGCACGATTTCCTGATCACACCAATACAAACCTAGCATTTCTGCCACTAAGGCAGCACAGTCCCTATGCCAGCCCCAATCTCTCTTTTCTGTGAACATTCAGACTCCTGCCCCTCAAAATCCCATGTAAGAACGAGTGTTCCTGCAGGCAAAAAACCCTCTTCCCTGCCTTCTCTGAATCTTCTGTACCTAATAGGAACTGAGGATTACAAGTTTTTTAGCAGAGCAACACACCATTGCAGAAGCTCTACTCATTTCCTAGCAGAAATCTTTCTCAGCTGCTTCAACATTTTGCCCATTCTCTGTTTTTTCAGGGTTACCAGGCCATCAGATGTCAAGTTCACATTCTTCCTGATAGCGGCAATGGTATCTAACTTTTTACCAGTACAAATTTGTTTTATTTAGGATGCTCCTTCACTCCATTCCACTCCTCTTGCCCCAACCAAGAATTAATGGAATTAATTTAAAACTAAAATAATCACTTAAGTAAAAGGCATCACCATGGTATGCTGACTGGCAGTCAGTGGTATCAAAGAAATAAATAGGAAATCCACTCTTTCTTCACTGAACTATCAAAAAATCGAAAGCAGCCATTGACAAACATGAAATACAATGAAGATGGCAACAAGGTCTGTATTTTTGGGTATTTTACACTGTGATTTAACTTTCCACTTATGTTTAAATTCTAAATAGTGAGGAGTGTGCATGGATGTATTTGGTACTTTTCTTTACTACTGAAATTAATTTAGTGAGCACTATTTCAGAGTCTGAACAATTTAGACCAGATCTATTTTTTCCAGAAGTTACAGCATTTCAAAGTGAAATATTTAATTACACCACAACACACCTTCTGCTGCTATTGTTACTGGCACAGTAAGTAAAAGAAACTACAAAAATGTGATTTAAATCCAGGTAAAGCAAAGATGCCACCTCATTTTTGGGATGATGTGCTTTTGTTTAGATCCCTCATCCAACCAACACTTTGAGAAGTTCCTACTTATTAACTATTAATTAAATATTCTTGTCACTCCCTGACAAAGATCCTTATTTAGTTGGGAATAAAGACAGACTCAAACTTTGTTTTATTTTTTAATAAAGTTTAAATAGTTAGAGGAAAGAGGATGTTTTAAAGCCAAGCTATTTCTTTGTTCCACGCTAGGCCTTAAAGTCAGATTTACTGGCAAATATGGGCCATGAGAAGAGTTGTCTACTTAAAATGCTGGTGTAGAATATATTAAAATAGCCAGTGACTCACTCCAGCTTACCTTAAAACAAAGGAAACACAATCTCTACAGTTTTTAAAATGTATTGCCACTTATCCTGATTAATGGAACAATTATCCCTACAAAAGGCTTTATTGTTAAATATGAAGACTCTACAAAATATTTGCTTTCTCCATTGGCAGGACTTTGAAATTGCCCAAAATATTTAGATATGTCTGCCTAAGAAAGTTTATAAATGCCAATTCAACACTGTAACAAAATTCCAAACAGAACTGGAAATTAGAATAACTCAACCAAATCATTCCACTATAAGAATATATTTCAATTCTGCATAAACACAGATCAGCATGTTTTGTTTTGTTTTAAAAATTCTTCATGTCCTGCAGAATACAACATAGGTTTGTTTCATTAGTACCTTTTCCCTTCCATTTCCTTCATGCTATTTCTTCATTAACATTTTAAACACTATCTAACCTGTCTACTGACTTCTTCTGCCCTTAAGGCTCTTTTTGGCCTCAGCTGTATCCTCACCCAGGAAGAACCTTCCCTTCTTGCTTCATAAAGAAGCTTTTGTTCATTTGATTGATTTTCATTTTCTTCTTTTTCAGATACAGATATAAGTATCATACCATAAAGGGAGCATGGAAACAAAAGGGAACAGCACTGGGAGTTACTGGCACATACAAGCCAAGACTGTGAGTAGGAACCTCAACAGCCACTATTTTTGAAAGAAAAATGTCATGCTTTCTTTATATTTGATAATATTTGACATATTTGATAATGTGTCTACTATAAGCATTGTTTTGTGCCACAAACAGCCACAAATTGTAGACACAGCAATAGAGCACAGTTTGATGAATTCAGTGTAACAAAAAAAATTGGTAGAGTTCTAGTAGCATCTGCAATGGTAACAAACATTTAGAAACCAAAATGATCCAATAACCTAAAAATATGTCTGCTAAACTAAAGAAAAATCTGTGCAATGAGATTAGAAGTCTCCACATTTCGGACTGACTGCTCAGGGACCACAGATGTAAGGAAGTATTAGCTTGGAAAAGCCTCAGCTTTCCAAAATTCAAAATCATTAAAAAGCAATCTGTTCATCATTCTATGATTTAACTGTTTCCTAGTCTATGGGAATAAACAGCAGGATACAATCCTGTTTGCAACATCTATTTAGTTTCCATAAAAAGCAAAACCAAAAAACTTTTTCAAGAAAATTAAGAAAATATTCTTGGAGAAAAAAAAAAAATTAGATGAGCACAAGGAAATGCCATGACAAATCCTGAGACAAATTATCCTACATCACTGCTAGTCTATGAAAACTGGTTTGAATAATAAACACACTGGAGTATTCAGTGACAGCATACAAATCAAAAGTATTTGTAAATTATTAAGCTGTGCATGTTTTTAACTGACAAAACATGCTCATGGGCTTACTTTAAAATCTCTCACTGCTTGTTATCAAAGTTAAAAGATCATTTGCATACCAATACATATACTGTAAACATGAACTTCTCATTAAGGAAAGATGGATTTACAGTAATTTGATCTTTTACAAAAAGCTATTGGTAACCGAATCTCTCAGAGTCTAACTTTCTAGAAAATTAAACCAATGTTTCCACCCTCAAAGCTGAAACACTACCACTTTAGGAAACAGCCCTGTTTATTTGCTAATCAGAAATACAATCAAGTGGCATATTTCCATTTGCTCTTCAGCTGACAGTTTCAGCTTCATTATATTTTACAAGAAAACAGCAGACTTGCAGAAGTCCTGTAAATTCTTTCATATTGCGACTGATTTAATTACAGCGGTGAAAAAACGCAGCAGTGATGCAAAATAAGATCAGCCCAATTGCCCTTATCTGATGATAGGATCTCTCTTCCTGTTTGGCTTACAGCAGTGAGGACTTCTTGTTTTGTTTCGGCTTTTTGTTGGTTTCTTTTTTTCTGGTCAGGCTGCCTCTGTCAAGACTGACAGAAGCAAGAAGTTGACATGCCCTTATAATTCCAGCTTGAGAATGATCCTCATGTGAATATAGCTGAGTTTCAATCAGTAGGTCGGGGAATGATACTAATGTGGAGAAAATTATCTGGATAGCTCATATGTTCGCTTAGCCACTGAATGGGTGTTTCCAGCATTGGCTCAATTCCATGAATCATCACTTGAGTCTTCTGCTCTCCATCTAATTCAAAGAAAAAGAGAAACCACTAGTATACCATTCAAAGTTCACAGAAAGATTAAAACATTTACCCATACTTCATTTACGGTAGATTTAATTGGTATTACAGAGTTTAACATTTAACAGAATGAAAAGCAGGAACTATCAGTGCGGAGAAAGCTGAGATTTCTATCATCTAAAACAGAAACTTTGACTTAAAATTAATTCCAAGAAAAAAATGGCTTAAAATGAAACTTAACGAAAGTGCCATTCTTCTTTATTAGTTGCAAGGGGTTTTTTGCCTTTTTTTTTTTTTTTTTTTTTAATCCCTACATTGATCACAGCTTGGTGTAAACCCTGTTAAGGCATATCCATCTCACTCGGCTGTAAGGCATATGGATTTCACACAGGTCCCGCTTAAGATATTGAGTTTCCTAAAACATACTGGTAAGTTGTATTCCTAATACTGTGATCTCCTGAAAGAGCTGGACTGTGTGTAATATGTAACACATAAAATACCTGTAATACTCCTGAAGTAGTTTTGTTTTGCTAAGGATAATTTACGTGTATCACTAGCAAAATTTCTGAGTTACTCTGAAGGCTGAGTTGGCACCAGCTTTTTCTCACTTAGTTTCATCTCTTGGAAAAGCTAAGTTAGCAAATGATTCCCAGTATGACAAGAATATCTTCTAAGAATATTTCAATTCTTTTTTATTTATACTTGTCCCGGAGGATGCAAGTACTTTGATCCTTTGATTCAAATGATGGGAACCAGCTAAAGCAACTGACATAACTGTCATGACATGAACTAAAACAACAAAAAATGAAAATTTATTTCAGAGTCTCAAGATGAGAAGAACATATGAAATAAGCTCCAAATAATGGTTAGTGGGGGGAAAAAAGTAGGCACTGACCTTTTACTGATTTTATACTATACTGTGGCATTCTCACATGGACCTACCACAGTGAAATCTACATTCAGTGCTCAAAAATATCATTGCCTTTTCTAATTGGCATTTTATGCTCCCCTTCACTGTCTGCATTACAGAACAATCCTCCCTCAGAATTGCACGGAAGAGAACAGAATCTAGAAGTGCAGGTACCATTACTGGCTCTTTCATTCAGCTACCCCCATTGTCACATAATTTCTATTTTGTAACACAGATAAAATCCTATTTGTTTGGTAACCAAAATGATTTGACAGCTGTCTGAAGAAGTCTGTAGTATAACCAGCTATCTATGCCAGCACATTAAATTACACTGGGAAGAATCAACCTTAAATATGCAGTTGACTTCATGTTAGTCATAATTCTTCCTGCAAGAACAGTTACATTTGCTTAAAATAAAGCATTATACTTCTGTTTATTACCTACATGTGGCATATTCTGTACAAATTCTTGAATCCCTGAATGGCACAATATACACATTATCACACTAAATTAAGCACAAACAGTTGCTGGTTTCATTGCACACAAATCTGAAGAATTAAGCACATAATTTAAAAAACCCCAAACATTTCTGGTATTTCCAGCCAAAACAGGTATTTATTGGGCTGAAACATTACCAGTCAGATTGTCAAGAGGATAAACTCAAAAATCTAACTATGGTATTCCTCAAATTGGTAAGAGTTAGTGACTTTTTTGAGATTACATAGTATTATTTGTATTCAGAAACAACTAATTTGCATAAAAACAGATGACAGAATGCTGTTTTAGCATTAGTACTGCGCTAGCAACCTATGCATATCTGACTCTTCTTGGCAAGAACTTGTAAAAAATAGATTAAAAGCTTTAGACCTCAGTATTGTTTTCTTGTCACGGAGGAAAGGCTTAGAAGTGATAAACATTTTCTTTGGCTTTTCTTTTGCTGGAAGACGTAAGTTTCTGGATGTATCTGCATGTACTCAATTCCTCTTGCTTAAAATTGAAATGCAGTTCATCTGGGTGTTCTCCATTCCCTGCTCCTTACCCAGCTTTGTCCCTTTCTCATTCAAGTCTTTTATTCTGTTCCTCAGCACACTGAGAAAGTTTCAGAGGTCAGTGAAAAATTTACAGTTTAATTAAAGTCTAAATCTCTGCATTAGCATTGTTTGTGCTTTAGTATTATCTCTGACAAAGCATCATTTCTCCTTAATTCCTTTTCCCCTTGAGGGAAGAGAGTCCCCTTGACTAAAGAGATCTTATCTACCAATTCTGTATTTACTGTAGCCTTCTGTCACAAAATCCATTGTTTTTACTTCAACATTCTTCCCTCCTTTTGTTAGGGACCATAAACTCTCCCTTAAGTCACATTTACCCAAACTTTCCTGAACTTCCATGTTTTTTGTCCCACACTCAATTTTAAATCACATCCAGAGTCTCTCTCCTATAGGTGTCTTCCCGACTGTGGCAAAAAGTTGTCAACAGCAAACAAACTAAAACAGTTACTGAAAAGCATTCTTGTTTTCTCAACAGCTGCCAATTCTTATCCATTTCCACTGTCATCTGGGTTCTGGATGACTTGCTAGCTACCATGAAAGCTTCATCCACCTGTTTTACAGATATAATAGAATTACAGAATACACACCAACTGCTGTGCTCTTCTTCCTCATCCCATATTCTGTGATAACAAAGTCTTTTTAAAGTGACAAAACACATCTACAAAGTGTACAAGTTGCTAAACACAACATATATTTAAGTAAGTGGTGTACAATTTAAATGACCTAATTACAAGGATTAATGCCACTCTGTGTCATTGGACCAGGCCTATGAAAACTAGGGCAAATAACTCCACTCAGCTGTAGTGCACAGGGTCCAGACATGATGATTTCATTGCTGTCAATATGCATTTTACAATATTCAGTAATGTAGTAAAAAACCCCCACAATTTCCTCAAAACCAATAAGTTCAAATTTTCCAGTAACCTCACTGACTTTTTATTTCCTCTTAAAGTCATGTCAGAACTGAGTTACGTTACCTATCACATGACCTAAGATGGTTTCTTTTATTCTGTTGCAAATTAATATCAGAAATACGATAAAGTGGAAACACAAGAAAAATAAAAGCACCACAACGTATGTTTTGTACGAAGTTGTTATTGTGTGTGTACCTAGTATTAAAATGGTAATATTTTTATATTACTGCAGTGATGCACAAATAACAAATACTATTTTGGCATTTACAAAAAAAAAAAAAAGGCTGAAAACCAACTAAGTCATATATCAGGGTGGTTGTCCTAGGATTAAATGGTTTTTCTATGCTTTCCTTGTGAAATTCCATCAATAAAGAAGGTAGTATAGCCATCAAAAATCACTAGTGGCAAGTGATAAGCACAGATGATTAAGCTTTTTGGTAAAACTTAAAAATATTCCATCTCCAGAAGGCAGAGAACTATACTTGAATTATGTATTAAGATGTTTTTGAGACATTTCAGACCACTTAATTTAGACACTAATTCAAAGCTGCAACACTTTAAGCAGGTACCTGACCCAGGCTAATGAACCATACCATGTAAAGTCAGAAGTTGTCCAGCTCTGTACAGAAAATGGAGAGAAACAGGCACCTCTGAGTCAAAGGGCTTAAGAAGAGATCTGCTCCTCTGTCATCTAAATGGTGTCTCAAGTGTTCCTGATCAGGAAACCACAGGATCCAGCCAAAGAAAGTATTGGCAAAGGATTCTCTTTTGCAGATAGGCATCTGCTGGAAGGAAGCAAGAGAGAGTGGCCTGTTGCATCTCAACAGAGTCCTTGAGGTGGTGGCTCAAAGCACTCCTCAACATGTGGTGGCTTGAGCCCCACTCTCCTTTCTTTAAGGGGACTGCCCTAACTACTACAATATTTGCTGTTGCTAATGCTCCTCAATGTTCAGAGATCAGTGAGACACAGCAAAGTAACAAAAAAAGAAAATCTGTAGTCTTCAGAGGAGGTGAGAAGATGTGCATTGTCATGGTATCAGAAGATGTGCAACGTCATGATATCATGCAGTAAGTTTTTCTGTTTCCTTTATCTAAGTTATGGTTTGCAAAGTAAACTCCTTAATATTAAGAAAATTAGCTTATTCAGCATCAATTCAGATTGTGGCACATACCTGTGATGCATTCTCAATACATTTTTTCTACCTTATTATTATTGACCTTATTATTTAAAAAAAGAATTGAAGATGGAGGGAAAAGATTGGTTTAGTTTTGAGATACAGTCAAGTGCCTAAGAGCAGGATAGTGAGAAGGTACTACTTCTGCCAGGGGTACTTATTTCAGCCCTTTTTCACATGGATTAGCACCTCAATTACTCACCAGTGCTGCAACACATACTCCCTTTCACCAAAGCAAATCAGCTCCTCTACCCAGGCTACATCTGTGATGTACCATTTAAAATTCTTTAGTGGGATGAAATACCTCCCTTCTGATTTGTGGCCTCAAGCAATCACCTGTCAGGACAATTTAGCAGGCTTAAATCCCTTCACTGATGGACAACACAAGATATTCAGGATTTAGCAAAAGTGGCCCTGGAGTACTCAGTTAGAATCCTCTGTATGCAAGTCCCAGAACCCAACTGCAGTCAGTGGCAGCACCACTTATAAAATTGGCTTTACAGCCCCAAAAAGGGAAATAGAACCCTGTGCTTCAAACAAGGGGCAAAGAATGCACTTCTTGCATGATACAAGGCCATGGGACTGTATTGGACAAGGATACTAAAATATGTAAGGAGTAAATACAACCAAGTGTTGTGCAGCAGCAGCAGCACTTTAATAATGTAACATAACTAGATTCCAGCTTTTTCAGCTGTGAAGTGAACCATAGACATTTGTTTGTTTATCTTCAGAATATATCACATATTCTGGATTAGATGATCCTAAAGGTATTCCTGACAATAGCTATACCATATGGTAGAAAAATTCCTCTTGGGTCATTATAAGGAGCAGAGTTGTCCTTCTATAGCTGTGGTGTGGCCGCTTTCCTTTCCACTTCTCTTGCTCCTCTGATGCCCAGGCAGGAGAACAGGCCCTTAGGTGCAAGTATCTTGAAATGGCCAGAACACTCCTTGACAGTGTGTGCCTTGGACACCTCTGAATCTGAAGACACACACTAACATCTTCACTGGGAAAATTTTAGTCTAGCTCTTTAGGATCTCTTAGGAAATTACTTACAGATACAAAGCTTTCAGTAATGTGCTCCATGGCAGTACTGTAATGTGCAACCACTGTGTTTGTTACTGACAGATACTGCTGACCCAATTTTTGAAAGCCAAAAGCCAGAGCTGGGCAGGGTTAAGTCTTCAGCAAGCAAAAGTGAAAATTTTCTTCTTGGAAGTTAGGCTTCTGGTCTAGCACAGAGGATCACATATGCGACACATACAAACATATGTGCAATTCTTTACAAAAGACTCTTCTATATTAGCAAGTAAATTCAAAGACTGCGTTCTAAACTGTAACCATAGTTGGTAAGAAGTACTGAAAGCAGCTGGAGTTACCCTTCCCTTCTCTAGGCACCTCAGGTTGGATATTCTAGCACATACAAAGAAAAGGCAGTTCCAAACAAGCCTTGTAAAGTACTCCTCCCTTGACTTCTGTACTGGTAGTAGAATACAAACAAACAAGCACTTGATAAACGTACTTTACTTGCAATTTTAAGTAGGTACCATCTCTAAAAACCCTCAGACCTTAATAATATCATCAATTATTCCATTTGATACAGGAAACTGATGAATAGGATCTACCTCTTTAACAGTAACCTATACAAAAGCGAAAGCAGTTCCAATGTCCAATACTAAAATCGGCAGTGACTGAGTAACGTTTACAACAAAACAAGTTTCATGATTATTTTCATAGTATCTGTGCTACGAAAAAAATACCTCATGTGCTCATAAAATAAGAAATTAGGCTAAGGGGTATTTATGAACATTTTCACATCACTTTTGTAATATTTACTACAGCCAGTACAGAAATATGGCAAGATGTTCTGATTCCACAGTAATGACAAACTCAATATAAAGGCCTCAAATAGAAAAACAAACTTGTATTCTGAACAAATCTCACCTACTTAGCTGAGTACTAACAGAAGCTTAATACATGTGTAATTTTACAGCCAAATGATCACTTGCTCTTTAAATGAATTCAGCACAAGTACTTCAGACAGCGAGTGCTTACATTCTCTTTACTGATACAAAATATTTCATATTTAAGAAGTGATAGCTTCAAGGTCTAAGTTTACTACACATTCTACTGAGCAGGGTTGTTTTTTTCTTTTTTTTAGAAATAGGAATAAAATCTTACTACGAGTTTTCGGAAGCTTCACACTAGCCCCCCCCACCCCCAGGCTTTCCTTACTTTTCTGTGAATTCCACCCTATGCAAAAATGATGCTGCTTGTCACAGTAGTAGGTTTTACAGCTAGAAATGACTAATTTTCCTTAGCAATCTTAACATGCTTTAAATCTCATTTTAACCACACAAACTACCAAAATCCTTATTCCCTTCCTCTCCCCTAATTTCAAGGAACTATCAGCTTAAAGAGAGGCACAGAAGATACGCTGGATCGAATTGGCAAGTACACTGTTCAGTATCCTCTGACCAAGAGCAGGAACACACAAAAAATTCTGCAAAGCCAACTCTAAAATAGCCTAGCCACAACAAAAGGTTCCTCTGACCTCAAAAATTTTTGAAGCTGATATGTGACACAAAAGCACAGGACTGACTTTTTCTTCCTGACTATATATCTCAACAGCCCTAGTTAAAGCCACTGAAGCTGATTTCAGGTGAAGAACTCACAACAGAGAAATATATGGTCAACCCATTGTTCAGAAAAAGTCTCTTTCTTAAATGATTCTGTATCTGGAATAAACATTGCTCCAAACACAAGACAGAGTTTGGAGAATAAGAATTTCAGTTCCTGGATATAACCTACCTGCCCAACATGAATATAAATAAACAATCACGCAGATCTGGTTAACTATCAGCAACACGACAATATCACTTATTTTAACCACTGGTAGTAACACAAGTTCAATTGTTCAAGCTGAAGGTCATGATCTTCCTAAATATGTGTTTTCAGCTTGGGATATTCTTGATATCTGCAGATACATCAGAGCGCTTTCAACTATGGCAAGTTCCTGTCCTCAAAGACGACAAATGGCAAATAAAATCTGCAACTTTGTATTTTGTTTAAAAGTTTCTTTGAAAAGGAATGTTAATTTTTAATACATCTACTGAACAACTCACAGAAAACAGAGCAAGAGTGCTTAACCTATCTTTTCTGACTCATTAATTTGATTTTTAAAATTCTTCTCCAAAATTCACAGTTAGAACCACCAGTCTCTCCATCCTGGAGTGTTGAGGCACTCATATTACATATCTCAATATAATCCTTACAGCGCCCCTCATAAGAACTACTGCTTCTTGGCCAAAATGCTGTGATAGAACCAGACCTGTATCAACCTCAGTGGACTATGTTCTTGCAGAGTATTTGGCTACAAAAGCCTAACTCCAGGCAAGGTATGAATATGGACTGCCATTAAGTCCATATTCACTGATTTAGCTTTAATGACTGCTCTATTTCTTCACAGGCCAGTTGGCTGATCTCTACACAATCTTCTTGTGGCATAAATATCTCCACCTGTGACTTAAAGGAGAGGAAAAAAGTTTCTTTGTCACAGTTCTTAGTATGATTAGATCCCCTGGACTATATTCCAGCACATGCCTAGCCATCTCTATCTCCAAAACGGAAGTAGATGAATATGGAATATTATCATTGACATCAAACATCATTAAATACTGAGATGAAACCAAATATTTTATTCATAATTTTCTTCTCCATCCAATTTTTTTCTCTCTTGTTACTTCCTGTCATCTTCTACCTCAAGTCTATCCTCAGGCTAGATAGCCACATTTCTGAAACCTAACAAAAAAAACTGGATTAAAATAATCACCACAAGTTTATTACACTTTGGAGCAGCTTAGGACAACTTGGTTTATACTTCTAATCTCATAGGAACCAGAAAGCATCTAAATGAAGTAGAAAACTTTTTTCTAGTCCACTGAAAGAGCTTTTAGAGAAAGTGAATTTGGCCTCAAACACTACTAAGCAGACTAAGCCTCACCAGGCTATTTTTAACAATTCCCCATAATAGTTAACACTGACAGTAATGCCATCTAAGATAACCAAGGGAATTTTTCCTTCTGTAAAAGAGTTCATGCAGTTCAGTGGAAAAGCAGACAGAGGATGGAAATGAAAGCTTTACAACATTTCTGTTGTTGCTTTTGTATTATTATTTTTATTCTTGTATATTTCATAGAAGTTTTCTTAATAGGCTTGTTGTAATAAGTCCCAAACTAATTTCTGACAGAACCCTAAAATACTTTTCTTAAACACCTGACCTTTTAGTATTTAAAAGGTTTTAAAAGACCTTACAACACCAAGACCAAGATGCTTCCCATCAAACATCTAGCTTCAGGGAGAATTAAAAAAATTAAATTCCCAAGAAATATTCTTATAACCCTTCTTCCTTATCATCAGTGCCTTACCCTCAGCCTTGAACCAGCAATAAACCCATGGTAGTTTAGAAAAGACTGTGGTTAGCAACTGAGGTTGATTAAAACCATTTTCTGCAATGCGTTAAGTTCAGCCATGCACATGTGAAAAAAGTGACAAAGTCCAATGCAAATTGTGCTGCTGTTCCATGTAACCAGCAAGCACACAATACACTTACATATACGAGGAACAGGCAGGGTGTGCATTAAAAGATAAACACTTGAATCCATGACAAATTGAGGCCAATTCATCTATGATATGCTTTCCACTGCTGAGGGAGAGCTAAATCACTTTTAGTTTTGTAGCTTTTTTCAACAGTAGGCATCTTGACTTAAAATAAGTTAACCCTTTCATGCACTATGCCCTTAATTAGATTTGAGGTTGTCCTTCCCTCTAAACTGTAGAAGTGACCTTCAGAAATTAGGGCTATCTCTGTATACAGCTAGGGAGCTAAATGTGATCAATGTGGTTCTTGAAAGGGAAAAAAACCCAATAAAAACAAACATTTGACAAAGATTTTTTGCTATCAAGTGTGGCCTAAAGCAAATCAATTTATTGTAAAATACCTTGTTGCTAATAGTTTGTGAGAACTTTTATAATGTCATTATTTTCAAAATACTATTATGCCAAACAATCTAATAACAAATTTTCTATGCAGTCATACTATATATCCCCTAAGCATATGCAGATTCACACACTTTTAAAGGTTTTAATGGCAGTCTTGAACTTTCAACCTCTAGTTTACTTCAAGTTACTATAATTCACATCATGCTTACAAATATTCTGTGATTCTAATGGCTGTCCATCTTTTATAAAGAACTTTTCAGCTAACCAAAGGATGAACTATTCCTAGCAAGGCAAAGAAGGATTACTGTTTCTGAAAAAATCACTGTCAATATAAAAGAGATCAGCATGTTTGGTTGTTTTCAAGCCATAATGCTAATTGTTAGTTTATCTGCTCAGTTTAATAAATCAAATTCAAAAGTGGACATTTGGACATAACTACAGATTAAAAACATTTGGTTGAAGAGTGATAAGTGACATACATAGATTGAAGGCTTAATGGTTGTTATTTCATGTTTTGTGCCTTCCCTCCCTTAACTAGAGAAAAATAAACTGGGTTTTCCTTTTTAAAAATGCTACTTCCAGGAATATAATGTTATTTAACAAAGTAAACGCCTTCACAAGCAAACTAATATGTGAACATGGAGATGAGCTATTCAATTATGTCTGAAGTATGAACAGTTTTGTTCCATGTCTGACAAATTCTTCGACCTCTGCTAAGCTGATCAGTAAAAACTCAGCTAATTGAATCCATCGATGTGAAAAACCACAGGCTCAAGTCTGTACTACATACATCAAGCTGAAGGATTTCTGCTTCAGCCATGGGGGTAATAGTCAGTGGGGTCAGGTCAAAGAGGGTTAAAGCAAGTCAGGATATAGCCAAAGGAATACATCAAACACTGATTTTAAAAGGGCAATTAATCTTAGACAGAAATGCTTCCTGGGGAATGAGATCTCAATCTTAAGAGCACACTACATGATGTAGCAGTAAAAATGTACATATACAAGCTTGGAGAGCTTTCATCCTGTGATCACAAACAGAAGGGGAGTGCTGTTTATCAGAGAAATACAAACCCTTGCTAAAATACTTACATTAGCTTCTTCCGGGCCCTTGCTCAATGGAAAATAAATTCTGTAATGAGCAGGCAGTAGAGGTTGCACACATGAAGTATCTTTTTTTCTGTACATGCACTGTAGGTTTGTTTGAACAGTTATTAGACTAAAGTATTTTGAGATCTCTGTCACAGTACAAATAAAGAATTTAGCATTGAAAAATTCAGGAGAGTGGCTAAAGGAGTAATAGAATACCTGCAGGGCTCTTTATACTGAACACTGAATTTAGAAATACAAACAAACAAAAAACCCCTCCCCAAAACAGCTACCTGGTCAGAGTTAAAACTGGAAGTGTATTTTCATCAAAAGTTCATTTTAGTTTTTCCACTCCAAAATATCAACAGAGCTGCAAAACTGATAGATTATCATACAATCCCTATTTTTAATGAGAGTTTGACTCACAACTCAAGCATTTTTAATCTTAGAGTTGAGAAAGTATTTTCCATTATATAGTAGAAAAACAGATTCATAAAACATAGAACAGAAACATACAGTATTTGCAAACAAAATTTGCTAAGTTAGTATCATTAATTAGTTAGCAATATTGCTAGGAATCATTAGCTATGTGGACAAAATGCTGTGCGTACATAGCTCTGAAATGAGTTACAGCTAATTTGGCTGCATTAGTTCGCAACATTAGAGAACTGCCTTTGCAGTCGCCCTTCCATCTGAGGATACTGATGCCCAGCATCACAAATGGCAGAATGGCATCTGTTCGTGTATCTGGTCCATACACAGTAACATCTTGCACAAAGATACTAGACTTAGGGAAGTTTCCCAAAGTGTAGACACCTGCTGCATTTTGTGATGGGAAATGTGGTGATCCATCAGGATCCATCAGGAAAAAGGACAAGAAACACAAGAGCATTCGAATCTTCACTGACTGTAGCACCTCTACGCAAATGTCAAGCCATTGCATAAGACTTTGGCTTTGACATAAGTTATACCTCTCTTTTCTTACAAATATTTTCCAAATGGCTACAGGTGACATAAGATATAAAGTTATCCACTGAATGTGAAGTTATGGAAATCTCTGTTTAAAATTAGGTATTCAAGCAGGGTACAACTACTATTAGCAAGTACTGCTGAATCCTTAGAGAAGAGAGTAGGACATAGGATATAGTATTATTAGTGGATTATTCCACTATACATTGTTGGTAAGACTTTTCTCCTAATTATTTTTGTAGGTCCTTTAGTTTTGCAGGTTCTGTTCTTTTCAGCCCTGTAAGAGGTTTATCTCCTGGAAAAATCAGGTTATATGCATCAAGGCAGAATAGAACCAGACTGCAAGAGAGATGAAAGGAAGATGGGAATGATTCTACTCAGCCAACCCCCAAAGACACGGTATATATACCTAATTTAATGATATCGATCCAACTCATAAAATGGACCAGAACTCACTCTCTCAACCTCAGGGCAAGTGCCAGAGAACAGTTCACACCTATTCAGCTAAACTATCCCCCCCTCCATATTGCCTATTGAGAATAGTACCCAGACTGTTAAACCAAGAACACTGCTCAAATTTTCTGGGAGAGTATTAATGGGCCTTGACCAAAATTATGCCAGAGAACTGCTAGTCATATAGCACAAACAACACACATTGTACGCCTCTTTTGTTTACTAGTATAAATAAAAACACTGAGACCACAACATCTAAATCTGGCTGTGTGCTGCAGTGTCCTGGTTGAGAACTTCACATTGTGGGTCTTCTGAAAGCTTTGGTAGACCCAAACCTCCAGTTACTCTTGCACCAATTACACTAAAGGCATTGTCACATTTTATATGAAACTAACCATACAAAAATATCTTCTAAGTCTACTTTGTGTACTTTAGTTGTTACTGACATGCTTGTTTCTGTGAACAAGGATATACAAGAAACTAGAAGAAAGGTTTGTCGTGGGTTTCTTTTCTGTGAAGTTTTTGATGGCTCAGTGAAACTGATAGACCTCTGTGGCCCCTTTGTAGTAAGACAGACTGTGTTTGCAATTCAAAAAAATCCAATTCTTAACTCTGCTACTGACCTCAGTGTGACCAGGTACAAGCCACATCATCCCTCTGTGCCTCTTAATTTCTCCTTCCTTTTTGTCTCTCTTCACTCATCTTTTGTCTAAGTGATAAATTCTGTGGAAACACATTGCAACATGTGTACAATGCATAAAGAACCTGAGGTCTCCTCCTAAAACACAAAAAATACTCATTTTAAAACTGAAAATTCAACACAAGTAAAACCTTTTGTCAAGATGCTTTGATCCCAACAGTTCTCCTAAAATTCACATACATGGTAGATTACTAGATATTGGGCTGGTTTTCTGCCAGTAGCTTTCCACAATCTTTTCTTAATTGCCTAGATTTTCAGATCCATAGCACTGTCAGAAAACTGGTGGTAGGATGCTCATGTTCCCAGGAAGAACAGACTACTCTGGGATGAAAAACCCACCTCTCTTCTGTGGAGAATTTTAGAAGAGCTGGCTTGTTAATTTTCAAACAGAATAAGCTAAATTTCAAAAAATATTTTGCTCTGTAGAGGATTTTACTTTCTCCATTTAATACTACTACTGTTAATGATAGACTTACAAAAACATTGCTGTGCCTGAATAAAGTCATTGGCCTTTTGACAAATTTAAAGGGAATAGTCTGGAGTCTGATACTAATAAAACTTACTGGGTGGCCAGCAGAACAAATTTAGCTGAAGCTGAACAAACTTCCAAAGGCTTGTTCAAGAAACAGGATTATTTCCCTATTTGCTGTACCTCTTCCTACAGTCTACCCTTCTGAATCTGTGTGCTTGTGCACTTCTAAGTCACAAAGAAAAAGCACATTACTCTTGTGATCATAGAATCAGACAGGTTGGAAGAGACCTCCGAGATCATCAAGTCCAACTCTTGATCCAACTTCACTGAGATTATTAGATCATGGCACTAAATGCCACATCCAGTGTCATCTTAAAAACCTTCAGGGACAGTGAATCCACCACCTCTCTGAGTAGGCCATTCTAAAGCCTGATTACTCTTTCTGTAAAAAGAGATGTTAAGAAAGTTGTTGGATGCAAGAGGAAGGACTAGACTAGAACAGACTGTTGCAGTTGGAAGGGATCTATAACAATAAGCTTGTCCAACTGCCTGAGCAATCTGGGGCAAAAGTTAAAGCATGTTATTAGGAGCAGTGTACAGATGTCTCAAACACTGACAGACTTGGGCATTGACCATCTCTCCAGAAAACCTGTTCCAGTGTTTGACCACCTTCTCAGGAAAGAAATGCTTCCTAAGGTCCTGTCTAAACCTCCTTGGTGCAACTTTGAGCCACTCCCACACATCCTATCACTGGATACAGGGGCAGAAGAGCTCAGTACCTCTGTTTCTACTCCCCTCCTCATGAAGCTGTACAGAGTAATAAGTTTGCTCCTCAGCCTCCTTTTTTCCAAATTAGACAAACCCACATCCTTCAGCTGCTCTTCACAGGACCTGCTGTAACCAGCTTTGCTGCTCTCCTCTGCGTGCACTGAAGTACCTAAACATCCTTGAACTGGGGGGCCCAGAACTGCACAGAGCGCTCCAGGTGAGGCCACACCAATGCTGAACACAGTAAGACAATCACCTCTTCTGTCTGGCTGTGCTGTGTTTGATGCACCCCAGGACACACTGCCAGGCCTGCTGCCAGTCAGCACCCTGAGGCACCTTTCTGCAGGGCGACTCTCTGGTCACTCCTCTCCCAGTTTATGCCTGTGCTCCACGTTACTCTGCCTGAGGTGCAGAGTGTGGCATTTGGACTTACTAAATTTCATGCCATTTGCCACTAGGAAAGGGGCAAAGGACTCATAAGCTACCAAATGGATAATCCTTGTAGAGTCCATTGAGGTAATGTTGGAGAAATCCTCAAAACCAAGCTATGCTTGCTGTTTCCTGAGAAATTCTATGCAGGAAGATCATAACCAACCTCAGATTCCCACTATGCTTTCTCTTTTCCTTTGAGAGCAAGTGAGACAGAACATTCTATACTCACAGAGGCCCTCTCTGACTTTGTTTAGACATCAAGATGGCTAACAAGGAGCCATATAAACAGCATAGCTGCCGCATTATTAACTCTCAGATTATTTGCACCCTTCCATGTGGTCATGACAAATGAATTCTGTAGTCATGACTATTGATTCTATAATCTCAAGCCAACCTCTGGACTTCCACCCCTTTTGATCAAAGAGGCATACTAAATCAAATGGCATACAATTTTGACTTGGAAAAAACCCCCCTTTCTACCCTAACTCAAAAAAAAAAAAAAAAAAAGAGGCAACTGAGGCAGGTAGGTGTTTGTGGGCATAAAAAAGAAAAAGAAATCAAAGTCAGCAGTCAGTCAGATGCAAAAGGATGATCCAAGCAGATGGCCTAGTTAGGGAAAGATAACAGGCACAAATAATGACTCATACCAGAAAGGAGACGTACATGATGACCTCCTCCAACATGGAAAGCAGCACTGAGTCAAGGACAGAAGGAGGGTGGAATAGCTTAAGTAGTGGTCTGAAGTTCAGCTGTGGCCTGCAAGATGACTCTCCCAGTAGAGGAGACAGTGGACTAGAATTACTATCACTGGTGAGTGTTTAATCATCTTTTAGTATGCCTACACTCTACAAGACCTCTAGCTTCACAATACTTTCATATCCATGTGAGATGAAAGTGTGGCTAATAAACCACCCAGAACTGACCAGGGCTTGTTATATTTCTAAATTTAGGTGGCCTGGGAAAGTATTTCAACATTGTATCTCCACAGCACTGAAAAGCAGAGACTAGTCTGCAGAGAGCACAAGCAGCCAGACTTAGCAGTTAGACATGAGGAGCAAAGACTTCCTAAGTTTGTTCACCATGGGAGCAGCAAGGACTGTGATGGTGCTGGGCTGCTCCAGCCCCCACAGTAAGACGCAAGTCAAGCTAATTCTGACCTCAGGCAGAGCAAGCCCAGTCATATTTCATGTCTATCCAAAGACATTCACACTGCATACATTTACCTCCGCCTGCTGCACTAGTTGCCATTTGCATCAAAATTACGAGCCTACATGGCAAATCTAATCTAAATTCAATTTTCTGTTTGACTAATTTACTGCAAGTCAGTGCTTAGAAAACTGAGGGAGAACAAAAAAAAAATGAATATATAGTCTCTCTTACAATATACATTAAAAAAAGCTGAGAGCTAATTGAAAACAGTTGATCCTAATTTCTCAGAATCATTCAGTATAACAAGTCTTAAGAGAAAAATCTTGGAAGTCGTTTTGATCCTTGTTTTATTTCTGAAAGAACTAATGACACTGCTGTAGAAAGAGGTCAGTTCACACAGCTTTTCTGAATGAACAACAATGCTGTGAAAACTGGGATTGATTGATAGCCTACTGTTTGCGTCATTATGTCCAAATGTTTACCATTTGAGTCTTCAAGGAAGTATGAGACAAAAATCAAAACAAGTTTTGTGAAGACTTCAACAGCATTGGCAAATTAAAATTGTATCCAGAATTGTTTAGACATGATAGCAGTGGAAGAAAACTGCTTCCTTCTGCATTATACAGTTTTTATCTTTCCATTATGCCCAATGTCTTACATTTCTGGCGTGGAAGAGGAAAGAAGTCTTTCCCTCCCCCAGAAAAACTCTGTTTTCTATCATTTTAACCCTTTGCCTCGTAAAAGCATTCTGTTGAACTTAACACTGTTTCCTCTTGTAGTTGTTGCTCTGTAGCTATGTAAGATCATACTGTGTTCCCCCCACCCCTTCTCCTAATAAGATGAGTCACTATTTCTAAATTAACTGTTTAGGATGTTCTTTTACAGGAACTTCATAAATGTCTACTAAACAAACTTTTTTTCCCCTTCCAATTATTGTGAATTATTCACTTTTTTTTTTTTTTAAATTTGATAAACCCTTAAGTTCAGAATTGATATTGCTTCTGGAAACAAAGGTCCTCTAATTGGCAACAGGAACACTACCATCACATGCAGAAAACCATGACGAAACTTTCCTGAAGCAACAGATAGATAACAATTTTACTATCTGTCATAAATGACAGTGTTGCTGTAAGCAGGTGGCCTAATCTCCCTAATCTCAGTAAGACAGAAGATTTGAGACAGTAGGGGAAAATAGCCATGGTGGTATCCCCTTTAGACACAGATAATTTTATTATTTGGCAGTTTTGGGAAGAATATCCGTAAGCAACATGTTCCACAACTAGGTATGTGACCTTATGCTATATTTGCAGGCAACATGGTCTTAACATCTTCTCTTCCTTACCCTCATAGAAACTGTAACTATGCAGTCTAAATGACCATGGGCAATACCAAGCTTCATCTTAGCCTGTTCCTGCATAATGCACTAAGTCTTCCCACAAACAGTAATAGATCTGAAGTTATTTAAATGACTGCCTAATTTTCTGGAACTGAAACTACTGCAGACAATTCCACTTTACCACACAAGAACTGTCCAATTAAAGAATCAACTTTTGTCTGTGTAAGTGGCATCCACAAGCACAGGAAAAAAGATCAGACAATGCGTTTACAAGCTGTAGCATGAATAATCAGAATAATCTGATTCTAACCCTGGAGTCCTCATGAAATGGTGTTTTGTATTAAAATAAAAAAAGACATCTGTCATGAGCTTAGATTCAAAATTACATGATGCACAGTCTATGAGAAGTAGAACTAGAAGACTTTGGACTGTTGTCTGGAAAGGAAATTTGTACAATTTCAAGACTATAAAATGGTGAATGAAAAGAGGAACACTAGAAAATTTTATTCTGGATTTCACTGAGTAACCAGGACACTGGGCATCTTTGAGGATAACTGAAAAACAAGAGAAACTGAGAACTGGAAAATGTTGGCAGAGAGGCACAGTCCCTAGGTGACAAAATATTTTAGATTTTCATATCCAGTGGTACAAAAAATTGTTGGAAAACTTAAGGAAACTGAAGTAGAAGTATAGATAATAGAACAGCACAGGACAAAAAGGTGCAAAGCAAGAAGAAAAAAACTGAAGCAAAAGTGACAATGACTAACTACTTCCTCAAAGAACGAGATCTATTCCTGTTAGGAAATCAGCTAAGGTATGAAAAGCTACAAAATAAGTTATATAAATTATGGTGAGCTCAGTAAAAGAAGTAAGAGAGCCAATTTTAAAGGACACAAAAGTAAATATTAAAAGAGTAATAAAGGACAGCAAGAGTTATCTATTGCTAGAATATGTGTTGAAAGAATATGAGCAGGAAAAGAGCCATTGATATGAAAGAAAATAAGATGAGTCAACACAAGTTGAAAAAAGGACTGAAAAATGCCACTCTTCCCTGGTGTTGCAATCAGGATCAGAAATAACAAAACATTGCCCAAAACCTAAATGACCAGCTTGTCTAGGATTCAAGTATGAAGAACTAGGGAAAAGCAAACATAAAAAACAAGCACACACCACCCCTCAACAGAATATGACCACAACTGAAAGCTAAACACAGTTTCCTACATTTCAAAGTACAGAACTTCCAAAGTTTTACCTTAAAAGACTGAAAACTGATATGAAATTGTACATCTTCCAGTAAGGACTTCCAATAACTCTAGAACATCAGGAATAATAGTTCCTGAATAGCAAGCTAAGTGTATATGTATATAT
>JAWWEU010000111.1:71377942-71617465 GCA_035583155.1 Acropternis orthonyx | reverse complement strand
GAACTTCCAAATTTGATTTCAATTGTATGCAGCCCTTAGATGAACTAAAGTAAACATTATGGAAATATAGTAAATAAAAAACGTACTAATACACAACATAGGTTTACCCATAGCAAAACTTTGGACCGAGCTCTTTCTTGAATTCATGAACTGCTGCATAATTGATAAAACAATTTATTAATGTAGTAAATAAACCCAAAAAATAACATGCCTTAAAGATTGATTACAGCAGTCTACAATACAGAGGAAGTGATTACGGGATTAGTACGTGTTTGAAAGTTATTTTAATACTTATTAAACATGACAAGAAGGACTTTACTACTTCCCAAACTTCACAGCAACATGGGAGAATCAGAACAAAGAAAAAAAATTAAATAAATGCAATATATCAGTATTAAATGCAAGGTGATGCCCTTTCTGTGATGGCCTGGTCTTACTATTTCTGTTGGCACATAATCCCAAGCGTTGCCTGTGAATCAGGTAAACAGACACCATGTACAAAAAAAACTATTCAGCTAAGAGGAAATGTCTGATTAACATATTTGATGTCTAAATACTCATTTAGACAGAAAACTGGAGAGCGTTATATTCAGTTCTAACCTAGTCTTCCAGAAGAAAGTACTGTACAATACTGCAGTAGTAGTACTGTAAGGTGAAACATTTTGCTATTCTTAAAGATGTTTCCAGTACCTAAAGCAGGCCTACAAGAGAGCTGGGACCTTTTACAAGGGCATGTCAAGTGAGAGGACAAAGGGCTTTAAACTGCTTTAAACTGAAAGAGGGCAGGTTTAGATCCAATATTAAATTCTTTACTCAGCACGTGGTGAGATGGTGGCACAGGTTGCCCAGAGAAACTTTGGATGCCCCATTCCTGGAAGGGGGTTGGATGGGGCTTTGAACAACTTGGTGTAATAGAAGGTGTCACTGCCCATGGCAGGAGGGTTGGAACTAGATGATCTTTAAGGTCCCCTGCAACACAAGCCATTCTCTGATTCTGTGTTTGTTATTAATAAAGGTAGCCACATTTTACTTGTTGTGTTAGAAAAACAGGGTATCCTTTACAGTCAAGATAATTAATGTAATTGCCAAAAGTTTTAAGAACTACACTGGCACCCTAGTGCTTGTTCTATTCCAAGTACTGCTTTTCTTCACACTTTCTGACCATTACTACTACAAGATAAAATGCTTGATACACATTTTGACAAGTGGGTTTCAAACTGCTATACTCTCTGCTCTGACTCCTATGGTGATTAAGGACAAGAGAAAATAAAGTTAACACTCCTTCCACTCTGAAGAGTCTAAGAAGAAACCACTCCTTCCTTTGGTATAACAATGCCCATGACAAAAAGCCTTTAACTTTTATCCATCACTTTTTCTCTGATCAACAGCTTAAGGAGATGAAACTATTTAGCAGCTCAGAGAGGTGAACACTGTACAGCATTCATTAAGCAAAAAAAAAATAAATATATATATATAATTGAATAAAGGATCAGTTTGAGGAGAGACAGAGAAGTAGAGGTTGGGATAGTAACACCTCAAGTTTTTGTTTTTTAATAGCACTTCAACAAACAATAAAAGCCTTGAATAAATAGTTTCATAAGCTAAATTAAATGAAACACAATATTCTAAACAGTTATGCACAGTCTGTAACAGTCCAAAATAATAGTGACACACTATTTTACAAAGATGATTTTCACTATCAATTTTTTAATGACACTATTCCACCTGTTCTTCTGACAACGTTCTTTACATTGTGTTTTCTGGAGTTGGTAATCAATGCATATATTCAATCCACACATATACACATTTTTTTCATTGAAATATTTTTCTCAGCACAGTTAAAAGGGAGGCTTAATTATATCCATGTTTCCTAAAGCAAAGGCATATAGACACTGTGGGTGGTTCTTGAAACCCTTCCCTCTCTCTTCTTGTGGTGGTCCCTAAGAATCTGGCAGCAGGAACAGCTCGCATATATGCCTACAAATGCTGAGTCTGAAAACCATATATTCTCTGGGTTCCCACGGCACAAAGCCCCGTTATGGATGTCACTATAGACAAGCAACCACCATAATTACCATGAAGCTTTCAGCTGAATGAAAAGTCATTGGAAAAGGGAAAATCATAGAAGAAAAAGGAAAAAAAAAATCAACGGATGGAGAAAAACAGGAAGAAAGAAGCTCATATTGGTTGCACTGCACTGACAAAAAGATGCAGCTAATGTCACCAATTCACTAAAGAGGGTGGTTAAAAACAGTTTGGAAAAAGATCTAAATGCCTTTGAAAAGCAGAGTAAAAGATACTTCACTACTTTCTTCTCCAGTACCATTATGTCTTCAAGCATATATTTGAGATACTACCTTTCCCCCCACTTTGTTCAGAAAAATTAAGTAGACCGAAACTTTGATAACACTGATTGAAATATGAAAATTCAGATATGAAAAAGTTTTCCATAATTTTCTAATATACCTTCCATAATGTATTCTGGTTTGTTACAACATTATTTTAATGCCTTGGTCAGAATAAAGTGTAGATTAAGATAAAACATATAAGTTTACAACAACAAAAACCAGAAGATACCAAAAAAGGTCCAAGGAGGACTATTCGTATGTCTGACCACAAGCTATTTTTCCTTCAGAAACCATTTTAACAAGAGTTGCTTGTAGAAAGAGACCGTATTATCACAGATCACATATTGAAGTCAAAGAGATATGGAGAGAAGTATTCATTTTTTGGAGAGTTGGACAGAAGAAGATTAATGAGAGGCCTAAACTTTACTTCAGAGAGTGATTGGGGTTTGCATATTCAAAGCTCCAGAGCTCTCACTGATCCCAAGTACAAGCAAGCAAACTGTTCAGAGGAACACTTATGTTGATCACTGGATAGTTTTGATGCTCTTCTATAAAACAGGTCGTTTTGTAACACTCAGTTTGCCTACTATGCCTATGAATGAATTCCCCAGGACAAAAAGAAATGAATTCAATTCCCAAAGGTGGTATTCAGCTGCCTAAATTATGGTAATTCCTGAAGCACATTCATTCTCCACTCATCCTTTCAAGAATCAGGACTGTGATTTTTCACTACACAGCTCTGACACTAAAACATGCCCAGCCTGAGCAGGAAGACAAAAGTCTCACAAAAGACAAGGGGAGATAAGAGGTAGAGAGTGATTATAAGCTGAAAAATGATCAGTGTGCACGTGTAAGGAAATTAAGATTGTACAGGCAGCCTACAGCTCTGATGCCCTCTGTATTTTAAGTATTCAACTTCAAATGAAGACAACTACTTTAGAAGGAAAACATTTATATATGGTATCCCAGGTTTCCAAAAAGTGCTTGCAAATTAAACTCTCCTACAGCTGTATCTCCTCTGTATTTGGAACTGATGGAACATCTATTGAGAGAGGAAGGTTATTAAACTCCAGCATCAGAGAGAAAATTAGTTGATTAAATGGAGACTTCAGTAGCACAGAAGTGCTGAGGTGCTGCCGTTCCAGGAGTTTAGTCCATGTGCTGGAAAAGGGAGAAGCATGTCCTCATTATGGCTGCTAATGTTTCTACAGGCAAAACTCAAAAGTGGCACTATGTAGTCTGGGGAGTTAGTTGGTTTTTTCATAGTTCAAAGCTGTATTAGAGCATGAACACTTAAAAAAGTGCACAATACGTCTGAATAATGAATGAGTGGATTAAGCCAAGCAAGAGAATAATCAAATTCGCTTATTGGCTAAGTTGAAAAATCAGTTAACAGAGTACAGTGAGCTCAAGCAGTCAAGCCTAAACCAGCACTACCCTTTGCACCTCTTTGCACTGTCCTTACCTGTACGTGCTCCTCAGCAGTAAGAATCACTGCTGTCACAGGCATCCAACTTTTCAGGTCAGTTTCCATTAAGTCTGAACCTCTCTCTCTCATACCTCTATTTTGTTCTAGTTCTGCTTCTCTTTTTTCTTTCCATGTTGCCATGCCTAATTTTCTACTCTGTATTCCTGTCTGGGGTACAGCAAACCCTGAACAGCTTTTCCTCAGTCTTTTATCTTACTATCTTCAGCTCCGCCTGACCACCTATTCACCTGCATCTTGCCATTCTGAAAGTGCAAACTGCCCTTCTTGTCTGATTCAACTTGTTCCTCCAAATCCCTTCTCTGAATCACTTGTCCAGCAGGATTTCTACTCCCTATTCTTTTGCAGATGCCTTGCACAATCTCTATGTATGTTCCACAGGCAATGTTTCTTTTTCACCTTCATCCTTTTATCATCTCCTATCCCATTTACTCTGTCCAGGTGTTCGCATTTATTCTGTCAGGTTTTGGCTTTTGCCCCAGTTTCTTTCATCCTGTCACATTATTTATAGTCGCTTTCCCCACTGCATTTAATGACTCCCAGATCTGTCATTTTCTTCCAAATTACTTGTTCAGTCAGTCTGCTTCATCCCTCCACTGCCTCTGTGTATCAGTCTACCCCCATATCTACTCAGGGGTCCACGTTATTTTCTGCATTTAATCCACACAGCTTTCCTTCTGTTAGGTACCAGAAAAGGAGAACACGCAGACTACAAGAGGAACAACTGAACAACACTACAATACAAAGCTGCATTACAGGAGAAAACCTGTGGAATTCTAGACAGGTCACACCCATGTGAGGGATCAAATTTATTTATTAAACCCTTAAGTTTGTAAGTTTCTTAGAAACGGGGCCAAATATAAATGTATACAGGAACAGAGAAGTATATTCCCATACAAGGAAACCTGCCAAATTTCAAATTGCTCCTCCTAAGTTAAATACCTACTTTAGTGTCTTTTCTTCCAAATAATAACCATTTTTTGTCTCCATTGAATAAAAAAATATGTGTTTTCCTAGCCTTTAACAAAAATGAGACAAGCAATTAGCATAGCATATTTCTGTTCTGCTGTTAAGGGCTAGCACTTTCGTCAGCATCTGAAAAGGCAGCCTACTGATGGGAAGCATCACCACTGGTACTCAGATAGAATTGCATTACATTCAGACTTTTAATAAAGGCAGCAACCAGCACATTTGCCACCTGCAGCATTGGCAAATTCACACAAAAATTGTCATCCACTGTATCCTGGAATAACTTTTGCATAAATGCTTTTTGAGTTTCCTTCATTGAATTTGTGCTTTTGACTGCTTTCCAAGTGAAAATGCATCCATCCTTCTCATTCTTTTTTTTTAAACTCACTCTGTACCTTTTCACTAGTGTCTGTAGGATACTGACAGTTGAGTACTTGAAGATGGTTAAACTTGCTTGTGCTAACATCCAAGTATCTATCTGAATCTTGCCTTGTATCTTTTAAACATCTAGCCAAAAGCATTATCTAAAATAATGCTCCAAAATTTATAGTAGCTTTATGAAAAATGGACACATGGTTAGAAACATTCCATATTTTTCTTAACGTCTGTTAATTTTGGAAATTGTTTCCATGTGCTAACAAGTATTAAACAGGGGTAAAAAATTACTTTGCTATTTTAGTCAATTTCTAAGATCACGACACTTAGAGAATTCTATGACAACTGTTTGATTTTGAATTACACAACCTCTGTGTGCAACAAAATGTTACAGATTTTTACACTGATTTCATATTTAGTGCTTCGCTGTCAAAAAAATACTGATACTACACCAGTAAATTCTGTGTGAAGATCTTCTCTAGAATATCACACATTTCTCAAAAGAAACTGTGATTTATAGACTGAAGCAAAAAAGAAGTTACTCCTTTACAGGTACTGGTAAGACACTAGCAAGAACAAAATGAAAAATCTTTCACATTAAAAAAACTTAGACATTAATTTGCAAACTACATTACTTTTACATTTATCCCACCTCAAAAAGTATATCAGAGTTCCAGTAGTTGTAATCTTTCAGGTTAAAATAACATTCAGAAGTGCTTGCTTTCTGAATAAGTGCGGATCAGCAAATGCTATTGCATGAAACGATTTTATGCTACATGAACTAATTGGTATCTTCTCACACAATACTACTTAGTAATCATACATATATTATTACATACTTGCAACAACCTCTTTCTGGTACATTTTAAAAGGCTGCACTTCAACAGGGAAAAAGGTGTTGTGAAAACAGCTTCAATTTCTATGAGTTTTGGAGTTTTACATACAAAGCGCTTTTGCAATACAAAATTGAAGGTAACAAAATTTCTATTAATGCTTTAAGGAAATTTTTTACAAGTGCAGAAAATACCATGTGAGTGATTTTATTAAGAACAGCACAATGGCGAAGGAGTATGTGAGTTTTAAAATAAAACTTGCAGAGATTAATTTTTCAGGAATGGTTAAGGACTCAATCTTGTCCTCTCAAAACAGTGCAGGTGGTGCAGGGCACAATAAAGAGACACAAAAATCTGAAACTCTGGTACGGAGGATAAGTTCTACCTCCAAAATACCCATATTAGAAAAAAAAAATGACACCAAAAAATTCAATAAATCAACAGAAAAAAATTCTCTTATTGGACAAAAGTTATTTCTGCAGTACCTTCAGGGGCGATAGCACTGGGACACACATCTTTTAGCAGATCTCCCAAAGTATGCAACTGTCCTCCTGTAGCAATTGGTCGAAACAGCTTCTGTATAAAAGGTCTCTCTGTTGTTGCCTGTTTTAAAAACAAAATTAGCAAAAAAACAATTTAAGGACCATGCAAATATGTAGTATTAACATTTGAGACAGGTAGAAGATAGGACAGAACAAAAGATTGCAGCAAAAGAAACATCTGGTATTTCCACATTCCCCCCGGCCTTGCATTTCATTCATATCATGAGTTCTAGCTTATTAGCAATTGCAAGTAACTTGTTACCCTAGAAAAAATGTGAAGATAATTTATAGACAGTGTGGCTATAAAAGTGTTAATTGGTTTTTTTTAAGATTAAAAAAATCACCAAACCTTCTGCTATAGGAATATGATCTGCTTGAACAAAACATTTTAATATATTCTTTATTTAAGTAAAACAAGCAGTGAGCACAAACCTATGAGTTCAACATACACCTATGTTTTACCAAGTCAAAATATCCAGTATCTTCTGCAATAGTCTATCTTCCTCCTTTTAGAAGTACATTAGGCATTTTCAGTAGCAAACAAGTATCCTTACATGTCCAGACAGGTGAAATTTTTTCCAATAGATTTTATGTAGCAAATTTCAAACTATTTCAGCTGCATGAAACAGTATACTTTTTAAAAAAAAAAAAAGAAAAAAAAGTATGCTTTGACAGACAACCTGCCTACTTAAGGAATATATATATGTCATATATATAGGAACATTTATGCCCCACTTCTGCTGCAGACATGTAAAGGAATTGAGAATGATTACAGTCGTGGGTCCTTCAGTTTAAAGCCATTCCCCCTGTCCTATCACCACATGTCCTTGTAAACAGTCCCTCTCCAGCTCTCTTGTAGACCCCGCTTAGGTACTGGAAGGCTGCTGTGAGGCCTCTCTGGAGCCTTCTCTTCTGCAGGCTGAAAAAGCAGAACCCCTTATTCCCCATATACTTTAGCATAGTTTCCAGAAATGATCTTGCTGGGCAGTGAGGTAAGATCGACTGGCCTGCAGTTCCAGAGGTCTTCCTTGTTTTCCTTTTTAAAATTGGGGTGACTTTTCAGTGGGAACTTCACTGGACTGCCATAAATTCTCAAATATGATGGGTGGCGGCTTAGCCACTTCATCTTCCAGTTCCCTCAGGATCTGGTGGGATGCCTCTCATCATGTCCCATGGACTTGTGCACCTTCAGGTTCCTTAGCTGTTCTTGAACTTTGCCTTCTCCTTCCTCGTTCTCCCTGTCCCTGCATTTTGCCTTCTGCAACTTGGGCAGTCTAGCTGAGCACTTGCTGGTGAAGACTGAGGGAAAAAAACACTAAGTACCTCCATACAAGCCTCCCATTTCCTTCTGGAGAGAATTCACAATTTTTCTAGTCTTCCTTTTATCCCTGACATTCTTATAGAAGCTTTTCTTGTTGCCCTGACTGTCCCTGGCCAGATTTAATTCTACCATGCCTTTAGCTTTCCTAACCTGATTCCTGGCTGTTCAGGCAATTTCTCTGTATTCCTCCCAGGCTATCTGCCCTTGCTTCCACCCTCTGTAGGCTTCCTTTTTGCGCTTGAGTTTGTCCAGGGGTTCCTTGTTAATCCATGCAGGCCTGCTGTGTCTGAATGATCTGCACCTATTTAAGAACTGTGGTTATGGTAACGTAATCTTCTTCGTTGAGTATCTGTAAAAGCAACCCCAGGGTCAGCAAAAACCTGACAGTGCAAGGACGGGCAAAGGTTTCTTTCCTGGCAGCCTGACCTCTCCAGCCAAACCTGGCACTTGAGCCATAAATGAGAAGCTAAAAATCCCATCTTCAAGCAACCCAAACATTTTAATCAAGCTCCATTGTTGCCCACAATTTTCTGATAGCACCTAACTCCTGAAAGCAGCTGATGTGCCCTGTATTATGGGTGACTGGGCTCCAATGACACTTTCATCACATATTATCTTAATTGGAAAAGGTAATACAAGCCACTGCCCCTTTCAAATTTAGTTTCCTACCTCTTGGAAAGTGGTTCCTGTCCTGCTATGGTAATTAACAAATAGAAACAAAACAACTCAACATCAACAATTATTTTATCTCCCAGTAGAGGTTTCTGGGGAGGAAAAAGCCAATCATACAAACAAACAAACTCCCACCAAAACCAAACCAAACAAAACCCAAACTCAAACTGAAACAAACCAAGTATAGCAAAAAATCCCAAAAGTTAAAAGATTATTTTTGAAAGGAAGTTACAGTGTGATCTTTGTCACCTACCTACATGAAAAGGCACAAGCAGGTTAACCATGACAATGTAACTGTCAATGACAGGCAGGAAAGGAGTCTTTTCCTAAGAGTGGTACACTAATTCAAACATAACTCCAGCGCTGTACAGTGCAGAACTGTTGACACAGAGCTACTTGTTACTTCTTGCCAGTAGTCTCCAAAAACGGAAAAAGAGTCTTTTTTCAGTTTTTCTTATGAAGACTGATCAGAAGGAGCTTATGCGCTGCTCTACTCAATTCTCTGTGTCCTCAGGGAAGCAAAACGTGGAAATAAACAGTACTAATGAAATGTCTGACCATTTGAAAGATGATGGAAAGCACACAGCCAAGCAGGATCCACCTCAGATAGATCCAAACTTAAGAAGTGAACTCTGGCCCATTACACCAAAGAAATGTACTTCAAAAAAAGAAAAAAGAAAAAAAAAAAGAAAAAAAACCGAGAAAACCCCTAAAATAGCCAAAGCAATTTAGCATCAACTTTAATTTTTTAAAAAAATTAGGTATTCACAGAACTCTAGTCATAGCTCCCAAGTGTTTGCCATCTGAAGTAGCAGATGTGGAAATAAACACCAGAAGAAGTATGCAGGTAAAGCTGCTATCAGCAGCACACTTTTAAGATAAGAATTTCCCAAGGGTGTACTGCAGTTTCTCATTACTTATTAATAAATTATAATCAATTTTTTTCCCTCATTATAATAGGTAGGGAAAATTATGAGGGAAAAGCCAAAAAAAGCCAAAGATGTATTTTCTCAAGTCTCCCACACAGTTGCTGACTGCTGCAATACAATATCCTTAGCCACTATCATGAAACATTATAGAAAATGAATTCAATTTTGTATTTTAAGTGTTAAGCAACACAGATGTGGTAATGTAAATAAAAATCACTGGTCTTCATCAATGTTAAAATGATAAAAGTAACTGCATGTTGTTTATACAAAGACTGCGGTTCATAAATCTAATCCTACAGGCACATTACCCCAACATGCTTACACTTCTTCCCACACATGCAGCAGATGCCTTATACATTAAAAGAGTCAAAAGTACCATCCTACAATCCACAATATTTATAGGATAACTATTCGAAGTATCTTGGTCATACAGGAGCATAAATAATTTAAAAAAAAAAATCTTACCATTACCCTTTTTCAAGAGTAATAACATAAGCCCAACTTGACTACAACTTTCTACTCCAGTATTCCCACCCCTGGAAGTGTTCCTGGCCAGGCTGGATGAAGCTTTGAGCAACCTCGTTCAATGGAAGATGTCCCTTCCCATGACCTTTGAAAGGTCCTTTCAAACTCAAACTATTCTATAATTCTATTCAATACAACACAAGAAAGAATAGCCACCATGAATAACTGCCTACTTAATGTGTTTTGTACAGTATTTGCTTAATCAACCATGCAAAAAAGTACTACCTGTAATCTAACCCACAAAGACATCACTGCATAACTGCTAACTGATAATGGTTTTAAATAATCCACATCAGACCTAAAGCATGTATTCATACAGTATCCATAGTTTTTCCTACTAAAATTATCATAGCTTCAACAGAGTGTAGCGCTTCTTGGAAGATTTTATTTTACAGTCTAGCTTCCATGTAGGTGTGAGCTGTTCAAAAGACTCCAGATGCACTTGCAGGACACAACAGGTGAAAGTCAATCAGTAATCGCCAACATTTACAAAGGAAATGCCTTCTCGTATATGAGCAAATGAAGAAAATCACCTGACACAAAAGTTACAGTGCATTTTACCCTGATTATATCCACAATTTAGTATCAAATTATCAAATTTATATGAAAGCAAATCTTCATCTCTAAATTAACGTATTTTGGACTTTACTGCAACTAAAATTTCTTATTCTTCTGCATTACTACACAGCACCACAAATCTCGTTCTTTTTTAAAGAAAGTTTAAACCGTAACAGTGAAAGGAACATGACAATGAAGACAAATTACACTACAGTGAGGAAAAAAACCAGGTTAAAATTACCTGTTCAGGTATAGCAGCATTGACAAGAGTTGTAGGTGAGGGCAAGTTTTAAGAGGCCCTCTAAGGCAGCGTAAATCCTCACAGGATTGGAGACAAGCTATATAGTTACATACTGTGCTAACAGTTGTAACTTTTTTCCCCTACCATCCTGACAACAAAAAAACCCAAACAACAAGAGTTGCCAGTCTGCCTGGTCCTTTTCAGAATTAACAGAACATCAAACGCTGCATGAAATCCACAATTTAATTAGTCAGCTATTTTATACAGGATGCATCTTAAAATGAAAAACATAACTTGTGAACTGTTGGGTTCTAATCTGGAAAAATCACAGTTACCAGTATTTTCATCTAGAGGAAGGGATTTGGATTTTCTGCCTAAACACTCAGCTGCTATTCAGTACTCAAACAAATAAAAGTCATCATACATATTGAACTCACAAAGTAAAAAAAGAATTTCTTACAATTCCCACATGTGCATAAGCTGGCAGCCTAAAACTGTAAAACTTGAGACTTCCCTACATACTCCATCATATTTTCAGTAACTTGTCAAGTTCATAGTCTGTGCTGTTTTGTAAGGAACCACTTTACACTCAAAAAAGCTCTCTTAATTTCATAGAACCATTTTGTTTAAACCAACTTAAACTCAACCAAGAAGCTTTAAAAGTAGTAAGTTTGCACAGTGATGCAAGTTATTTCATATTAAAAAAAAACCAACAGGAAAACTAAACACTTCTTGAAAATAAAATTAATTATATAAGTTTCATTAAATATTTGCTCAAAAATATTTTTCATATTTTTAGAAGATGTCTTCTACTTTGTAGAAATGTTTTCAATTAGAAATCTCAATGCACAGTGTAAAAGTGACTAATTGAAAAGATGATGATGCATTGTTGTAGTGACAAAACTCTCACAATATCATGCCTGTCTGAAAACAAGATACTGCAAAACCCATCTGAAATACTGCTCTTTCACTGGTGTTGAAATGCTGTTTTTCTGCTGGCATTTCTGGGTGACTTCTTTTTCTCAGTATATATTAGATCAGAATCACTGAGTACTTAACTGCAGCGAAGGCACAAGCCATGTTTCTGGGCGAGAGCTGTTCTTGTTTTGGTTTGGTTTTTTTTTTTTTTCTTTTTAAAGAAAGCTTTTTTAAAATAAACTTAATCTCTTTCATAAAGGTGATTTTCAGCTCCCAGATGCTTCACTGCTTTTTTCTATACCTTTGATAATTTATCTATTTTACTTACTCTTCAAGATGTTATGACTGGAACAACATTCAAAAAACACACACTGTTTGCAGTTTTTTCTTTAATTAACCTCTGCAATCTCCAAGCAGATGCCCTAGTTAAGATTTTGCATGCTTTGAGTAAGGCTGCCACTGCTCTGTCAGCATTCAAAACTTTGAACTGCTTACCTACAACATCACTGTTCAGAGAATAAGGTACATCTCATTATAAAATAGAGTCAATCAATGCTTTTATATGTCCAACATGTAGCTAAAAACCATAAGATAAAAAGGTGTATAAACATGCTCAACACACCTATCTAGGATTACCACAAAAATTGAGTCACTGGCAGAATGTGCCCTAGGTAGCAGAACAAGTTGTTAAATCAACATACATAATAAATCAAATTACTTGGTTTTTCCCATATTACAATTTAAATTGCTCTAACAGATTATTCAGTTCAGTGGTTGTAAAAATTGTAAGAGATACCCGATTTCAACCTATGGAAAAAAAATGCATCCTTTCACTTTTCCTTGATTTTTTGTTAGAATTTCTGCATTTATGTTACAAGAAGGAAGCTCTGATTTCCTCATGAAATTAGAAGTGTTTATGGTGATGGACAGGAACTTTATACTCCCTAAGATTTTTAAGATGCTTGAAACAACAACAGCAAAAAAGATTAAACAGGCTATACTTTATACATTTAATTACACTAACAGCAGTCACCTAAACTAGTAGTGCAGAAGTATATCACTATTCTATGAATACACGCATCTATGCATATTAATGGTTATAACAAATGTATATTTGGATACATCTTTAAAACTTAAATGGGGAGGCAATCATCCTATCAATCACAGATATCAAGGAATCACAATATCAAGTGGAAATTCTGTTATTATTGAAAGCACTCCTAACAATATTACACAAGCTGGAAATCCTTTGGGTTTTGAACATTAACGATCACTGTTCTAAAAGCAAGGACAATAGGACAATTATATGACATGGTCTCTCGATGGAAGGTTTAACAGACCATAACAAAGGCCACCATAACATGTGGCAAATATTATGTCAAGAATTGATGCAAGTAATAATGCCAAAATTATCTAATATCTTAGTCAAGACTGCAGTCAAATGAAAGCCACAACTAGAATTATAAACACATCTGGAATGAGGTTAAAATTTTATGTAGTAGGACTTATTACAGTTATGTCTAGACAACAATATTGAACCATTTTTGATCATGAATAGTTAAGGACTACCCTCCTAGACGTACATGGGCAACAACTCATGTCTTCCTTGAAGCCTTTCTTTGAACAGAGCACACTGTATGAAGCAACTGCAGTTCTATCCTAACTTTCTACACAACTAACAATAGTTTAGCATTATTATAAACCTACAGAGAAATATGGCAACTATTTCAGTTAATTCTCCCATATGTTGTTGAGGGCCATTGCTCATCTTTAAAAAGATTAAAGAACCATTTAAAATATCACCTTCTTCCATATTATTTAAACTGGCAGAGAATGCTTTCTGACAATCTTTTAGAAAAAGCTTTACATAATAGCAACAAAAGGAGTAATTAGAACCATGTAAAACATTAGAAAGTTAAAGTCCTACCACATGTTCTACTTACCTGAAAAAATTAAATTTGCGATTAAAAATTTAATGGGATGAGTACATTGCAACATTTTAGAATAGAAGAAATTGCTTCAGTTTCTATAACTGTTTTGAAAGATGCATCATGCTGTCCACATTGACTTTGTGTTCAAATTTTTTCCTGATGTTCAGGGAGATACTTATACACATTGATGAAATCCCCCTGAACCTTCTCATCTCTAAGCTGAACAGTACCAGGTCTCTCAGCCCTTTTTTCCCCCCTCTCATATTAGATGCACTCGTCCCTTAATCACCGTAGTGGCCCTTTAGTGGACTCTCTCCCTGTAGCTCCAGCCTCTCTTGCTCCGGGGAGCCCAAAACTGAATCCAGGTGTGGCCTCACCAGTGCTGAGTAGAATGGAATGATCACCTCCCTCATCATGCTGGCAGCTCTCGCACTACAGCAGCCCAGGATACCACTTAGCTTGCCTTGTCACAGGTCTCACTGTACATGTCTTGTTACACCTGGTGGGTCATTTTTAGCAAGAGTATTCATTGTCAAAAGTTCCATCATCAACTCCATACAAAAAGTTGCGGAAATATCACTCAAGATACCTAACGAGCATGGCTGAACCACATTCTGGCTGTCACCTGGTGACATTAAGTTTTCTTGGTCAGGTAAAGTAGCACTATATTGTCTAAAGAACAGAATTTGCACTATTTAATGTCAGATGAATTGTACAGATACTAGAAGCAGAAGAAAGTCAACACTCAGGACGCACAGAGCAGGCAACAGGCAACTGTCATATGGCCAGAAGTAACAGACACTAAACAGAAGAAACAGCTTCAAGAGGTAGTTTTGTTGAGCACTGAGAAGACAAAGATACCTACAATAATAGCATGGCCTTGAAATATTAAACTGTCTTCCCAGAAAAGGATTAGTATTGTAATTGGTAAAATATCAAGGTATCTGAAGTGTCAGGGACAAATCAATAGTGCTCTTCACAGCTGCAGAGTTATGTGCACATGCAGACCTAAACCTCACATAAAAATAAGCAACGCAATACTGACTACCTACAAAGGAAACAACTTTAGAAATGGATTTATATCCACAAAAGCAAACACTACACTGTTTGCTTAGGAGCAGTGAAGAGTATGATACTTCATACAGCACTTCCAATCTACTTCAAACCATTATATTCAATAATTCTCCTTAGTTTTCCACAGTAATGATCAACTAGAAGGAACTCCTATAGTCAAGGACAGCTAAATTTCAAATATTTCTTTGTTAATTTGTATTGTATTCCTCAAATATGGTGTCACACACCACTTACTCAAAGGTTTGTTCCATTCCACATTTACCTGTATAGAATTTGCTTTCAGTCTTCTAGAAAGTGCAACTAGAAGTCTTGGCACTTTCCAAAATAGTGAACACTTCCTGTCTTTTCTAATCCTTAACTTTGTGCAAAATTTAACTGCTTTATTTACTTATTTTACTTAAAAATAAGCAAAGGATAAATAACACGGCATACTGATATTGACAAATCCAAACAGATGCTTCTGTGACTTTCATCTGTGCAGAGTTTTGCATCATCATCATAGGCCCAACCTTGTTCTACCTTAATTCCTAAGCGATAAGCACTGCTTATGCTGCACAGCCACAGAAATAACCCTCAGATGACAATCCTCATTTCTTTGAAGAAAAAAATTCCATGTCTGCTTTTCCCCTTTTTCTGAAAGCAAAGCAGTTCACCAACTAGGTGTTTTTGGGTTTTTTGTTTTGGTTTGGGTTTTATTGTTTGGTTGGGTAGTTGGTTTATGTTTTTTTTAATTTTGCTATTACATCAGAGACCCAATCTCATGGAAATACAGTTCCAGACTGTTATTGTCAAATAGGCAAAGTCCTTTTTGCTAGAAAATAAGAACCTGACCACATTACAAAGTACGCAGTGATAGTGGCAAATCACTTTGTGTTGATGAAACCAAGCAAAGTGGAGAAGTAGAATTATCAGCTTTAATGATCAGAAGAAAGGTAGCAATACACTAAAGAGCACTGCATTTAAATTACAAGACCTAATAGTAATTATACACAGACCTAACTCAACTGAATTACTGCTTCATTCATTGCCTTCGTCAGCGTCTCAAGGTATTCATATTCTTACGAATTAACATTCAAGGTTGAGGTACTAAGTGCAATTATCTTTTTTAATTGCATGCATACATCAACTTTCCTAAAAAATTCAGGATGATATATAAACCTACAAGAGTACTATCTTAATAAAACAGTTTAGGGAAACAGAGCCACAAGAAGTCCAACCTCACAGTTTAAATTCAAACTTGTAGCATGAACATTTCCATAGACCTATTTATATTAAACTTCATTAGCATAAGACAATTCAGAGAAAAGACAACAAATGAAGAGTTTTACACAAAACCAATTTGCTAAAAAAAGTAACTATCACTTTGTAATTAGGGAGTGGATATGACGTTTGGTACAATTAAGGCATTTTCAAATTAGGAACAGAATTTTTCTTTTCACCAGAAGTGTTCATTATTTCATTGCAACTCAAAATGTACTTTGACTTAGAAAAAAACCCTATAAAAGTGTTTACACAAAGCTAATTTAGTAATTACTAAGATTCTGCTGTTTTTTTAAATACCTACATTCTTCTGAGATCTAAGAGAATCCTAACTACAGTAAGATACAGGATTTTAGAAAAATACACTACCCAGCTTTTCCCAATATGCAGAACCAAGCATCTCCCTAAATTGCTTTCAACCAGTTATAAATTCAGAACCCCAACAAACTATTTTTCATACAAGCAAAACTACTTTATTCATTGTATACAAGCTCTACCTACATTAGACTCAGAAGGATTGCTGTAGCTCCTATTGACAAGCCTGAGAGCTTAAAACTATCCAGCTTGGTAACAGCTCAACTACGGCTCAGAGAAGTGACTTGAATCGAAGTTCTACAGGCCCATCTCTTCTGCATCTCCATCCCTGAGCACTGTGCAAGTTGTACAATAGCTTTGAACCAGGCAGAGTGACAGTTTTGCAGACAACTTGGGCATATTTATGGAAACTTCAGTCACATTTCTGACAACAAGAACAGTTTATCATGTCCGAATTTTCTTTTAAACAGATTGACAAATCTCATCCTGTACCAAGATTCTTAAAGGCACAAGAATGATCTTCCATATGGATTCCTTAAGTCTCTTCAGACAACTGCACGGGCAACCCTTAACAGAGAATATGTAAAAAAAGTAATCTTTAACCAAGCTGGTTTGAGCCAGCCCATTTCACTGTGACTTAGATGGACAAGAAAAGTTTATACAATTCTGGAACCTCAAGTGTGGTCACAGTGACCTTCAACTGAAGGTGACAACTAGTCAAACTGCAATTACTTTTGGCACAGAACAAAACAATCCAGTTCATAAAACAAGAATTTACAGATCATGCGGTCAACATGCAATATTTGACAGCCGGATTTCTTTTTGCCCTCCATTATGAGGCATTAGGAAAAAAGATTTACCTAACAAAGCTTTTAAACTTTCTCATTCATAGAGCTTTGGTTTTGAAGTAATTTAAAACTGGTGAAAGTGTGTTACTGTTTCTTTAGTGCTGAACCACCAGTTATTACAATAAATCATTCTATGTACTCAATTGATGATAAGCCAGAATCCATTGGTTTCTCTTCAGCACAAAAATTCATCTAAGCTCAGCTGTTATACAAATCAATTATCATTTCACATAATTTTCCTATTTGCTCAAACTTCCTCTTTGTAAAAGGAAATTTTTAAGAAATAAATTGATCTATTTTCAGGAGGTCCTTTACGAAAACATAATTTTGAGTAAATACAAAAAAAGTTAAATAAAGTATTGCATACAGGTCTGTTCAAGAGCATTTTACACTGGACAACAAAAAGCTGAAACTTGTGTTGTGTTGCCCTCTTCAGGTCGGCAGGTCGACTAGATTTTCTGGTTCTTCTGCTTGAAGAGTCATTTACATTTCAACTTCTCTCACAAAAATTTTCAGACTTGAAGTTTCAAGTAGCAGCTAGCTTCATCTGTATAACACCAGTGCTTGAAGTATTTTTGGTTTAATATCCTATAAACTTTACTTTTCACCTCTACATCTCCCTAAACTCCCTAACCAGCTGGAGTTTGAAAAGATGACTAAAAATATCAGCTTCAGCAGAGGTTAGCAAGAGGCTTACCAAAGAAAACTGAAGTTCCTGAAATCACTCTGTAAGTGAACTTGGGAGGTCAGAAAGTCAGATGACTTTAAAGTGGTATAAGGCAAAACAGAATCTAGAAACTCAAGTTAGATAAATTCAGACTTGAAATGCAACAGAGAGTTTTCAACAAAAGAAAAATTTAATAACCTTCTAACATAAAAGGGTAGGTTCATTATTACTTGAAAACTTTACACGTGGACCTAATATCTTTCCAAACAATCTATTTTGATTAGTTTTTGAACAGTTGTCATAACATGGGCCAAATTGTGCTGCTTATTTGCATACTTTTAATGGGTTTTGCAATTGATTATCTGAGCTCTGGCAATTCATGTGAAAATATGGATAAAACAGCCTTGAATTGCTTGGAAACGGCCATGCTTGAGCTTCTGCTTCATTTATTGAGACAGATATTAATATGTCTTAGTGTATTTCATTTCCTACTCCCTCTTTGTTATTTTTAGAGGACAGGTCATAGTAAACAATTAAGTCTATTTAAACATCTTAATCCTGCAATTTTGACAGAAAGAGGAAAGCGTAAGATTTAACTGATATATATGTAAGTATGGAGAATTTCACTCATGTTACTAAGGAAGATAAACATCTTAATTTGTGATTACAACTTAGTCACAACATCTTAAGGGACTTACGACAGAAAAAGCTGCTCAAAGTTAAGACCAACTATGTAATCAGGCAAAAAAATTAAGCAGCTAGTCAAAACTCTTAGAAAATACAAGCAAAGGAAATGCTCATTCCAGTACCATGGCACTTCCCAGTACCCAAATAAAGGAACAAGCAAACAAACAATCCCAGATCACTCCCCTTTGGGCTGGCAAATACACAACAGCCAACCTGCCTCAGGCCAATTGCAACTCTAGAAATCTAAACTCAGAACTTCTCATGAAGAGTTTTCATGCATTTTCTTTCACATGCATTTTTAATTTTATTCTCAAGAATTAAACGCCATACACAACTTTAAATCCAACATACTCATAGGGCAGACTCCAGAGAAAAGGAAGAAGATCGACAGGGAGAGAGCAAGCAAGTGGGTGAGCATGACATGGGGAGAGAGCGAGATACCAAAACTGGGTGATGAGTGCAAACTAAGAGTACAATAAGTGAGACTCAGAATGCTCCCATCTGCAGTGGAGGACAGCAGGCAGCACTTCATCAGAGCAGTCGCTATCAGAACGTAGAGACTCCTCTCCAGTGCCTGACTAATATGCCCCGTCACAGTGCCTGGAGACAAAGACCAATGAAAACTTCCTGCTTTCTATCAACCATATAGTTTGTTCAATTAGAGTGTGTGACATCAGCTGGTCTTAAAAACATGGGGGAAAATTCCACAAGTCAAACCAGCTCTAGTACCGGACACAAAAGGCAACATTTAAATTCAGAATATACTCAAAACTTTAATAACAAAAGAGAAAATAATATTAAAGAACAACTGCAAAAAGCAGTCTATTCAACAGTACTATCAGACAAAAGGGCAAAAAAGGTTTTGTGCAACTGTCAAATGAAGACAAAACACCTCTGAAGTGAGGTACTTTTTTTTTTTTTACACATCAAAGTAAAAGTGTAATGAAAATATAATTACTATTTTTAAACTGTCTCTGGTAGAAAAAGTTTCCACCTATGTCAAAGGTTCATCTGGTGCAAATTCCATATGACACAGTTAACAGAATATGACAGCTGGCAATAAAATCTCCAAGATATCTTAGGTAACTTCTAAAATTGCAAACTAGTTGATCCTTAGTGATACTCAGCATTTTCTTCATCATCTACAGTAGATACTAGGATTCTGGTCGAATCCTAGCTGCTATACTTAGAAGAAGAGGTGTTGGACAAGGGTTTTTAAAGTTACCTGTGGTTAGTTTAGTTCTGACTTATCCAAGTACAATGCTCATATTTTTGCCATCTCTTTCTCCCACACACTCCATCAGATTTGGTCACCACAGGAGGTATGATTCATAGTATTCTTTAGAAATGTATTTTAACAGACAAGCTTTACAATTGAAAAAGCTTTTGACTTTTTAAAATAATCAATCCTTCACTGAAAAACACATCAGAACACTTTATTGAATGAATTTTTTTCTGCAGTCACATTTTTTGCTGAGTCAGATTTAATCGCTGCTAAGCTTAATTTTCTTAGTTGATATCATAATTTAATATATTTCTTTGAAGGAAAACAAATTCATCCACCTCCTGCTGATAAAAAACAATTCAGACAGTTCCCTTCAAAGAATTTTCTTCTAATAATTTGGAGCAATGGAAGGTATGGAGACTAAGAGGAGGAAATCTGCCCACTGAAGGTAATATCTAGTCATTTCCTGCCATCCACCTGTATCCTTAAGTATCTACAAGAATACTATGTGAAAACACACAGGGAATAAAGATCCACTGCAACATGAACCCAGGTTAAATCTGGTGTTTATGTAGGGATATATAAACAACCAATTAGAATGCAAAGCTGACTTCTACCACCACTAATGGAAATTAAATGCATTCGGGGTTAAATACATCTTAAGAACCCTTTAGAATTAGTTACTTCTACATAGGAAAGTTTGTCACTAAATACTGTGAAATAATGTTAAAACTACAGGAATTAATTCCTTGTTTGGAATTAGATTATAATCTCACCCTTCCTAAGGCTTTCTGAAAATTCCTTTAAATACGCAGAGCAGTATTCAGTACACAAACCAACAAAGCAAACAAAAAAAAAGCTAGAACCACCTGCATCCACTTTTTTAAAAAAGGGGAACATGACTAAAAATGTTTAGATATACTAAGAGCAGCATTACTGAAAATAACATATACCAAACTTCCCAAAGGCTGTCTCATCATTAACTCTATTTGTATTTGGTCTTCTATTCTTAGATATTTTGGGTTTGAACTACAGAAAATAAGGGTTTCAAATCAAAAAGATAATAAGAATCAAGAGAAGTACTACTGACTAAATGGATAGATATAGTGTTTTTTGTTTAGTTTGTTTTTTATTTAAAAGCTTTATTAGTATGAAATCATTTGATATCACAGAAAGCCTCCCTCATGCCTTAAAGGCCTGTAACCCATTCAGATAGCAAAACTTCCATTTTGCAAACCCATTTAGATGATTTCTATGAAAAGACTTAGAAAAAACCCATCCCTATCAGAGAACAAGCAAACAACTTAGTCATCAACCAAACAAAATGCTGTGAGTACCACTTTTCCTGATACATACTTTTTGTTAGTTATACAACCCTTGCCATCTGCTATGATATCTGACAAAATAACTGACTTCCGTTCTCAATTTAAAGTTTCATTATGACAGTAAATGTCTTACATGTAACATTAAAAGCTACTTCAGTCCCATTGCAAGATTGTATAGTTTTTATGGTCATTATAACCTGTTAAAAAGTAATATCAGACTATTCAGTATCGTGAATAAAGGACTTTCTTTTGATAGCCACAGGTGCAAAACCTAGGCAGAAATAGATTAAAACATTCCCACAGAGCACAACTGTTTAATTTTGAGAGATGCGACATGAGTTTTGTGTAAGCTTTTAACCATACATAATTCTGAATTTCATTGTGACCTTAATGCTATAAAAACTAAGGGGATGTTGAAAAATTTTAAGGATTCCAAGGAACATCTTCAAATAAACTGCTGAGGAAAATTGAGTGCTGGTGTATTAAAACAGAAAAAAACCCACAAAGTTCCAAGCTATGGACTGGACTGTAAAGTATACAATTAGGAGACAACGGTAAGACCTATGCCATTATTTTAACTTCAAAATGCCAACAAGAAAAGAAGCCTATACAGTGGTTGAGGGAAAAGTGTTGCTCCTGAAGTGTTTAAGACCTTTCAGATGGCATTTGGTATCCAAAGGAGTCTTCATAGTTAGCACTTATTTTTCATAACAGAATTAGATTTTTGGGTTGTTTTTTTTTAAAAAAAAAACAACAGACAAACATCATCTATACCAGCCTTAGCACATTCTCAAATATTACACACTGACAACATAATGAATGGCAATTATCTACTAGAATAAATACAGAATATTTTGCGTGCTAATTCATACATCTCAAGAGTACAGCAAATATGAACATACCAAGTTTTACCATAATGTTAAAAAGGGGAACATGTAATTCTGCAAACATATTATGATATATGACACCTCAGTGGAAAAATTTGGTAAAAGTGGTTTTACTTCTTGTCTCCTACCTGATAAATTCTAAATGGGATGTATCGAAATCCATTATCTTCTGGAGGATACTCCATGAGTTTTCGATTTATTGCCCAAAACTGCTCAAATTTATCTGTGAAAGTAAAATCAGATTTTGTTAATATTAGTAACACCTGTTCTTTTCCAGCTAAAAATGGTAAATGAGACATGATTGGAACAACATGAAAACTTCTCTTACAGAAGTTTGACCTATTTTTGAATTTATTTTTCCACATTTCTCTTCCCCATTTCGCCTGAAGCCAAAGGTAGGTCATCTGCATTCTCCTATGAAAACAGTGATGGGGCAACTTATCAAACTGAAAGAGAAAGCAACTTGAATTCATATCTTATCTCCCACTGTTAAGGAAATACTGGGCCATAAATTATGTATTTCATTACCTCAATTAACAGTGTCTGTTTCTCCACTCCTTGCTGCTACTGGTTCAATTGGGTTTAGAACACATTGCTTTTCCTGACGGAATGTAACACCAAGCAGGAATTTCCAAGAAACTGTGAACAAACTCCTGCCAGGTATTGTGTAGGAGCATTTCCTGATAGTTATCTCAGAACATACTTCTACACCCTTGTTTCCTGATTAGCAGCAAGTGCCTCTTGACAGGCACTTACCTGAGCTGCAGTCAGCACCACCATGCAAGGGCTTGCCCTAGATAAGGAGCTCCCAGGACACAGCGTATTACCCCACTGCAGAGTTCTGCCCTAGACCTGAGAAGCTCAGGGGGTGGCAGTGACAGTGACAACCCTGGAGCAGAATGTACTCAAGCACTCCTGCACGTGGGAACCCCAAACTACAGAGTCAGAGGTTTATCCTTGCAATGTCCAACACAAAGAATGACTGCCTCCTCCTCAGGAACTCTGTCAGTGGGAAGGTGAAGATTTAGCATGCTTCCTTCGTTCTGGGAGACAGCACTGAGAACAGCTTACAGCTTTTACTACACATGTGTGGACAGGCATCCTACAGTAGGCACTGATCGATTTGTACTTCAATTACCACTTCTGACTATAACTCAATTGATAAAACTGTTACCATGATACAGAAAACAAAACAATTGAAACCTACTTAAGCTAGTGAGCTCCAGCAGACTCAAATAAGGATTCTACATACTTGGAGACATCCCACTTGAACAAAAGTAAAACAAACATTAACTTTATTTACTTGTTTAAGGCTCATATTACAGTAATTAGTAAACAGCTTACTGTTCTCGAAATTCAACAGAGATGAGCAACACATCTCATGGGTCAGAAGAACTAGAAATTCTGAACAAATAACACACTTATGTTAGAAGCTTAAGTGTACTGCTGCTTGTGGCATGTATGACAAACAAGTGAGTCCCTGAAGGACAAAAAAATGTTAAACAATGATAAGGTGCAGTTAACTCACTCCTGTTCTTCATTCGAGCTTCCTTATCTCCCAGGAAACACACAGGTAATTTTATTTAAGGCAGGTAAATTTACAAATTTGTATTTCTCAGATTATTCCTTGAACACTCAGACAATGCTTAATACAATCTTATTGTTTAAATTTCTAACAGTTTCTGTACTTTCCAAATATAACAGCAATAAATCTGCAACAGTTGAATGATGAACTTATTACATTTTGTAATCAAGTATTTTCTGTCACTTCACCTTACATCCCAGGAATTAAAAACTTTCTAGTAAATTAGATACACATAATGGAGTCAGATATCTTAAGACAGATCTCCACTGTGTGTAAAGCATTATCTGAAGACCTCTAAGTTAATTCATCCTCATAACCTTATATTGCTGTCCTCCGAATATCTTTCCAGGGATACAGCATTTTTACTACAGGAAACCAAACTGGGTGTAAGAAAACTATGAAAATTTTTAAAGCAAGCAGTAGAAAAGGCTACCCAGTCTGCATACTGATACATATGACCTGGCAAGAGCTTTAATAATCAGTCAGAGCATTGGTTGAATGCCAGAATCCTAAAACTCCAAAAAGGCAAAATGTAAAAATAACTGCTTTTCACAGAATCTGTAAGACTCAAAGCTTAAAATAAACACACAAACCCCTCTAACACAAATACACAAAATCCCCCCCAGCCCACTTGAAAATATAAGTGAAAGGACTCATCATTCTCCCATTTTTGTGTATCTGTACCCCCTATTTATGCAAAACAGACCCAAGGAAGCTATTTATGCTACAATGAGCTATAAGAACTAATTAGCTTGTTGGCTAGACAGGACAAAGACAGAAGGTGCTGGTCGAAACTTTGACAATCAAAACAAAACTGATTTATCATCAAGCCAGTAAACAAGAAAGAGTTCTCAACCTATCAGCAGAAGCACTTTACACATTTGTGTCCCTCCCTTCTTTTCCCTTGTGAAAAGCTTATGCAGTCTACATGACATTTAAACTACCATAATAGTCAAATCTGATTAGTTTTTGTTTTCCACAATCCATCTGTTTTTAAGAAAGTGCTTGATCAAAGGTGTTAGAGTTTCTGTATTAGCAAAAAACAGTACTTGTGAAAGACAGATGTTCATATCTGAAAAACAATTTAAAGTAACAACAACAAGATTTGAACAAAAGTGAGATTAGTGACAGTAGAAAAGTTTCATATGACTCCACTAATCATATTTCTTAAACAAGACATAATGTTTGCTATATAACTTTGCCTAAAATTCAATATAAAAACTTTGCTCTCTGCATTCTATGTCAAAGATCAGAAAGCGAATAACCAAATAACTGATGACAGATCCAGATGAAAAATGTATCAGTCAAGTCACTTATATTTATAAATATTCCTTTATTAGAAATGCGGTCACTGAATGCCCAAATGCCAGACAGACATTAGTATTCTGTACTACAGAGATGCACAGAATCTGAGAGCTTAGAAAATCTAATTACATGTTTATAAAAAGTATGAGTTGGGAAAAATTACAGAGACTTAATGTCTAATCCACGACAATAATCTCAGTACACAAATTTATTAAGCAATAAATTAAACCTCAAATACAAATGTACAAGTACAATATGCCACATTATGCGTGTATGGTTAAGACATCTATCAGTGAAATTAGTCATGTCTTTAAAGTGCTCATTAAAACAGTTAAAAAAAAATTAGTTACACAGAAACACTAAGAATTCTTGTTTCCTCCATTAAGTAAGACTGGAGATCCTTTAGCAGACATTGAACTTAATCCAAATTTATACCTGTTATATAAAAAACTTCTTGGTAATTCCATCATAGTTCACTGTTCACAGACAGTAACCACTGAACCTTTCACTACTAAGTAGTGTTAACAAAGGACTAGTGCAGGCTGAAGGCTGGGTCTCTTTTGCTCCTGGGTCTCAGCCTGGAATGTTCTTCAGAAAACCAGAAAAATTAGTTTCACTTGTGCTAGCCTCTTACAGTAATTTTCTGAAACGTGAGTGCTGTCATGCTTCAAACAACTTGAAATTTCACATGGATCTTGATGCTAGACACTTCTCTTTCACCCACCTGACTCTACAACAGGATGGATCACTGAGAAGACAAAGGGCACTGCTCAAGTGCTTGCCATCAACATATGCATTGCACCACAGCATAGCTTTAAATCTGCTGACACAATTATGACAGAATGAAAATTACATCTACAAATAACTTGCAATGAGACACACTGCTAACAACACATAGCCAGTTAAAATGGAGATCCTACTCCAGTATATTGGGCAAAAGATATAAACCACCCACTAATCTTTAAACTTATCAACAAAAATACCTTAATAGTAAGGAATTACTTTGTTTCTATATTTGACAGAGATGCAACTGCTATCACAGTACTAACTCCAGAATTTGCTATATTTCAAGAAGGCTGTTGAGAAGGTTTAAATAACAGCGAGAATTAATGTAAAAACAAGGTAAAGATTGCTTAAATTCAGAAAGGAAAGAGTAATTACTGGCTTTTGTATTGCAGTATCTTTTTAGAAAGTCAAAAAAGTGAACAAAATGGTGTAGCCCTTAGGGTAGCACACACGCACAATTTTGTCTGGACTATTCATGGTTTCTTCTTAAAACAACTCAGTGATATAAATTAAAAAAAAAAAAAGCTTGGAATGAAATTGTATCTCTAGCTCTATGCAAGCAATACCAACCTGCAACTTGCATAAAAATGTGTCCAATCCTTAAGTTCAAAAAATCACAAAACTTGTATGTTTTCAGTGGTTCACCACTGTCTAACAATGATATGAACCACAGAAGAACTTGGGAAGAACCACCCATAGCATTAACTAAGAGACCAAAGACTCTCCAACTGATGTACAAGAACCACAGAAAAACTTTAGTTTGGAAGTGCCTTTGGAAGTCAAGCTTTGGAATAATAGCTTCTCCACTGCCTCAAAAGAGCTGCCTACACAAAGTTAAATGAGTTTGATCAAGGCCTTGGCCAGTCAAGTTTTGACTGTCCCCATGGGCTTCCACTCAACCACTTTCACTCTCTCAGCCAGCTCACCCCCTCCTCCCCTCCTTCCCCAAAGTCCCATCAGACTTCATCCTGCTGCAGCTTTTAACTGTCTGTTCTTGCTAATTGCCTTCAATGCCAATAGAGATGTGCCTGAGAGGTGTCCAACTCCATCTGCTCTAAAAGCCTTTCTTTCAGGTAGTGGAAAGCAGCATTAGATCCACCTTCAGCCTCCTCATCTTCAGGCTAAACAAGGCAGGTCCCCCCACTCTCTTATTAGAGCATACGCTCCAGCCTCTAATAATCCTACCAGCACTCTGCTGAATTTTTTTCTGTTTGCCCACTTTTCTTTTGTCCTGGCATCCCAAGAGGACATGGCACTCCCAGTGCAGCTTTACAAGTGCTGAGCCAAGGGTGGACTACCAGGGCTAAAGCAGCTCCCTGGTTAATCTTCATTTATGCAACATCACATGACAGACTTTCCATTCAGCTTGATGCTCACCATTACCCACTTCCACAAAGCTGCTTCCAGTCAGTCCCTAGCTTGCCCTGACTTCAGGAGTTTTCTTGTCTCTGGTGCAGAACTTGTCTGTCAGCTCCAGGAGGCTCCTGCCAGCCTACTGCTCCAGCTCATCACAGTCCCTCTGAAGAGAAGATCTGTTCTTCAGTGTACCTACTGCTCCCACCAACTTTTTCTTTCAGTCAGAGACAAACTCACTAAGGGTTTAACACATTACACATGTGTTATCAAATAAACTCTAGGGTACACAGAGCTACAGCTGAAAGTCCAGGATACAAACTGAATTTCCTTAACATTAAAGCAAGCATATTTTCTACTGACTCATACTCTAACAAGCACTGCTTTTACCTGCTACAGCCAAAAAAGAGTCTTCTCAAAATTAAGTTCTACTTCAACATTATTTCCAAGAAGACTGAAGACTCTGCACACATACATAATTCTGCTCATTGATGAGTATTTGTAATAAATACTATAAAAAATAAATTTTGTGTGGTATGCTTCAAGCATGAAGGAGCTCTCTTGATGAAAGATAATTTTAAACACCTTAAAGTAATTACCATGCTATTCAGAAACCTTATTTACAGCTGATTGCTATAATTTCTTATCTATTTAAAGACTCGTCTCTAGCCCACCTAAACTCACCATTCTTATTCTTGTACAATAAAAACACAGGTATTACAACTATCAAGGACTTCATGAAGACTCTGGCACACATTTGACTCTTGCTGACTACTACAGGTCAGTGACAGACTGTATGAGAACATACTTTAAATTACTGACATGACAGCATTAAGATATTTTTATTTTCCATTTTACACATTGCCACAGTTAAAATATTCTTGCTATTACACACTTAGGTTACTTGGGTGTTTTGAAAGATCACAGTACATAATACAAATCCACCACTGAAGAGGGAATGCAAGTTTACTAAGGTTTACAGACTACCTTCATACATGAGTAACTATCACATATGGAGAGATAGGGTATCTTAGAACTGCTTTGATGTAACGTGGCAGAAGCTACAGAAATACGTGACAATATTCTTCACATCACCAATAACAAAGTAACAAAATTCAACATGAATGTACATATCTGAGGTAGTCTTAATTTTGCCTTGCAACTGTACAACAGTCATTATCTGAAATACTTGCACCACGTGATGTGCCCATTAATCTCACGTACCCTCTAAATATGCATTCAGCTGGCATATCCCTACATAATACCACAGGAAAGCAGCAGCAATTGTAAAATTCGAAAGTAAAAAACAAATAGGCTTTCTTTGTCCTGTCTGTGTTAAATCAGACATGGATTCATTGCAAAAGTGAACTTCATGCTAACTAGTTCAAGTACTAGTAATACTCAAGTACAGTGGTATGGGCTTCAAGGTTGGCTACCTGTCACTTCCTTTTCAGTACTACGATCATGTAAATGAATCAAGTCAATTCAACTCTGCTTGCCTATATGCACTATAACAAACTTCCAACAGCAGTGTTTGCAACCAGAGAACAATTAGGACAAACTTCTTTATGTCTAGTTAGCTGTAAACTATAGTTTAAAAAAACATTAATTTGTAAGCTGCACTATAAATTGAGCTACATAGGCAACCCAAGAAAAAAGGGGGCATCCCTGTCCTAAAACTATACAGCTAGGTTTAAGATCAGTGTATTTAACATTTGCCTTTATGCTGTAATTTATCCATTAGTTTTTATAGCAAAGTAGTGTTCCGAAGATCAAGAAATAAGAGCATATTGCTTAAATTTTGCAGGTTAAGAGGACATTTTGAAAACTGTGGGAGAAATCAGCATTTGACTCTTCAGATTATCTATCAGATCCAAGAAGGCACTTTTTCCCCCTGCTTTCTTATAGTATACACAAGTGAACCACACCTTACCAACATTCTTTTCACTTACTAAAGGTACTCACAAACCAGAAGTTTCACTTTAAATACATTGTTTTCTTAACACCTCCCTTCATTTTTAGGCCACCAGTTTACGTGAAAAAAGGTTTAGGGGGGAAAAAAAAAATCAAGATTAATTACTTCCTTTCCTTGATTTAAATATGAAAATGCATATATTCTACAGAATTTAAGCTTTCTGCACACTTGAAAAGCAGGTGATCTCAGTAAGTATGGCCACTTAAGCTAAAAAGAAAACTCTAATGACAAACAAGTGCCATCCATTTTTGAAACACATAATCCACAGGTTGTATAGGAATAAAACAGCAGGGCTTGTTACAGACCTCCCTGAGTGAGTCAAAGGGAAAAGGACTCCTGACAATTTTACCCATCCTCCATCTCTCTGCTCCAAGTCTAGACGCCTTGATATTTTGATTCCTTTGTCTCCAATTATGCTCTCTTTATTTACATGAAAAAGAGCAGCATAACACCACACACCTTGCTAGCCTACTTTACTTGCCCTATACTATGCTTTTTCTAAAATAAAGTTTTTCTTAAAAGTTAAGGAGTCTTTACATTAACGTCTGTCAAATTCAGGAGTTTGCTAGGAGAAAGTAACTTAGAAGCATTTCAAATTGCAACATAAAAACCCCTCAACAGCTAAAGAATGTCCATTTTAAAAGTGAAGTCCATTTTTTGGAGATAGTTGACTTTGAATTTTAGTTAGATCTTAGACATCTTTCAGGAAATTACTTATTTTGAGGGCAAGGGGAGGAAGGAAAGAAGGCAATAAAAAGAGACCTCAAAGTTTGCTCCCTCTGAGAGTAATGGTTTTCATCAGACACATGGACATCTAACACAAGACAGTGAAAACACTAGAAAGTAGTTAGCTCTGCCTATCTATCTCTAGGCAACCTCCTCTCATGGCAGGGACTTCAGCAGGAAGGAGGACTGTGAATGCTGTGTAACCTTTTGCTTTCCTCCCTTCTCTGCCTTCATACAGTTCACGTTCTCCTTTGAGACCCACTGGTTCTTAATGGCCACAGACAGAGCAGCCCTGCTCTGCCCTGTTTGAGAACAAAGAGAAAGCCGAGGGGGGAATGCAGGCTGCCACCAATTACCCACCTCTGCACTGCTACAAGGGCAGCTACGCAAGTGGGCACCAGGCCAGCACAAGCAGGGTAACAAGACAAAAGTCAGTTTCAGGGGCATGGTAGTTTAGACTTATGATACTGCAACCCATACGGGTGGAGCATTGGGTTAGTCATTTGTGCAGAAAGGGTAACAAGCCAGTAAACACTGCAGAGTTGACCGTGAAGTCTAGGTCATAATCCATTACCAGAAAAACCACCACAACCACCAAACCCCAAATAAACCTCACTGCCATGGAAGAAAAAAAAAATTGAAAAAAAAAAAAATTGAAAAAAATCCATGAGAAGGTCTGTTCACAGCTATTTTGCACTGGGCTGGCTTTGTGCAGAACTATCTGTCTCTGTCTACATCTCACCTTCTCAGTTCCATAACATCAGCAACTCCAATGCCGGGTGTATGCCATGATATTTTAACTCTCAAATAAGCAGATACGAAGGCTAATTTTAAGGTGATTTGACACATTTTGAGAAATTTTTAACTACCAGCTCAGGAAGGTAATGATTTTTAAAAAAAAATCTTTTAACCAATACATCCATTTTCAAAGCTCAAAAGAATTGTTTAATATTTCTCCACAGTTAACTAAACCTCCACAGATGGAACATGGAGAGAAACCCCCATTTTGGTAGCAATACACAGAAGAAAAAAAGATGGCTTTGTGATTTAAAAACTAATGGCTTGATCATTCAGTCTCCTGATAAACTTCTGAAGATTTTTGAAGCATATAGTGCTTAAATTAATTTTCACATGATCACTTGAGATTACAGAGATTTGTTCAGCTACCACAGCATGCTCACCATGAGGTAAAGAACAGCATTGCTTCCACCAGTTCTCTATGAAGAGGAGAGACACCTATCAAACCTAAGTGGGACAGGTGTACACAGCACAACAGATGCTGATATTGTGAGACACTTCCTTTTCACAGTTCAAATATTTCTAAACAGGAATGTGACAATCCCAAAGAAACACAACTTCTGTCTCTCAAAAACTCAAGAACAGACAAAATGTAGAACAATACACAACTGATTCTGCCAGTAAGACAAGAAAGAGATCACGTGCATCAAAAGATAAAATACTCCACATTCTGAATGCTTGCATGATTTTTCTCCTTTAAGAAGAGCAATTCAATACAGCCTCTTAACTTTTGGTAAGCCCTACAGCATGAATGAGCATTATGTTCTTTTTCCATAATATTTTCAGTAATAAGTTCATTATATTTTATAATATATAAAAGAAGACCTAAAATTGTTATGAGCATTTACTGTCTATTTCCCCCACTCATGTATCAGAAATACCAAGTCTGGTCTTCACTGGTTATAAAGGATGCCTGTGAAAATTTCAGGCTATGGTTACGTATGTTGCTCCACAACTCATGAAAAGCAGATGTGTTCAATCTAAATCCCCCCATTTATCAGAGTCATTATATACTGAAGTTATAGATATTAATTCTTTGAACCATGTGAAAGAATACAGCTCTCCCCCTAAAAACAGTTGAGATTTCATTTGTTTCATCCTGAGTCATCAGTAGGCCTAGAGTCTTACTGTTTCAAAGCTGAAAGCCTTTGTTTTTCCACACAAAAGGCAAGAAGAAAAAAAACCACCCACTTGAAAATCCTCTTTATATATGATAAAAATGACCATAACTCTATTAAAGCAAAAACAGTAGAAACATTTTCCATGAATTTTGACCAAAGAATTTTAACAATTCTTACAAAGGAACAAAGGTCAGTATAGCTATAACATCTGCTTTTATCACTTCCCTACCACACTTAGACACCCATGATGCTGGTCAAAATGTACCTGTCCCAGAGAAGTGTTCTAGTTAAGAAATATCTGGTTTACAGACAAAAATAGGCTAACTAAAGTCTGAGGAACAAGAAAAACCACAGTACAAGATAGAAGAGTATGTTTACTTTCCTGATTTGGCAGCAGATTAACACAAAACCAGAAATGGTGGGAGGAGGGATGTAAAGGTTGTTATGAATAACTACCAGCTGTTACCAGCACAAGATTTCCCCACAAATTCAATATTACAGCTCTTCTCTTAAAAGCCATCTAGAGGCAACTGTTAAGTCTCACATGGGATCTGTCTACATACTTGCTTCTCAACAGAAACATTTATACCAAATTACACATTAATGGGTAATTACATTTCTCAAAAAGAGCAAAATTGGATTTTTTTCCCCAAAAAATCTAAGTTTAATAGATATCATATAAGCATTGCTATAATTTCTATATTTAAGAACTGAAGAAAATTGTTTGAAGTTTCACAGAAAAAACAGCCTGCAGATGTACCTTTACTTACAAAGCAGTTATCACAAATGCTACTTTCTTTTCTTTTTTGTGGTCATTCATTCTGTTTCACAAAGAGGTTTAAAATTATGACATCTCAAACAAAAGCCTATAAAAACATATTGAAAGATACAACATGCTTAAAAAGAGTTTTCTTGGTTTCACAAGCTTTTCTTGTTTCTCTTTTATGAAGAGTTGAGAAATTAAAATTAGCATTTGAAAGTATTCAAAAGATTGCTTAAACTTCTCATTTAGGTGTCAGATTCCACAGGTGCAATTTCTCATTAGGTACAGTGAAACCTTCTTGAAATTAACCTTGCTAGGCAACCTCTGTTCTTAACATTATAGAGCAAAACAGAAAAATTCTGAGTTTTCTACAACTTAAGATATTCTTAGACAACCAACTAAAAGATAATGCCTAAGATGAGCATGTCGTGTATCTGTCCTTTTACCTTATATATTGAGAGTATCAAGGTTCTATAACTTTGGGTTAAAAAAGGAATCTTAACTCATACTGTTTCATCATATAGTCCACTCTTCTGTCATTATTACACTCATATTTTAACACATTACACTCACAGTGTAACTAGATCTTTTAGCTTTGATTTTAAAAAGCATTAATAAAAAAAAGCACATAAACTACAGTGCCAGGAACACCTGAGTATTGGGACAAAGTGACAATTTCTTTTTACAGTAAAGCTAATAGTTTTTGAAATAGAAAACAAAATTATGCTGGCATAGCATTCTGCTACTCAAACCAAACTGCTTGCAAGACAAATACTATTACAACAAAATACTTCTTTGTCACAGCATTATTAAAATTGAGTTTTAAATTGTCTTGTAATGATATAAGCTTTAGGGAAACATCTATTTTTATACTTATTCTGGCTTCACTGCACCAGAACTCTTATTTACCGCTAATTCACAAAAGTGAACATATTATCAGTCAGTTTGCTCATCATTACTTATACAATACAGAATGTCTCAAGAAATACTTGGAATTGAACCAGATAAAAGTGTAATTTCTTACTTGATAAAGTTTGCAAGTATGTACAGCCTCCCTCAAGATCTTACCACTCAATGGCAAATTAAGATAATCTCTCAATTCCTAACTCTCACCTAATTAAATAAAAAATAGAAACCAGAGTTTCTAATAAGCACTCATCTTCAAAATTATCACAAAAGTACCTCTAACATGAAAGGCAGTGCCACTAAACAATGAAAAAAAAATAAGAAACTCCACATGCTCACTAAATACACACATTAAACTCAAACTAACTCGGAATCTCCTTATCTAAAGCAAACTCGGAATCTCCTTATCTAAAGCAAATGCATGGTTCAAGTCTTCTTGCGTTCAAAGGTTCTCCTGTTTCATTTAATCTTTCTTATACACATATGGGAATATGCTACCTCTAAGCATTTAATATTTTGTTTATTCTGTGTCTTGATATATCTTCATGCTTACAGTAAAATGCTTCCATTAAATAAATTTACTAGTGATAACATAAATGACAGTTTAAGGAGATGAGAAAGTGGCATGAGCACCCATTCTAGAGAGCAGTTTCTGAAATACTTACAAAAGCTTTTCAACTTAAAGGACTCTAAGAACCATGATAAGAGAAGACACTACAAACAAAAGAAGTCTTACTTTGCACTGCAGTATAGATTCATGTCATCTGTGCAAGGTAAGAACACTAATTATTTTATGAGACCCTGTTCAGAATTATTTTGCTGACTTTTTCAAGTCAATACTTATTTATGCTGAAATCTTTGTGAAAGCCAAGGTAGTATCAGCAAAGAAACCCAAAAGTGGCAGAGAGAAAAGTAAAATTATTAATCTACTAGGCAACTTTTTGGAAAGTTTACCTGTATTGTTTATGAGTAACAACCCTTAAGCATTAACTAGGAGATAATCTCTTTTCTTTATGGCTCAGGACTAATACTGAACACATCAGGTGTCTCCCTAATAAAGACAATCAGTTGCACAAAAGTACACCAGACAATATTTGTCTATTTGGATCCTTTCCTAATTCTGGTTTGTTAAAACAGAGTCATGGCCCAATCTAGTTCCTTGAATAACTCAAGCCACATTTGAATTAAAAAAGAAGCCCAAAACAAAAACCCACCAAAATCACCAATGCTTTCCATGACATTAGACAAAAATTCTGCAGAACAATGACATTTTACATCCCATACCACAACTCAAATTTGAAAAATTATTAGCTTGCTAGACCTAAATATAATTAATATTCAATGTGTTGTATTTACCATTCTGTAAACCCATCCACAGTTGCTTATGATCCTTTTTTTGCATCTCATTGATGACTTGACTTTTGTGCTTTAAAGCATCTGCTTCTTTTATACAAGCCATGAAATGAGCTTCAATCACATCCTTAGAATGGCAGTGTAGAAGATCCTTTTCTGGAAAATTCTACAAAGAGAAATGATAGATCAAGAAAAATACCTGCATCACATACCTCGGACGATGAAGAATAAATGATAATTTTAAACAGGCATATATTTATGCGAAAGAAGCATACTGGAGTCTTCTACTTTATGGAAGACTGTAACAACCATTCTGTCACTCTGCTGAAAAGAAACAGTTTGCAGTGAAAATGTTTCACAAAAAATAAAAGCTGAACAATTTTCTGTAAAACCAGAAGTTTAACGTGTTTCAAGCAGATGTTCAATTCTCAGGCAATAAATAGGAGAAAATGGGGGGAAGTAACTGACAAGCACCTAATTCATATTGACTCTCACTGGTAGTTTATCACCTATTTCTATGCAGGCCCTAGATAAATGTTTCCTCTAAGTAGAATCATCCACGTAAATGAACTATAGCTATCGGCCACTGACAAATACTTTTCCTTAGAGATACTGGAAATCCTTGTCAGCTCCAACTTTACTCAAACCATGTGACTATTGCTAGTCTGTGCAACTTGATTCTAAACCCCTTTTATTTGGTTAGAGCTGGCACACTACACTCAGCATTGCAAATGCACAGCTACCATTCCTCAGGTAACTCTTAGCCACTCAGTAAATGACAGCTATCTCTGCTAATTCATTTATTAAGGAATTAGAGTAGTAAATGTTGTTCAGGTATGAAAAATATTTATTTGGAAATGAACTGATCAGAAGCCCTGCACTGCAGATGCAAAACACTGGTAATGACCATGCTGAACTGAGCAAACCTCACAGCCAAACCAGAGTGGTGGCATTATTAGTACTCCCCTTCTTAACAAGGGCTTGCCACATTTTTATACTCTGATTCTCATGCCATTCCATCAGAGGCCCTTTCCTCTTAACACACTAAAAATTGCCATTTTAAAAAGCTTTTGTGAGGGACTGTCAAAACCATTTTGGAAATACAAGTACATGTAATGGCTATTTTTCCAAAGCTTTTACAACATAGTTAACACATCGCAGTAGGAGCAATATAATGCTGGGAGAAACCTGTACCTTCACTCTTCCACATAAAACCCGGACAAATAGTGAAGACTGCTTCAAAATACAAGAATCCAAAATATCAAAAACCCACTACCAGGAGGCAACCTGAAAGGGAGCTGGAGGTTGCCTTACCTGAAGGAAATTCTGAGGACAACAGTGATAGTTCCCTCCTCATTGGGTGATTGAAAATAGCTAGAAACTAAATAATCAAATTTCATATAGGGATTGATCCTTATGACAGTGAACCTAAACTCTGGAAACTGTGGATCAAAAGGATATTTTCCAAAAATAGGGCCATAAAGTAACAAGAAGATTGCTAATACCTTTTCCACTGAAGTTTACATGGTTTGGTGTTGAACTTCCCAAGGGAGTGCTGTTGTTACTTAGGACTGATGTATGTTAAGTTGACTAGAATCCTGAGGAGAGAGGTAGATCTAGTTTCTCATATGGGTATGGCTAAGTATAAAGACATTAAAGAGGACAGAAAAATACAGAAAGTTCTGGGGCAAACCTCACTCTTGTTTTACCCTACAAAGCTGAGTGGCTCAGCATAATTGGATCCAAGACTCCTAGAAAAACATTACTGGGATTGTTATTTGCCAATTGACATCTGTACAGGCCTGTAAAATATTTTCAGAAGTTCAACTTACTTGCTCAAATAAAAAAAAATGTAACATCTGGTAACCAATCCAGAAGAAATGAACAGACAAAAATAGCACACTTAAAAGATCAAAAAAGTTCTCTTACATGCAGGAATTCAAAATGAGACGCCGGCATCCCTCAAAAAAAGGGAAGAAACAGTGAAATATACTTAATGCCAAGTAACATAGGAACCTAGAAACTGACTTTCATAGTTAAAAGCTGATGTTTTAACTAAGTTTATGAAAACAACACTTTTGTTACAAGGACTGTTTTACTACACATGTCTAAATATGGAACTACAGGGTATTTTTTTTGGACATTCTTTCTACAGGTAGGCATCTTCCTGCTTTTTTCCAATGAATTTCAAATTGCAGGAAATCTCACTCCCTGGGGATTGGTTCCAGAAGTCATACACAATGTAGTCTGCAGAATAACAAGGAGATATTTAAAAGTGGTCAAAGACAGCTAAGCTCGTGTAAAGAATCTAGCCACAGTAGTAGAACTAGGTGTGGCATGATGAACTTTCCCAGCTTCTAAGGAGTAACACTGTGAAAGGCTGGCAAGAACTACTAGAAACAATCTCAGTGCTATCTACTCTTTTCTTTATTAGAAAAACAGTGACACATTTCTATGCTGTACTGCGAGTAGCAGCTGAAAAACCTAAACGTGAAAGTGATAACTTAGAAAAAAAAACACTGCTGCTTCTACAAGCAGCATATGAAACAGTTTCATGTATGTGAGACTACCAACAGAATATATGGCATCCCCACTGATTTATAAACCAGGGCACAGAATAATAAGTTTTATACATAAATACAGATCACGCATGCTTGTATTTTTATTTTTTTTTTAAATTCTATTTGCCTTCTTTCTACTTTAGGAAATAGCGATCAATCATAAATAGCTTTATTCCATTCCCTGAAGAAAGAGTCAATTGTATACAAGCTGGTAGCCACCTCTGGGTATGCAACTAGGAGATTTGCCCAAAGTTTTAACAGATGCCATAATCAGCTTTCATTCAAGTACTTTCATTGGTGATGTCTTACTCCCTCCATGCTCTGTATCTTTGAAAGAAAAGTTACTAAGGGTTGACTCGGATTTTCTTAGAAAGCCCAAGGAGTACTGTTTTTTATTTTCACATATCAGTAGATTCTTGCGGCATGAACTGGTCATAAAGAAATAGGTATTATCTGCACAGACAGAAGGACTAAATGACCTCTCACATAAAACTGTTCCAAACACACCACAGGCAATTTCAAGAGTTTGGTTTCATAACTCCATCCCACCCATATTTATCTACTAGTTCTACAAAACACCTGTGACAGTCTAGTTGGATTAGACTACATTTACAGAAAACAGGGTATTAAAAACCATAAGGAATGTATCCAGTGGCAGGGGGAACACCTATGTATCTGCATTTAGTTACCATCTGTGGCCTTTTTTATCAAAATTTATACATTTACACTTCTGGCTTCCACAGTATCTCCTAACAGTTCTACAATTTATCCACATGCTACATGGAAAAGTACTTCCTTTTCACTCCACCTGACCCAATTTTCACCAAAAAAACCCCTAAGATGATGGCTGAGGACAGATAGTCTCTCCTCCTCTACATCAGTTCATGGGTGGAGCGGCGGACACCAGCAGCTAAGGGCTTCAGCAGAGGAGAACATCCGGCTTTCCCCTGGCCACCCAATTTCCTCTCCTCCAGTTCTGCTGCTATTTCCAGAACAGTTCACCGCTTCTTATCTACTGCCCAAAATCTGGAGAGTTGGTTGCACACTCATTCCTGAGAACATCAATAGTGCTAAGCATGCTGCTGAGTAACATGAGATGATTTTAACATCAAGGGATAGAGTTTCCCTCTTTCCCTAAAGCCACACCTGTGTTAACTAAAGCAACTTCCCAGGCTACAGTTTCTCATGATTCTCAGACCTTAACATGCTGTTCAAGCTCAATCTTCTACAACTATTTAATGCAACTGTTTTTCAACTTTTCAGGATATAAATGCATGTTATTTTATTGCACACCAGAACTACAAATTAAGAAACTGTTTCTTCAATGCAAACACTAAGTGTGTTTATTATTTGGTCTGCACGCATAACACAGGAGGGCAATGACAAGCACCTGTCAACCTCCAAACTTCTGCTGAACAGAAATAAACCTTTTTCATGTTTTTAACTTTAAACAAAGAAACCTCATAGGGGGAGTTTGACATTTTTTTTAAAAGTTGAAAAACAGTCTTTACAGATGTTTGAGATATGATATCTCTTGTTGACTGAATGCTTTGGTAGAAGAAAGCCCTGACAACAAAAGTTAAACCTCAGAAAAATCTAACAAAACCTAATTAAACCAAATGAAAATTATGACTCTTTGAAGAATAAGTACACAAAAGTTAAAAGAATAATCTAGGCAGAAATCCCACAGATAAACTATTCAGCTGTAAGAAACTGTAACACATGAAAATCTGTTCAATATTTTGACATACTTTGATATATTTCAGTTATGTTTTGACTTTAAGGATTAAGAGGGGTTTATTTACATAAACTTTCAGATTACATCAAAGTGGGAAGAGAGATTATGCAGGTGCTAACTCCAAGGTATTACACTACGAAATTACATCAGCTTTTAAAATAATACTGCCTTAGCAGTAAATTATTTCTGCTGATATTTAATGTACACCTTAGAGAAAAACTTGAAGTAGTTGATCTTTTGGCAAGCAGCAATATAAGGATATTAAAATCAATTTACATTACTGCATGAAATTGAAAAGCACTGTGATGCTGTGACTTAATTCTCAAGATGTCTGTACTTTGCAGTGGCAACATCCACACACTGCCACTGTTAATATCCCAGAGCTCTCAGAACACAACAATTAAATCATGATTTATGAAATTACATGTCCTACATTTTCTTCTGAACACTCTGGAATTTTCTTCATCCATTTATCAGACAGAAGTGTAGCAATTACAATGGTTTCAAAAACATACCCAACTTCAGATTCATTTAGTCAGTCATTTTACAAGTCTCAACATGTAGAAACACATCGTAAGAATGTATGATTTCAGTACACACTTCCAAAAAGAATCAACTACTACTAGAAAAAACGTTTCTAACATACCTTTAAGAGAAGAATTGTTTGAATGAAAATGTTCAACACAACTGCTTCCCAGTATGTTTTTCATTTCACTCAAATCTCTCACACACTAAAGTAAAGCCTATTACCCTACCACTTTCCTTCAGAACCATTTTCCTATTGCACTGTTTCTTTTACAATGGAGAAATAAACATTTCAAAATCAAATATCTGTGATTTTTAGTTGTGTTTTAGACTTCAAAACATACCCTGGATTATTGTCTCAATGCATTTCAGGCTATGCAAGAATCCTGCACCAAAGCTAACCCTGTTCAAGTACCTTTCTAAACAAAGATCAGTAGTGCTATTAAGTCATACCTAATGGTTTTACAATGTATAATCAAAACAACATCTTGCTTGTGACTAAGCTGTCACAAGAATAAAGACACTTAACTCAGTTCTCTAAAAGGGACCAACATGAAGTACAGCAGTGTTCCCTGGCTTCAAGGATTTCCACAGTATCTCATATCCATGCTCATATAAGCCTAAAAGACAAGCACTTCTCAATCTTCCCAATTTTCAATCAATTCCAGCTGACAGAATTGAAAACAGTATAGAAAGTTCTCTTTTACCTACTCAATTGCACTGTCTCGTAACTTATGAACAACAATTTTGCATTTTCAGATAATAAAAGAATCACTTCCTGAGCAAAGTCACGTGAAAGCACGCACAATCTCATGGAAAACAACTGCAGATTTACAGAAAGCTTTCACTTCCTGAAGAATGAACATTCACTTATTTTATAAAATAATTATGAAACCTTTTCCTAACTTCCAAGCTTCATGCAATCTTATGCTCACTTGTTCTTAACTAAGGGTTAACAGTTTTCTAACTAAAACTGTTCTTCAGTTTTACCTTGAAATGCACTGTGATGCTCCAAGGAAGGGCTGTATTTGATGCATGGAGATCAAACAGCAAACCAATTGGGTAATGCCTAAAAATAATGAGATATTAATTTAATATACAAGATGCGCATTTAATTCTACATATAACAGTCAACATAACCGCATTTATGCAAAAAAAAAAAAATTTAGCTGTTTGAATCCTGCGCTTAGCATTCTTTATTGCTTATTCAGAAAAGTTATACAGGCAAGTATAAATGACACAGTTTCTGGAAGAATCAAGTCTGGAATTTACATGTTCAATATCTAAACCAGTACCCACAAAACTCTGCCACTTTTGCAACAGCATTACGTGGCCTACAGCTTCTCTGTGGGAGCCTTAAAAACAGAACTTCTAGTTAAAAAGTGTAACAATGGTAGGAACAGCTGATAGGAAAAGCCTACATGCTTCCAGATATTTCAGTGTCCTGGGCTTATACCATATTGACCCTTAACATCCCTTCCCTCTCACACATGCCTGATGTCATTGTAGAGAATAAGCAGCAAAGTGAAAAAATGACATATCTGTAAAAGTGCTGAAAGAGGATAGATCAATATGAACTCTATATATTTACTATTAAATTAAAAAGAATGAAGGGGGAGGAAAAAAAGACTAACTGGAATTTTTTATTTCAGTTGTACTCTGGATTAAAAGAGTTACATAAAGAAGCTTGTTTCCTCCAAATATTTACTTCTGTTTTCTAGCTTTCTCTCCTTTAAATTAGTTAGAAGATACACATCTCAGAAGTATAAGGAATACATCTCACATACACAAAACTTCTACAGGCACTGGTAAAAAAGCTCTTTCTTCAGTTTTCTCACATGCATCAAGGCAAGATTTTTGATAAAATACTTTTTTTTGCATTCAGCATATCAAGCTCCATTCTCTTATCTTTCAACAGTCGTAACTAAAATAGCCTTACAAGCTTTTTATCCTACAAAAAGATAAACACACTTAACCGTAAACCCAGTAGCTTCACTGAATTAAAAGAAACTGATCACAGGTCGGAGAACCAAGCACATATGTAAGTTTTGAAAGTCCTGATAACAATAACCTAGAGCGTTGCTCTGAAAGCACCTGTGCCAAGCCAGTGTCTAAGCTGTTCAACTTTCACTCAACAGTGCTTTAGCACCCTCTATGGGTGAGCCACTCCAAAGCTAAGCCAAATCCATCACAAAGAGCAAAGTAAAACCCAAAATACTACTACAATTCCTGAACTTACCTGAGCATAAAGAATAAAGAGAATGCATATCCAGATTTATTCTGATTCACTGCTAATGCTCAAGGTTTTACCACGAAGACTTTTTACTACTAACTGCCAATCGCAGCCCTTAACAGGGATTCAGCAAGAGGTCTGTGAAAGAGCGGTTTTCCAGGTGAGTTAGCTAACAAAAATCAGATTTCTTTAGATAATTAGATGAACACAAACTTTCACAAACATGAACAATGACTTCCACTTACTTTCAATCTATACAATAAAACAGATAACTACAAAAACAAAACAAAGTACCAAAATAAAACAAACAAAAAAATGCAAACACAAAAATCCCTGCAAGAGGTCTTGGCCTACCTCGGTATTTTCTACCCAGCTTAAATTACATAATGAAGCTTGTGTAATCAAGACTTTTTCAGTAAAATCCCTGTACTTTGCACAGTTGGTAGATTCCCGATCAAATGGTGCTGCTTTGACCTTTTGTCTTCCAATGATTCAGGAATAGGAAGGGCCAAGCATCCACCCAGTTGGTACTACAGACACCTATGCAACCAGGGCTAGAACACAATCCACGGAAAGGGGACAAAAACTCCACTGAAGGCCACGTGCAAGTGATCAAATAGGATGGAAACAAGCTAAAGGGTGTCATCCCCTAGCATCTGCTGAAGAAACCACTCCAGCACATCAGAGCGGCATCTGACTCAGGCATGGCTCCTAAGAAAGGATGCAGCTCTCGAAGTCTCAGGCTGCCAGGAAGGCTTGGGACCTCTCCTGAGGGCTGAGGCAAGCAGAGGAAATGTTCTTGCCTAGAAGAGGTATTTTTTAGTGGAGGAGCTATGTCACCAAGTCACAGAGCTGCAGGAGGTCAGTGGGCTGCACAGCATCAGGAAAGATAAAGAGAGATTGATGGCATCTTCACTGAGACCACGCAGAGATGAGAGGTGGACAGGATGGGGAAGATCAGAGTCTTGTGACCTCTGGTATTGAGGACTACACTAGAGCTGAAGTGCCAGCCGCAGGTTGAGCGCTGGGTGGGGGCAGCCTGAGGCAAAAGGCCGAGAACTGGCACCGACCCTTTGCATAACAAAGGACACTCCGGGGCTTTGGGCCAGAGGACCAGACAGTGACCCAGCAGGAGCTGATGACCCAGCCGGAAAGCTCAGGGTTTCCTTTGTTTGGGGTCCCTCCTCAGAGGCACTCAGCTCCAGCTGTTATTCTGTTGTGGCACCATGATCAAACTATTTTCAGATTCAAATTCAGAGTCTGGGACCGATATGGGAAACTGAGGGTAAGGAAACTGGCCTGACTGTGTGGGTGTGGGGTGTGTAGGCAGTCAAGCAGGATACCCATCAGGTCCCTGGAGCCACCAGCTGCAAAGGGGCCTTGGTGCCAGCTCAGGTGGTGCGAGTGTGTGACTGCCAGACCATCCTAGATGATCAGACAGAAAAGTTTCACTAACCTTTGGCAAGAGAGGGCAGGCTCCTTCTCCACCTGCTCTCAGTGCCACAACAGCAGACAAGGGGCTGGAAGTCCTGAGGAAGCATCAGAGCTGTCTGAACAGCACGTCCACAGCAAGAGGAAGCAGTCATAGCAGTAAGAGACTCCAGTCCACACGGGAGAGCCCTCCCTCATCTGTCAACCTCACTTGCTAATCTGCGGAGGTTTGCTGCTTGTTAAGAAGTTGCAGACTAGCAAAGTTTGTCCTGTGCTTGGATCATTAGTCCTTGCTGTTCACTTACACGGGCACAAATCTTAAGTGCTGCAAGGGAAGCCCTGAGTGCATCAAAAGTGACTAAAAACAGCTCTAGGGGCAAGGTGGCATCTCCACAATTTTGCCATTAAAGGAGACAGGCTCAAAGAGGTATGAGTAACTGCAGGTCAGTGACTGGTAGTGCAGCTGGGGCAACAACAACGACTTCGCTTTTACATACACAAGACACTCTGGGGATAAAGGACTGCTGGGGAGAGATGGAATCCACCTAAGTGAGACAAAAGCATCTTTGCCTTCAGGTCGGCCAGCGTGGTGAGGAGAGCTTTAGACAATAAACAACAGGAGTGTGAATAACAACCCACAGATAAACAGAAATTAATGGACATGGGTGGAAAGCAAGTGGTGAAAGGTGACAGCTACAAGAAAGATGTCAGTAATAAAAGAAGGTAGAAGAGAGCCTACCACATGTGTATCTAAGTGCACACAGCTTGGGAAACAAGCAGGAGAAACTGGAGTTCCACATGCAGTTACATAACTGTGACAGTGCCGGTCTACCTGAGGTATGGTGAGACAGCTTGCACAACTGGAATACTGTTGTGGAAGGACAGACGTAAACTGCTCAGTAAAGACAGGCAGGGCAGATGAGGACAGAGGATTGTCTTCCATGTGAGGGCGTAGCTTAGATGTATGAAACTTAATGGGACAGACAACAGGTTGGTTGAGTTCTTGTGGTTCAGGATCAGAGGAGGTACTAGTAAGAGCAACAGATCATGCAATCCAGTCAAGGAAATAGAAAACTTCTTAAAAACCTCAAGAAGTTTCTGCAACATAGACCCTGGCTCCTGTTAATCTCTAACATCTACTGGAAAAACAGCACAGTGGGACACAAGTAATCAAGATTTCTTGATACAGACATTGTATGGACCAGAGATAACCCACAGTTGAATCTGTTACTTATTAACAAGACAAAAGAGTTCTGGATGTGATAATCAATGGCAGCTTTAGCTGCAGTGACCATGAAATGGCAGTTAAAAATCCTGGAGAAATGACAATAAGAAGAATCCAGGCTTTTGACTTAATTTTGTCATTTCCTCCTAGTGTCTTGCACAGTTCAGGCTCAGAAACATCAGATGCATTATTGGACAAAGATTTCAATCCTTCACCCGCAGCCAGAGCACTGAACCTATGCTGTATTTACATAAATGCAGGTGTAGAAGGAACCTTCCTTCTGTTGCCAGAAGTCATAAGCTTCCTGCTCTTCCAAAACTTAGGAGACTGTTTTCTAGTGCAATAATCACAGACTTTGCTTGCATGTCCTGCAGTGTAGTTGTAGGTTTAGGCTCCTGTAGCTGCAGGTCTCTCTTGCAGTCACTAATGCTGCACAATCTGATAGCCTCCTCCTGCAGCTCCCTTCCTTGGTCATGCAGACCCTCTTTCCCAATACACACACCTCCTGCAGGCAAAGAGGCCATTTTCCCTTGTCCCAACAATCTCAGGGGGAGGCCCCAGACACCTGTAACTCCAGACCTGGAGAGCTTCATCCTCCTTCAGGAACCTGGCCCACTTGCTACAGACCAAAAAGCTGAAACTATGTTTCAGATTTTCTCCAAAATCTCACTAGAAAACAGAAGAGCTGCAGCTGAATAGAGATACACTTCATCCCACAGACTATAAGCAATATGACTTCACAGTGCAAAGTACGTAATTAGAAAAAGCATTATGCAGAAGGCATAGCTAAAACGATTAAACATTAACGCTCACTATTCCTTCTCTACAAACTACTAGCTTAATCTAATTCTCAGTTCTGGTATTTGGGTCTCCCCTGGAAGAAGCTTCAGCTATATATGGAATTACCATTCTCCTAAAATAATTGTTTGCAGATAGCATTTTCCTTAGAAATGCAATTCCATTGAAATCAGTGCTGTTCCTGGCAGAATATGCTGAGCTTTTCTCTAAGATCAGAGCCTTAATTAGCAGATCATAATTACACTATTCATTTTCATTTCAATGTTCAATGAGTTTACTAACTCTTCACTTAATTTTAGAATCACAATTTATATTTTTACTCTACACCTATATTCTACAATTATTTTATTTTTATTCTAGTTTAAACACCACGGTATTTGAAAACTTACAGATAATACAATTCTATTTTTGGTTGAAATAAAAAAATGTCTCTTTCCTTTATTGTTACAATTTCAGTGAAAACTTAGTTTCCTCCCATTATCTACCTGAGATTATGAACAAAGTGGGACAAGCTTTGTACTTTGCTGTTTATTTAGACACCATCCACGACTCAAGGTCACTATGGCACACGAGAAATTCTTTTTGAATTCCCAGTAACTAAGATAGATGTCTAAAGCTGTTTTTGCTAGCCAGATAAGAAAAAGTTAAAAAAAGGCAGTTTTTATACTTTTTCTATTTACATATTTTCAAGGCTTACACTAAGGTTAGTCTCAAAGAAACAAGAGACTAGAAGAGATCTACTGCATCACCAACTCTACAGGGACTCCATGATGTGATGCTCACTAATCATAAGACAATCCAGGTTCAAGAAGATAAAAAAAGTCACTGGTAGGTTTCTTTCCTATTATGATACAGGAAATAAAAAGTGATAAAAACCTCTTCACATTCAACATATTAAATAACTTCTGAAGAGCTGATGGTATATATACAGATCTAGCAAACACTGCAGCTCTCAAAATATTTTCTTTAAAACTCTTAATGGCAGAAGTAGAAACAGCATCTGATGAACAATATTTATGAAAATTAATTAAATGAAACAATGTCAGTCTGATTCTCTAACCTCTCACAAAAAAACCCAAAAACCAAAACCCCAAAAGAAAACAGTTTTAATAGACTATATGACTATATCAACAGCAATTAGTTCAATAAAGTTGAACTAACTGAATTCAACAAAAGCTTGCAGATCAGTATTAGATTGTTTCACAGTGCAAGGACATATCACACCAGTGAAAAGTGTTACACGTTTTATTCTCTTTAAGCATGTAACTTATTTGCATTCAGATTCCAGAAATACTACTTTCTATCTGTGTTCTTAGGCATCTTTTAAGAAGGTGGAATAAGTTAAAGGAAGATTCACTTCGTGATTCTCCTTCAAGAAACTGCAAAGCCAAAACTGCAGGCATTTCATATTACAGTAACAACTAGAACAGTAAGTGTACAACAACCTCTGCCTTGAACATATTTCGTTATTATTCTGCTTGCATTTTTACTATATGTATAACATTAAACCTACTACTGTTTATCCCAAACAACATGCTTTTCTTACTCTCCTCCTATTTTGCCATCTTTGAAACCCAAGGGAGTGATTATTTCAGGAAAATTACTGACACTGTACTAACTTGGGAACTCTTTCCATGACAAACTCCTTAAAGGTACAAAATTAAATAAACTCACCATTTCAGTGGTGTACCTTCGTATTCAAACCATATTTCACTAACTTCCTCTTGTCTCATAACTTTCTGAAAGTGTTTCTTCACTTTGTCTGTTACCAGTGTCAAGTAGCTTATCCTTGGCAAAAGCAACTGAAAAAAAAGATTGTAGAAGCTTTAAGTATATATAAAATTTACTAAATTAATAAAAATCTGTAACAAGAATGCATTTTCATATCAAAAATTCAGTCAGCATTCTCTTTTTCCCCTTTTAAGGTAAAAGGTCTTTTAGACAGTTTACTTATTTATGGTCAATGAAAGGCTATAAAATGATGTACTCAGAAGATGCAGAATATCAGTATCTGATAGACTAACACAAAAAATAGTTAAAAAAATTTATAGTAAAAAATAGTATAAAATTAAGTTCTTGATTCTTTTAATGGGGTGGGATGGAGGACAATGGAATTCAATTTCTGCTTTTCTGGATTTAAGCAGGCTAAATAATGAAATTTTAAACCTTTTTCACATGAACACATAAGAGATTCTAACTTCTTATTGAATGAGCAGCTGTGTACCGCCTATGATTTCAAAATGGAAATTTCTACACAAGAAAGGAAAAAAAGAATGAAAACAAGTTGCTTAAAGGTTTGATTACCAAGTGTTTTGCACATCCAATAGCCTGGAATTTTCATTTTCTTTGCAGTGGGTTTGCCAATTCAAGATACTAGTCAAGGCTATTATGATTCTTCCACTATCTAATCTTTGCCCAGCAACTAAAATCAGAAAGAAAACTGTAAATATTTTATCAGTTGAAATAAGACACCATCTTACAGCTTTCTCATGTACTGTCTTTTTTCTGAAATGTACCATTATATACTATCCAAATAATACCATGCTATTTTTATTTGCAACTTCCTCCTCCCACTTTCTTTAAAAAAATCTCATGCCCAATAAGAAGGGTTAAGCAGACTGCATCAATGAGTGTACTGACTGATGACTGTGTGGCACATTTACTTCAGATAACTCAGTCCATAAGCATTAACAAACAATGTATTTCAGTGTCCCAATGAGAAAAGATTCATCTCCCTGTAAAAAAGCAATTAGCTTTAGAACAGACACTTAAAATTATTAGTATTTATCCTGTAAAGTTTTGCTTCACAATCATTAATAAAAATAGATGCACATAAGGAATACATAAATTATTCTTTGCATATTTAGACAAACATTTGTTTTCCAGTGTTCCTTATAGCCAGTGTTGCTTCCTAAAGTTTTTTCTTTACAGTATATGAATAATACTAGGCTTGAAGTGAACATCTATGGTACACATCCCAAACAATATATGGATATATTTTCCCTGACAGAAAAGTTGATCTCTGCTGCAACATTATTCCAGAATTTCTCCAACAATTAGAGCACACTTTAATATATAAATTAGATAATATTTTGGCCATGATACTATAATTTATAAGTATCAGATTCATAAAGGAGTATGGAATATGAATCAAGTTCTTATAAGAAGAGAACTGATTTGCCTTTTAGATAATGCTACATTAGGCTGCATCTGTGGCACAGCTAAATTTTACACTTATATAAAACTATATATGATCAAATCTCACCACTATCACAGTTATCATGTCAGTTAAGACTCAAACTTTTATGTACCATATGGTTTTCTTTTTCCAGCTGTTGCTTTCATTACCATCACTATATTGTTTCTACCTTGTTTCATAGGACTCTAACTCAGCAAGGTAATCAAAACACGGCCTTCATTTTTAAAGGGTAAATAAACAAAAAATTCAATGAAATCATGTACACACAAATGAGAATTGTTTGGTACTTCAATGACTTCAACAATATAATCTTATCCTTTATTAACATAATTCCACATATCCACTGATTGTTCTTGAGACATTATAGTCTGGGCTATTCCAATCAAACCTACATATTTTTGGTAATAATTTTCTATTATTTCTGTCTGATATTTACAGTTAAATTAATGCTGGTGTATTCTGATGAGACTTGATTGGACTGCTACAAAGGCCAATTCTCAGCATGCTGCACATGGCACAGCCACGCTGGACTGCAACAGTGTTTGACATGCCTTAAATTGGGTAACTTCCTCTGTAAAATTATTTACTTCAGTTTGTAGTGTGAAGAACAATGCACTTTCTATTTCAACACAATTAGAGATCACACACAACAACCAAACAGTACGTAGCTAAATCTAACACAGTGTGGCCAGCACTCCCAAAATGCATCTCTGGAGTACAAAACCCAAAGGTTAATCAGATTAACAGGGACTACCTGTTTTTCAGAAATGCTGAGCATTTGTAGAATCTACCAAACTCTTTCTTTGGTCTTCTCACCTCTTTTACCTTGCTACAGTCTTTCCCTTCCATGGGAGAAATTAAAGGATCCAAATCTACCACTTTTCTAGCTTTAATTATCTTAGAGATTTACAAGTATACTAAATCTGTTAAGTGAGACCTTTAAAAGTATGGTTTTAACATGTTCATTTTGTTAACTTTTAACATCCCTTCTCCACCAGTTGAAAGATAAAAAATAAAAATAAAAAATAAGATTAGAAGTTCTCCTCATTAAATTAACAAAATAGAAGTACATCTCCAAATACATTACCAGGCAGAATACATCCTAGTAGGCTAGAACATGCCATCCCTAAAATTACACAAACAGCAACACCTACTTTTTGCATATTGTGTATTGCTACAGTATTTATTCACAAAACCCAGGAATGTTTTCTCATTAACCAGGAGGTTAAATGAAATACAAGGAACTCCTAATGCCTAAGTAAATGCTTGCAACATATCCTTGCATATAAAGTGTGCCTCTCCAGGTATCTCCACAGGTTTTGTTGTAGGGCAAAGCATTATTTTACATGGAAACTACTGTAAAACAGAAAAATTACAGATTTAACAAGAACTGGACTGGTCTGATCACCAAAGCATCCACGAAGATGAAACAAAGCAGCCTAACATGGAATGGCTTCATGTTACTCACTCTTACAGGAAGCTAAAACAGTGGACCTGTTAAAGACTAGTCCCTTGGGCAGAACATCATTCTAAGATTGCCTTCTGCTGTAAATTTGTTCTTTATACACCTGACAAGTCTCAGCCAATGAGTGCTCTGCTTCCTGTATGCGTTTCCTTTTTAACTGTTGTTTGCACCAAGAGGCAAACTGTGTATCTTTTTAAAATAAAATTAGTAACAACTTTAGGACAAGGGAAAAATAATATAGATAAGCAACAGAAAGTAGTTCAACCTAACTATTCCTAAATACGCTTCCACTCAAAACAAGCATCTGTAGGAAACACTCCAAAGAAAATTAATGTATCCATTTCCAGCGTAACGCCGCAGAAACCTACTTGATTTGACTATAGCAAGAAACAGGACAGTGTTTTACCAGAGCTGTCTAGTCTTTATGTCACTACTCTTTCCAAAAAACAGACAAGTTAATTTTAAATTACTTCTCCTACCCCCGTGCAGTGCCATAAGGTGATACATACATGCACTGCTCCTGTGCTTTGCTAATCCATCTGACAGACAAGGGTCTTCTGTAACATCACTCACAACACACCAAAATCCATCATGCAGATTCTGCATTGTTTTTCTAACCCCTCACTCTCCAAGTCTTGACATAGACTTCACCTTCATAAAGCATGTTCCTCTGAGTAGAATCCTTTATCCCGACCTAACATAATGATGCCTGTATTTCTTTCCCATGCAACCTTTCCATTTATGAAAGGCAGTCTGGAATAAAAAGATAGTATTTATATTAAAAGTTCTGAGATAAGAGATAGGAAGAGCTGATGTCAAGTGCTGAAATGTTAAATACATATACTTCTTCTACTTTACCCATAATTTTAGGGGTTTTGATGTACTTTTACTTCAATTTAACTCAAGTTTGATCCCATACGCTAAATGTCCATTAGCAGCCAAAGCACATGTACTGCTTCAGCTTCACATGAAAATGATTCAGCTTGTGGGCTGTAAGACTGCTGTGTGATGCCAACCTGGGCACAGTAAGTGAAAAGGATGAACACTTGCTTCAAAATGCACTCTCGATCTGAACAAAAACATGAACATAGACACACTCTGAAACCATGAAAACTGAACCATGATTTAAAACCTTGACTTTATTCTGCCTTTTACTATTATAAATCCTTCAAGAAGCAAAGCTATATTATCAGCTTCAACATAACATAGAAAATGAGGAAGCTAAAATTTTAGAACTGTCTTGTGCGAATAATCCTATCTTGCAGAAAAAAGGAATTAAGCATTGAGAATTGCTGTGCATAGTTTAAGCGGAGCAAACAGAAGAAACCTGGCCAGCTTAAAACTATCTCAGTGGCTTAGAAAGATGGCTACACCATGAGGATAACACGGTTTCAGGGTTTCCATGCTGATGTTAAACAGATTGAGATTACATGTCTCTACAGTTAAACTCACACCTTTCAAGTAACTCATTCACAATGTAGGCATACATATTTTAACTCACATATATATAACTTAAAGTGTGAGACTTCTAGGTAGCTCAGAAGTAAAGTAGCTAGCTAGGATGTAAAAGTGCTTCTCTTTTACCAGTGGTAAAACTAAAGTATAGCAAGATGAGCGCTATTATTGCTGAACAAAAAGCAGTAATTGTTTATTAGGTTTCAAAACCCCACCGAATACTTACGTAAATCAGAAACTGATGACACACAGATGCTGTTGAACAGAGAAAAAAAAAAGTTCTATCCAATGTAGAATGGGATATGACAATCACATAAAAACTACTAATTCAAGATTTCCCTCCCATATACTTGTTACATTTCAGATTCAAGTTTCACTGAGTCAGCTAACATTTCCTATGAATCAAATGCCTATTAGCTGCAGAAAGAATGAAAACTGATGAGTACACTATAAATAAATACCAAGCGACTACAGAAGGCACTTTCAGCTTACAACTCAAATGCATCCATCATCCTCATTTTTATCATCAGCTAGCAATCCAGTTCAGGCACTGTTTTGTTAAATCATTATACTTGCTTTTCTTACGCTGAGTTAGATCTCTCATTGCTGCTGGCATTTAAAGAAAACAAGCAGAAGTCATCCACAAGCAAAAATACTGGGGCCAGTGGTCATCATAAGTCTGTGTTACACAGATGACCAATCTTAGTGTTTAAGCTCTCATAAAGTTCTGATTACTTATTAAGACAACATAAAAGTTTTCTCCCTTTTGTCATTATCCAAGAACATCCAAACTCATGTAGAGCCTCCTCCTTTTACCTAATCACTAGCTGACTTTTTAATTTTTATTTTATAAAGTCTTAATTATCTGTGGTAAGTTTCCCTCACTAGTGAAACAAGATTGAAGTTCTCAATCTGCTGGGAAGAGAGATGAATCACACAGCAAGGTTTTATGTTTACTTTCAGAAGGTACTAGGAATAAGAAGAAAAATGTTGGGTTTTTTTCGTAACATGGAGTAGCACACATGACGAGAATGAAGGACACAAACATAACAATGGCACTGGACTATTTGCGACCACCTTTGTCATACTCACATAGTAGGGTTCAGCTTCCCTCTCAGTTATCTCATCCTGATACAGAGTGAAACAGGTCGGAATTCGCCCAAACCACACATCTCGAAGTACATCTTTGTCATCTGTCATTCTTCCAATGGGCAGTGAAGCACATGTAGGTCAGTTTGTTTCTTCAGCTAAAACTGTAATCCCTTCCCCCCCCCCGCCCCCAAACAAAAACAAGTCAGCACGACCGTGAATAAAGTAAGTCTTGTTAAAGGTTCTCCCGTAACTACGCTCCTGCAGGAGCGATCAGCGCTGTCACCGGGGCACTCAGTGCCTCACTTGATACAAAAACCGGGATGAATTAAGTTCCCCAACTACAGGCACAGGGTGGATAAGGAGTAGATGAGCATTTCCTGAGACTGTACCGCGCCCCGGCCGCAGAGCCAGAGGGAGCTCTCCCTCCCGGTACCGCCCGGAGTGACCGGGCAGCTCCCGCACCGCCGAGGCCCGGGCACAGCCCGTGCCTGCACCCGGAGCAATGAGCCGGGGGCGGCCCGGGGGTCACCGAGGCCGCGGGACGGGCCCCAGCGCCGCCTGAGCCCGGGGGCGCCCCGACAGCGGCCTGAGGAGGCGGCGCGGCCCGGCCCCGTGGGGTCTGCCTGTCCGTCTGTCTGTCCGTCTGTATCCGTGTCTCCCTCCCTCCCTGCCTGCCGCGGCCGCCCCAGGTGAATCAGCGGCGCTCCCCACCTCGGGGCCGGACCGGGGCGCGCTGCCCGGGGGCAGCTGCAGGGCCGGGGCGCGGTGCCCACCCGCGGGCCCGGCCGTGTCGTGGGCCCGGCCGTTACCTCTGTCGCGACCGGCGACACCCGCTGCCCGCGCGTGGGGCAGGAACCCAGCCGCGGCCACGCCCCCGCGCGCGGCTTCCGCCCGGCCCGAGGGCCCGTCCCCGCCGGCGCCGGAAGGCGGAAGCGGCGGGGTGGGGAAGGGAGGGCCCGGCTGGCCGTGGGAATGGAGGCCGGGCCCGGATCCGTCCCGGGCCGCCCCGGGGCTTTGCGGGTGCTGCAGAGGCAGCGCCGGAGACGGCGGACCGCCCGCCCGCAGCTGTGCCGGTGCCGCGCCTGCGGCGGCGGCGGGCTCGCTCAGCCGATGGGCCGCGCGTCTGCGGATTTTGAGCACTCTGTCAGAGCTTACCGGATTGATCTCTCCTGTTTGCCCAGGGAAGGGGTCACGGCACCAAGCCTGCAGGAGCTCAAGAACCATTTGAAAGCACATAGTGTTGTAGCCAGGCTTGGTCTCTTCTCGCAAGCAATAACACAAGAGGGCACGGGCTTAAGCTCTGCCAGGGGAGGTTTAGGGTAGATACTAGAATGACATTTTTAAAAGAGAGAGTAAGGAGGCATTGGAATGGTCTGCCCAGAGAGGTGGTGGATTCACCGTCCCTGGAGGTTTTTAAGATGAGACTGGATGTGGCACTGAGTTCCATGATCTAGTAACCACAGTGGTGTTGGATCAAGGGTTGGACATGATGATCTCAGAGGTCTCTTCCAACCCAGCTGATTCCATGATTCTGTGATCCCTGGCATGTCCTGTGCAGGGCCAGGAGTTGGACCCCACGGTTCTTATGGGTCCCTTCCAACTCAGAATATTCTGTTACTCTTTGTGCAGTAGATCTTACCCACCATGACAGATGGAGCAAGCCCAGGGGAGGGCCATGAAGATGGTAAGAGGACTGAAGCACCTCGCCTACAAAGACAGGCTGAGAAAGTCGGGGCTGTTCAGCCTGGAGAAGAGAAGGTGTGGAGAGCTCACAGCAACCTTCCAGTATCTGAAGGGGGCCTACAGGGAAGCTGGAGAGGGACTCCTGGTCAGGAACTGCAGTGATAGGACAAGGAGCAATGGTACAGACTGAAGGAGGGGAAATTCAGGTTAAATATTAGGAAAGGAATTCTTCATTGTGAAGGTGGTGAGACACTGGAACAAGCTGCCCAGGAAGGCTGTGAATGCCCCAACACTGGCAGTGTTCGAGGCCAGGATAAGGCCTTGAGCAACCTGGTCCAGTGCGGTGTGTCCCTGCCCATGGCAGGGGATTGGGATTAGATGATATTCAAGGTCCTTTCTAACGTTTAACACCTGTCCTGTGATTTCATAGCACACTGACAGGAGGATGAGGAGTACTTGCTGCCACCGACATCTCTCACATATCAAAGCATCGTTCTGGACTGGTTTTTATTGGCCCAGTAGGTGCAAGTTCACAGTGCATTTTAAAGGACATCTCCCACAATTCTGTCTCTCTGAAAATCCCCATCTCGATGCCCTACAGCTGGAGGAGTGCATGGGAAGGACAACACTTTTCAGATGCGAGGGAACATCGTAACTCCAAGGACGATGTGTCCCAGTGTGCCACACACTAGCACTAGTCGAAGCAGGGCTATTCGTGACAAAACATACAGCTGCAGCAAACTTATTACAGTGGATGTTTTGGTACGTTTGGAGGAGAGCTGGTACGGTGGGGCTTTACCTGCCGCGGGTGGCACACGCTGCAGTTTCAGTTGTGTCACATTCTGGCCATGCCGCCTTGTGGCCACCAGATGTCACACAGTGGCCACTGCTGCTGAAGGAGTCTTAAGGAATTCTTAAGGAAATTGACTGTAGTTATTACTGACTTTTCGTGGGCTTTACACAAAGACTGGCATTATTAAACGTGTGTGTTGCTGATCTAACAGTATGATTTGGGTAACTATTTTTTTTTTAGTCATCTGAAGGACTAGAAAATTCTGAAAAGCTTGTTTTATTTTTTTCCCCATTTTAAGTAAGTTTGTCGTGATGACCTATTTTTTATAAATATTCCAAACATGAGCCCTAATATAAAAATAACCGTTTTTGTTAATGCTCTGTAAGCAAAAAGGTAAGCCATGGCACTTTTGTGATTGGAGACATACACAGTGAAGCTTTCCTTACCTTTTCTCTGAGGGTTTTTGTGATACATTAATTAAAGAAACAGGAAAACTGCTGTAAACATGGAATAAACATAGTATTTGGCATGGTCTACCCAAAGCACAGGGAAAGAAGACACACAGCACATGTGATACTGTAAGGGCTTTAGGTTCTGAAGGGACCAGTTCCCTTACACTCCTAAATATAAGTAGCCTACACTCACCTTGGGTGCACATATTGGGCATGACGGTGGAAGGGGAGAGGTTCCTCCAGAAGTATTGGCTGTGCACTCACCACAGTTTTAACTAGCGTGGATGGTGTGGAAATGACTGTCTTGCAGACCTGGAATGGCAGGAGACATGCAGAGAACTGATGCCGCAATTATAGAGGCGTCCAATCCACAAGCACTGCACATTGCTACAGGCTTCTCTGTGTGTTTCTGCAAGGAACCCCCTAATGCTGTTACAGCGCCACTAAAACCAGTCGTGGGAGGATGTATTGACCAGTTGGAACTGCTGTGGGACACCACCACCACTGCGGGGGGCGGGGGGGGCGGAAACAAACCAAAAAACAACAGGATTTTGACAAATATTTTTCCTGGTTAGAAGATTTACAAATTTTCAGAAAGCCTTGCACATGTGGATTTCCCTACAGGAAATCAATGAGAACCATAGGTTCTTTGCCTTTCCTCCTATGAGCTCCTCAGAGTTCGTCTATAGAAGAGGGTTGTTTTGGTAGGATTTGTAGGCTGAAGAGTTTGACTAATCATTGTGACAGCACAACTAAAGATAATGCCAGCTCATTTTTTCTCACAGGCAGAAAGGAGAATGTCAGCACTGCTATCATCACTAGTACTGTTAGTGTGTCTGTAAGGAGGATGTGACCGTTTCTTGACACTGCCTGTGCTCACCTCCTATGATCTTAACCTCCACTGCTGTGGCTCCTGAAGCATGGCATTGGCCAGCTAGACTGTGCAGTCAGCATTCTCTTAATTACTAATGATGATTATCAAACAGATTAAACATTTATTTTTGCATTATTCTCTCATCTATAGTATAAGGACCAGAAGCGCCTGACTCAGGCATATGGATTCCACTTCACATGCTGAAAATTAAACATCACTGAGTGCCCAAGTCTTTTGCTGGATCTAGATACAGGATGTCAAGTAGAGAACAAAACACAGTTAAGTTTTAAAGCGAGATAACCTGTGATTCAGAGTATATTCCTATTTAAATGTCCTAGCAAACTGCTGATGTAATTACCAGACACACATGCAGCAAGATACATTGTAAAAATCCGTGTGAGATTATAAAGACAATAGTTCAATAGGCAAAAGAGGCTCTGCTACTGAGACAAAAGATGGTTGTAGATAAACACACAAGATATAACGTGACTACTGAACAAATAAAGTAAACCTGAAGTAAATGCCAACTTAGCTATTAATATGACTACAAAAAATGAATCTGAATCCAAATGTTAAAAATGATTGCTAGGATGTAATGTCAAAATAGATACAATTAAAAAAAAAAGTTACCTCCTTTGGCATATTGTATTCCACATTGTTATCTAATCCTTTAAGTTGCACCATCACTTGGCAGAATGGACTGGTCTAAACTGAAAGGGGAAGAGCTCAACAAACATATTTCCAATTCCAAAGATCCTCAAGCAGTATTCCCCCCATTTTAAACGTCATCATCAGACAACACACAGTGAGTCATTTCCTAATGGCACCTGAATCAAAATACCTGTTACTGAGTACATATGCAATGTAAAGATGCTTATGAAGAACAAGATTATAATTAAAGATGCACTAATTCTAACAGAAATCAGAGAAATGGAACAGATGGTTTACATATTTGTGGGCAGTAATGTTTTTGTGTAATGATAGTGCAGATGAAGATTTGTAAACAGAATCAGTGTATAATTTAGGTTGGAAGGGACCCTTGGGAGTCCTTTCTTGACCTCTAGGTCAATACCCCTTCTCAAAGCAGGAGTAGCTGCAAAATTTAGAACATATTGGTAAAGGCAAATCATGGCAACATTTGGTTGCTAAAAAGTTACCTGAAATAAAATATGAAATATTATTTTGCTCTATGTTTTACTAGAACTGGAATAACTGATATTCATTGCTTTGATCGCATGGAACAAATTTAATGCTGCTTTCATAGAATCAGTATTTTGTGTCACCTATATATACCACAAAGTAAGGACATTTTTAAAGTATATTATGTATATACTTACTTATGTAAGTTATACATACACATATGTATAAGAAAGAAACCTGGCTCCTCTTTGGGTAAAACCTTGACTCCACTAAATCACTGGCAAAACACACAGATACCTGAAACTTAATTTGTTCCAGTGTGGTTTTATCAGAAAGTGATCAGCAATCACTATTGATGTTGTCCCTTCACTTCCCTAACAGTTTTCAATACAAAGCAAAACGTATTTTTTTAATTTCCTAGCTATTGTCTTCTGAGTATGTAAACAAAACCAAATTGTGAGAACCATTAATGTACACCTTCTAACATGCAACACTGAGTAAGAGTCAAATGAAACTCATAAAGCTGCTATTTATATCTAGCTAAATAGTTCATTGTTGTCTACTCCTAGTGAATAATTAATTTGATTAATTACATGAGAAGCTGATTCATTCATCTGAAAACTTCCTGGAAATATTACAAGATTCAAGTACCATGTCTGATGGTACTTAATGTTTTCCAGATACATTTTTAATTTATAAGTTTGTGGAAGCAAAAAATATCACTCTTATCTGGATATAATTCTCCTTTCATGCTCTCTTCACCTACTAATATTTGTCTTCTGTAACAGCAAATATATTTGGAAATATTCTAGACTGTTTTAAAACTCTTACTTGTATAAGTCAGGTGTGCTGACAGCTGCCTTAGTTTTCCCTCACAGTTTGGACTGCAAGGGGACCTTGAAGATCATCTAGTTCCAACCTCCACTGCCTATTTTAGTTCTAACTTAAAATTCCTAAGTCATATTTGAGACTATAAGAAAAATCTTTTATTGCTATAAGTGACTGGACATTAGGAAATCCTAGTTCTAGGTCTGCTGTTTATTATTTACCATGAACAAAATTTCTTGGTTGTGCTGCTTTGTCATAGACTCATTAAGACATCTTGGTCTTAAGTGAGGAGGAGGGAAAATATAATTTTTTAAAATTTCACATTATGTACATATGGAGATTCCTTGAGAACATAGATCATAAGCTTTCTTTTTAATTATACTGACAATGCTAACAGCTGATTGCTCATTTAGCTAGATTTTTACCCCTCTGCAAGTTAATAGTAAGTAATATTCATTCTGTCAGGTATTGTCATTTATCAAAGAGGAGTGCCTGGAGTTCAAAAAACAGTGGGATGATGATTCCTCATACTTCTTTTTTTTTTTTTCTGTTGGGAATACTGACAGGAAGGTTAATGACTTTGTCAGTACTATCTCAGTATGGGACAAGATTGGCTCCATCTATCTTTGATACACAAATTTGGCAATTTATGACCAAGGATCACTGCTAACTTAGTGCTGAATTACAGTGCAGCCAGAAAGCAAAACAAAAGTAGAAGGAAGATAATAGAATAACCCTGTGCTGTTTGGCTATTGGTACAGCCTTTAGGTTGTTTATTTTAAGGCAAGAAGAGATTTCACCATTAATCTGTTAATACCATTTGAATGTCAGCTTCTGAGACATGGGCAGTCCAGTCCTCAGTACAAGAAGACACTAAGCACCTGTGTGTCATCTGGCATTTGGGAACTCCCAGAACTGAAAGCAGAATTAACTGTTGTTTATCAACAAGTAATCTTTTATACCTTGGTAAGAAGATTTCTTACTGTACAACTCTATATTAAAATCATTTCAATAAGGATTTAATTCGTTTTCTGTGTTACTTTGCATAAGTCCAAGCATCTGAGTTAGGCACAGTCATCCACATCTACTTGTTAAAACTTGGTCTATTGGCTAAAATACAAAACCTGACATACTATGGCAATAAAGTACCAAATATCACAGGGGTTCGTGGATAAACACAGTGCCAAGTGTGAGGCAGGGACAACAGGCCAGATTCCCTGCCCATCCAAATCACCATGGCTTCAGAAAAGTAATTTTCTATTCTCAGTAAAGCTATGTGTCTATTTCATCTGATGTAGACTACAGTTTATTTCTTAGATTTCTGAAAAAAATAGTAATGATTTGTAACAAAACACAGGATTTCTCTATTCCAGACAAAGTTGTTTTTTTGGCATGACTGGATGATATTCAGTGCTTTTACTCAGGGAAAGAATTTTTCTCAGTTATTCCAAATTCACTTTGATTATTTTGTAGTACTGAAGTGTTGATAACTCCAGTTCTGAAAAAATATATATATATATATTCTGATATATCTTTGTTTCACCATTAATGAAATGTACTGTGGAGATTTGCATTTACCAAGAATTTTTAGTGAATTTAAAATCAGTATTGGATGAGAGTTTTCCTGGTTTCTTTTCTCTTGATTGTATTTGTACAACATTTGTTATTATGAGCTAGTTGTTAAATCACTATGATTTCTCAGGGAAAAAAGTAAGCATACAATGCACATAAAATAAAAAAACGGGTGTTAGAGTTAATGGTGAAAAAAAAGTAAAAATCCTGAAGCCTATCTTATTCCACAGGAAATATAATTACCAGTGGCCTCACCAATGCTGAGTGGGGGGAAAAAAATCATTCCCCATGACTTACTGGCCACACTGTGTCTAACATAGTCCAGTATGTGCTTGGCTTTCAGTGCTTGAATGGGGGCCTGTATTTGCTTCTCTTGAACCCTGTGATTCCTCCATCCTCTTGTTTGCTGAGATCCCTGTGTGTAACAGCTCAGCTCTCCAGCATCTCAATCACTCCACCCCACCCAGTTTGTATCACCCAAAAATCCAACAAGTGTGCATTCCAGTTCATTGTCCAGACCAATGATAAATAGGCTAAATGGCAGACCTTTGTGATGGGTTGACCATGGCTGGATGCCAGGTTCCCACCAAAGCCACTCTATCACTGCCCTCCTCAGCTGGACAGGGGAGAGAAAATGTAATGAAAGGCTCATGGGTCAAAACAAGTACAAGGAGAAATCACTCACTAGTTGTCATCACAGGCAAAACAGACTCAAGCTGGGGAAAATTAATTTAATCTACTGACAATGAAAACCAGAGCAGGGTAATGAGAATTAAAACTAAATCTTAAAACATCTTTCCCCCACTCCCCTCATCTTCCCAAGCTCAACTTTGCTCCCTATTTTTCATGGAATCATAGAATCGATTGGGTTGGAAAAGACCTCCGAGATCATCAAGTCCAACCGTTTTTGCTACCTTCTCCCCCTCTGGAGAACACAGGAACAGGGATGGGGGTTTGGGTTTGGGTCAGTTCATCACACGTTGTCTCTGCTGCTCCTTCCTCCCCAAGGGGAGGACTCCTCACACTCATCCCCTCTCTTGTGTGGTGTCCCTCCCACAGTAAATAGTCCTCCACGAACTTCTCCAACATGAGTCCTTTCCACAGACTGCAGCCCTTTATAACTGCTCCAGCGTGGGTCTCTTCCATGGGGTGCAGTTCTTCAGGAACAGCCTGCTTCAGCACTGGGACTCCCATGGGGCCACAGGTCCTACCAGGAGCCTGCTCCAGTGTGGGCTTCCCACAGGGTCACAGTCCTTTGGGCATCCACCTGCTCTGATATGGTGTCTTCCACAGGCTACAGGTTGGGATATCTGTTCCACCATGGACCTTCACAGGTTGCAAGGGACCAGCCTGTCTAACCATGGTCTTCAGCTCAGGCTACAGGGAAATCTCTGCTTCAGCACCTGGAGCACCTCCTCTCCCTCCTTCTTCACTGACCTTGGTGTCTGCAGGGCTGTTTCTTTCATATATTCTCACTCCTCTCTCCACTACTGTTTCTGCAGAACGTTTTTCCCTTTCTTAAATCTGTTATCCCAGAGGCACTACCATCACTGCTGATGGGCTTGGCTTTCGCCAGGGCCAGGTCCGTCTTGGAGCTGGCTGGTGTTGGCTCTGTCAGACACTGGGGATGCTTCTAGCAGCTTCCCACAGAAGAATCCTGTAGCACCCCTGCTACCAAAACCTTGACATGCAAACCCAATATCACGCTGAACTATTAACCACTACTCACTGATCCCAGTACTCCAGCCAGTTTTTCACCCACTTTGCAGTCTACTCATCCCGTCCACGTCTCCTCAGTTTAGCTACCAGTACACTACGAAAGACTGTGTTGAAAGTCTTGCTTCAGATAAGCTACATCTGTAACTCTCCTTTCATCCACAGCCATTTCATCATAGAAGGCAATCAGGTTGGCCAAGGATGATTTAACCTTGATAAATCTCTGCTGGCTGATTCCAGTCATCCTGTCTTTCATGCATCTGAAATGTGCAGGGCTTGTTCCTTCATCATCCCAGGAGATGATCTCCCTTCTTGGCTTTTTAAAAATATTGATGGTAATACTTGTCTTTTACCAGCAACTGGGAAGTTCTTCCAGTTGCCACAGCCTTTCAAAGTGGACAAAGAGGAGCCTCACAAAGACACCATCTGTTTCAGCTTCTGTGGATGCATCTTGACTGTTCCTATGTCTGGAAATACTTAAATTCTTCCTAACTTGATCTTCCTTTATGGAGGGTAGTGCCTCAGTCCCCACATTCTGCTACTAGGCTCAGAGACCTGACTTTGGCAGTGAAAAACAAGGCAAAGAAGACAGTACTTCAGTCTTTTCGACATGATTTGTCACTATGTCCTTTCTGTCTTGCCTGCATTACTTAGCCTGCATTATTTTCTTCACCTTTCTTTCAAGCTGCTTGTCTGTAGAAGCCCTTCTTGTTGCCCTCTATGTTCTTTAGTTGTTTCAACCCCACCTGTGTGGCTTTCCTAATTCAACTCTTGCATGCCTTTGTGATGCTGCTAGATTTCCTGGTAGCCTGACTCTGTCTCCGCTTTTCTGCATATTTCCTTTCTATGCCTGAACTCAGCTAGAACTTTGCTCTTCGGCCAATCTGGCTTCCTGCCATATCTGTCCATCCTCTTGTGCAATCTCAGGCCATTCTAGTGCTTCAAGGAGATCTTATTTGGAGATCAACTCTTTTGGTTTTTTCTTTCTTGGATCCCCAGGGATTCCTGCCTACCCATTCCCTGACCAATCTGAAGTCCACTTTCATGAAGTCCAGGTTCTTTGCTATGTACCTTCTTGCTTCCTTTAGCATCTTAAATTCAACTTGTTTCTTTACTTCTTTTTAGGCTTTGATCTTTCTGTTCTGATGAACCTGCTTAGAAGCCTTTCTCAATGTGATTAGCAAGACCATTGGGAAAGATGCTCTTACCTTTCTTTCTCACACTGGTGTCATTACTTCCCACCAGTACTTGCACCCAGAAGATGATCCATGGGCTTAGAAGCCAAAGGTTCTGTCTGTGACACCAGCTACACTGGCTTTGATCTGCATAATACATTCTCTCCTATTGAGCCCATTCCCTTAACTGGTAGGGTCAAAAAGGAACACCACCTTTTGCCATGCAGCCGTCTTTGACCTGCTCAAGGTCTCTTTTGCCAGCAATCTTCATGGCCAAATGGGTAATAAATTTTACTGTCGTGCCACATATTATTTCTCATCACTAAGGATTTGAAATAAGAACAATCTTATTAGAGAAGTTTAAGGAAGTCTATTCCTTGTTTCATTTCTTATTGGTTGTTTTTACTCTTTCTGTTTCTCTTTTTTTCTCTTCACCTGTAATTATATAGTTTCCTTGATAACTTATTGGGAAGGGCTTGTTTGTAAAGACTTAATAAATTTCAGCTTACTCATCCTCCTTCATCTACTGTTTTGTGGGACAGCTGGTAGATAACTCCCTAATTATTGTTTATTGATGGTAGAAATTCACTGACCCGCATTCTCACAGTCACTCTCCATGCTTGTTTTAAATATTACATCCTTATTTCTCTGTGATCGCAACTGACTATCATGGGAAAAGTGAATGCTGACAAACAGCTCTGCCACTTCATGCTTCTACTCCCTGGGACTCCCAATAACTGGTTTTTTTCATTAGGCTATTTCACCACCTTCTCTTTGGATAACACTTCATGGGACGGTGCAAGGTTTAGATTCATCTGAGAAGGGGACAGAGCTGATGGCTGAACGGAGCAGTGCAGGATGATGGTTTTCACAGGATGTATATTGTAGACCCTGTGTAATATACAGGAGGAAGGAGTGACTGGTAAACATAACTATGAACAGAGAATTTCAATTTCCTTATAATGCTCCTGTATTATCTGCAGATATATGGGAACAGTTATGCTTTTAATTAAATCTGGTCAGCTTAACATTTAATTGCAGATTCTTTAGCACCTAACTAGGTTACAGAAGACTGGATAGCTCTTGGATTTGTCACAGGACGCTCATATCCTATAGCAGTGTAATCAGCTGTGCTTATATTTCAGTCTTTAGCATATTGGCTTTAGACTGTAAATGGCTGAAGATAGAGATAGACCTGTCTTCCTGCATGCTTGTTCGTTTCCCAGCTCTTCTGCTAGTCAGTATAAATAATAACAAATAACTGGTAATTACGCATTTAATTTCCAGGGTTACATACCTAGAATCTCTATAAGTAATTTAAAATTTCCTGGTAGTTTCTGCCTTCCTTCTTAAAAGCTAAAAGAGAAAGATCTTATCCTAACTTAAGCCATGCTGGCTGATTCATCTCCATGAGAATATGGTGAAAATAGAACAGAATGGTATTGCTGACTTAGTCCAACAAATTAAAAATTATTCTTTAAGGTGATGGGCTTCCAAATTAATTTCAATCTAGAAAGTAATCAAAAATTTAGATCAGGATGCAAGAGAAGAACATAAACTACAGCTTTGCTTTTGGGCAACCATAAAAGTGTAACAGTACTATGCACACTAACCAGTGTTAGTGCAAAACTGGAAAGCAAGAGAAACAAAGCCATAGAAACATATATTTTATCAAAACTCTATCTACTCAGGAAAACATAAGCACATCTTGATATTAAGTATTAAATCAATGATTTGTCAGGATTATATTCCTAATGCCTCATTATTATGTTAATTTCATTGAATTGATTTATTTAATTGAATTGATTTTAAATGAACTGATTTATGGTCTTATTAGTATACCTACCTTTAAATTGTGACTATAGGAGAACAGAGTGCTAGAATTCATGTTAATTTTTTTCTTCTAATCAAACTTCAGAGGAGGCTGGAGCCTCTGATGCACAGAGCAGCACAATGCTGCCAATCAGTGGCCTCCTAGTCTCACAAGAAGCAGCATATCCCACCTCCCGCTCAGTTTCTATCATTCTACAGAAACATCAAGATGGGAAAGAAAAAAAATGTTGCCACAACGTGGAATATTCTTTCCTCTGAGTAGCATCCACAGCTTTTGTTTCAGACTATATACAGTCTATTTTCTCACAGGTATTTTATCTTCCCCTGTTACAGTTTTGGGGAGAAAAAAACCTACTTATTGAAAAACCTCAGACACCAAACAAATGCCATAGTGAACCAATGTTGACACAGCACATATATAGTGTTTACTGATATTACTTCTCAGCTTGAGACAAGGCACAGAATCTTGGCATAAACTCTTTATGCAAACTGACAAGTCCAAAGATTGAAAACTCTGAAGAAACTATAAGTTGAAAAATGTGTAGAGGAAACATTCATCTTTTACAGGCAGGCGGAAGAACACAATAGTTGGATACTCAGAGCAAGAATGCAGTGAGTTTTAGGTGCTGTTTTGGTTTGTACTGGCACTGTACTTCAATGACAGGTAGTTATCATTAAGAGAAAAGTAACATTGGATTGTCATTAACAGAATGAGAAATGCACTTGGCAGGTAACAGAGAAGGAAACCTTGAAAGAAATGTTTTCTGTGAGACAGATTCTTTTTTTCTCCTGTGAAATAATTGAAGAAGGACTGAAAACTATTGCCATGGATGTATTAGCAAGAATAAAAGCAAAGTTCTACACTGGGAACTCCTGAGCATTTCATAACTGAAATCTATTTGGCTATCTGCCTCGACTTATGGGCTGCACCTGGCTGGCATTAAAACCAAACAGGGCACTCTCACTGTTAGTATCATAATAGGAATATTATGTGGAGGTAGAAACTGATGCAAAAGTAGTTCACTTGTACAATAAAAAACCCTACAATGGCTGTGGATAGCACTATAAAATGCCATGTTAAAGACCACACCTTGGCCACATTGTGGGACACTTCTAACGGGTAAGCACTGAAGTTTTACAACCCCATGAAATATATGCATAACTTATTTTGTTTCCTTCCCTTGAGCTGTAAATTCTAATGCAAAAACTTCTTTAAAGGCCCAAAGATGGGTGGGAAGACTCTTCTTTGAGTAGCTGACAGGAGGTATGTGGGTAGCAGGGAGGTCTTTATGACACTTTTCATCTATGCAAATATGTATGTGCAACTCAAAGGCTCAGAAAAATCATTGGCATTCAACAGCAAAAAGGAGAGTAAGAAACCATGCTAATACTGAATTGATGAATTTAATATGCTAATTTCCAATTAAAAATTATACCCACACCTATCTGCTGTGGAATTCTCAGTTTATGGAATCAAAATCTTAGAATATCAATGGATTTGGCAGAAGTATCCATGGCTAACTGGATTATATATCAAGTTAAAGCTGTCAGAAGAATGAAGGGGAAATCTTGACCCTGAGAGGGGTCACACGCATTTTTGATTTGGTCTCATCAATAACTAGCACCTAAGAGATTGGTATTGCATGCTTTCAACAGAGCTACGAGCTCACAGATGAGGCTAAATACCAAAGATTCCAAATGGGACCATGATGGGAACAAGACAACTTGAAATGAGACCAAAAGCATCCAATGTGCAAATCTAAATTACTGCCTGAACTAATCATGCAGTGTGTACAAGGAGAAATTTGGAGTATGAGGTTATGTAAATTCATCCCTGCTTCAAAATGTCCCTCAGAGCCTGAGTTGCCTCCATCTACTCCAGCACCTGTGTGCTTACCTGTGTGTCTCCTCAGGCAACCCAGCCATACAGCCACCAGACAGACCAGGGTAGGTCATGGCAACTGACACGTTGACTAAATGAAGATTGCCCTTTGAGCCTGATGGATGTTTTGCCCCACCTACCATGTACGTAAGGCAATCCCAGAAAATCTTGACTTCCAAATTTACTTCTTGGTTGAACCCAAAATCACTGCCTCTTGCTTCCAGATTCCTTAGTCCTATTCTCATTTAATCTCTGCTTGCCATCTTCCCTATGAACTTGCTTACCTTTATGGGGTTTGCCCTCCTATTTGTTCTAAGGGTCTCTTCACTTCCCTGGCTCCTACATGTTGCTGTTGCTGCAATTCTGGTTGGCATATTCCTGAACTAATGGAGTTCCTAGCCTTGGCTTTCCCCGGTCATAATATTTAGTTGCATTTTCCAGGCTGTCTTTAAGCCGCAGGAGCGATCACCTGCAGTGTCTGATAACTTACCGGATATATTAACTTATGCTTTTTTTTCCAAGGCGTGGAGTTGGACTCACTCCTCAGGTGTAGCCAGGGAACCTCTGGTCTTGCTGAACCAGAAAAAAAACATTAGTGGTGATATGACTGTAAGATAGAACATACCTTGTAGGTAGCATATTCCTGAATTACAGCTACCATTTCCATCACTATTTCTACTTCATACCGTGAACTCTTGGAAAAAATGGAAGGCAGTATGGCATTTTTTATAGAGCCTGCTATTACTGCATGAGTTAAACAAGACCCAAATATGCAACCACAGGGAGTCCCAGTAGAGATTTAGGCCAAGCAATACCTAGTTTTTAGCTCCCTGTCAGGCAAGAAGCAGGCACCCAACATTCAGTCCTGAGAAGACTGACGCAACTCTGAGCATGTGGGGAGGTGAATCCCTAAGTACCTGGGGCACTTTCAAGACAAACAGGGAGGCAACCCTGGAATTTAGGTGCCCGGAGGGTTAGGTGTCAAATGAATGTGGGATGTCAGGACCATAGTTTGGAACTTACGTGTTTTATGTGGGACACAGGCAAGATTTTGGCTGCTGTGCACTTTATAGCTCTTTTATCACCAGCTCCAAAGTGTGGGAATCCAAAGCACTCTTCATGTATTCTGACAGTGAATTATCTGGATCTCAAATGTTTGCATGAATGCACTGTTCCTGGAGGAAATGTCAAACCTCTATTGTATTGAAAAAGAAGACAAAATATTTGGTGACACAGTTAATGATAATCCATTCCTAGTTTTCTATAATTTGCTTATGGGCTTTAGATTGGGTGTTTTGTTTGTTTGTGTGTTTTCACAGATATTATGCCATATACTGGAACAGTTTGATATTAGAACAGTGATTATTTATGTTTTGAAACAATAAAAAGGGAGACTCAATTATTTGAATAAATAGTGAGATTTCAGCTTGTGTGTTAGTTAATTTTGGTAACAACTTTAAAGATTCTGAGTCTGTATTTGTTGGATTCTCATTGTAACTCCAAAATCAGCATGTTTCAGCTTTGTGCCTTTTTTTTTTTAATTCTCACATACAGTGTGCAGTCAATTTAGATGGATATTGAGTATGATAAAGACTAATCTAGATACTCAATCATCATCTTTTTCACCATGTTGGAATGATACCAAACAGGAGAAGGATAATTTGTTGCATAACACCTTTCTATGGCATGAAGTACTATGAACTGTTGCAAAATTGTGTTGGTTCAGATAAAAGCTAGACTGACTTGTTCTGTTGCATGTGCCTAGCTTAAACTGACATAAACTGACTGCTGACATAAACATGACCATCATTTAAAGTTCCTAAATGACTGGTTAATTCTAATGAATGTCTATCTTAACAGCCTTAAAAATGCCTTTCCTGAACGAAGAGGTCCAAATCTTCTAAATAAATGTACTGGGCCCCCACAAATCTCTGTTGATCGAGATCACACATTATTCTGACACTGCCATATTTAATAACCAGACTTTAATTTTGGCCAAAGTTTAACAAATATTAACAACCAAACCCCTGCCTTTACTTTTGTGTATAGTGATATTGTAGTCTATGTTAGCACTGAAGCACAAAGGAGGGACATCTCAAGCCTATGTGGAATGCATATTTCTTATGTCTCTCCAGAGAGATACGTAACTCTGCACACTTTCTAGGTACTCTGTGGTGTTAATGCTGATCCAAACCCTGCCAAGATAATCTAGGAGGATTTGAAAAGATGTATATGCCTAGCAATTCTCCCTCTTTCTCTTCTGTCATTTAAACCGTATTTTCAGGCCAAACATGTCTCTTTTTTTGGTGTGGAATGAAGTAGCACAGGTCTGCTGAACATACCCACATCTGCCTGCCCTGCCAAGAACTGAGGACACCTAGTGAGTAGAGTGGGAGAGAGGAGACACCACAACTGCAGTGGCCCAGACTCCTTTCTTCCCACTGCTGTTTTGGTGAAGTGGTTCGCCAACACCAATTAATTCACCTTTGCTCCAGCACAACAGAATCCTTATTATAACTGGCACCTAAATGGAAATGTAGATGTCACAGACTTAGTGACATATTTATCTGCCTTTTTCAAGGGTGAATGTCAGAAAATGCCATCGTTATGTCAGTTGTCATTCTCGAGTCAAGAAAATAGAAAGGAATTATTTTAGGCTAGAATAAGAGAGGAAGTAGAGCTATTTGAATCTTTACAGTGTCTAGCCAGTGTCCAAAAATCCTATCCAGATACAGGAAATAGGACTTCCTGCTTTGTTGCTAGCCATCTATCAAGAACAGCATGCTACTTGCCATCACTTTTGCTGTTTCTGTCTTTGGAGATACTTGAAATCCAAATGGACGTGGTCCTGAATAACTTGCTCTGGCTGACGCTGCTTGAGCAGGGAGCAGCACTAGACAACATTCAGAGGTCCCTTCCCATCTCAAGTGTTCAGTGATTCTATGATTTTCATGCTTATATAATTTGCTTTACTGAAACAGACATTTTTTTTCTCAGTCCCTTTTTCAGTTCCTGAGGATACAACTGTCTTCCTTCTCAGTTCTGCCCAATTTTGGCATGACACATATTTAATTTTGAGAAAAGTAATTTTCTTCGTAAATTTTTCTGTTTAGTTAATCACTAACCAAGTAAATTACAACTCAGAAAAGAACTGAATTTACCCCCCAAACAAGCGTACATGCTGCTTTGGGTAAACCAGCAGAATCAGTAGGACTTAGCTGCTCAGTCAACCCTTCTGTATTTTGTGTTCCCCTGCCTTGCTCATATCCTTGTCCTTCTGCCAAAAAAAGGTACTAATTTATTTCCATCAATTTATGTCGTGTTTATCTATTATTGGCTGACTATGACCACTGCATAACAGTGAATTTAGTTTTTCCAGAATACAGACTTCTAACATTTTTATTACCTCATCTTAGCATTTTTAGCAGACAATTATAACATCCACGTTCCACCAGTGGTAAGCAAAATCAGAACCAAAAACACAACCACCCTAAAAGCTCCTTGTATGAGTCAAATGAATGCTTCTTAGGTGAAATTTAGGACAGATAGTATCCGTCAGCACACAGCAGTAGATTTTCTAAGGAAAGCTGGACCTCAGGGTCATTAAAGAGAGGATTCCTAAAAGCACCGAGAAACACACGGGACCGCCACGTCCTGGCAAGGGCCGGTCACGATACGACCTGACACGGTCCTCCCACTGCAAGGTGCCTCAGCCTGACCCTTCCCACGGGAACGGCTCTACCTGTCCGCGGAATCCTTTCCTCATCCTTCTCAGCGGGATGAAGAGCCAGCAGAGCAGCTGGAGCCAATTTATTCCTAGGGAGAGGAATAAGCAGCTAATTAATTAATGTGGCGGGCACCCAGACAAAAAGGAGCGCTGCAAGGTTCGGGGTGTGCTCCCTCATAAGGAGCCCCCTCGGCTGTGCAGCTGAAGTTCTTTATTCAAGTTTTCCCCCTTAAATTGTGAGGGGCGAAGGAGCCGTGGCGAGGCTGGGGGCGATGCGGTACCCCCGGCGCTGTCCCCGCGCACTGCGGGCGGGCGCGCAGCCTTTTCCCGCGTCTTGCTCAAGTGTCCGGGGCGCGGGGCACACCCTAAGGGTTGGCAGAAAACAACAACAAGATAATGGCCCCTTAATGCGCACCCTGGGCACGGATCACAGGCGGGCCGCTCCCTTCCTGTGCGACCGGTGGGGAGCCCGCCTGCCGCGGCGCGGCTCGCTCCGTGGGGAGGGACCGACGCGGCCGGCGGTGGGCAGGGAGGGAAGGAGGGAGGGAATCGCCTTATTAAACGCATACACCGAGGCGGGCGGCAGCTACGGCCGCCCCGTCCATGCCCGCGGAGAGCCCGAGAGCGCCGCGCTCCCCGCGCTGCCGCTGCCGGCGGGAGGAGCCCGCGGTCGCGCACGGCCCCGCGCACAGCCCCGCGCAGCTCGGTATGGCACGGCGCAGCCGCTTCCAGCGCCTCTTCGGCCGCAGCGAGTCGGAGGACTCGGAGCCCGAGGGGGCGGCCGCCACCCCCCGCCGCCGACCCTCCGCCGCCGCCGCCGCGCCCAAGCGGCGCCCCGCGTTCCCCCACTGGCGACCGAAGAAGAAGGAGCAGCATCCCCGGGGGGGCGGCGATGCCGCGCCTGGCAGGACCCCACCGCCCGCCTCGCCCCTCGAGTGCCCGGCACCGCGGTAAGCGCGACCCCCGCGCCCCCTTCCCGAGCGGCTGCCAGGGGTTTGTCTCCCGAGCAGGGAAGAGCGTGTCCCGCGAGCGCCGTCCCGCCCGCCCCGCGCTTGCCCCAGCCTGCTGGCCAAGCGGCGCCCGAGCTGTGTTGACAAACAGAGCGCCCGTGTGAATAAGTAACAGTCACCCTTGTGCCCGGAGCAGGGGGAGACTTCCTGAACCAAAACAGCCTCCTAAGGGCGGCTGGCGTGTGTGAATGGCTTTTTTTCCTCCCCGTATCAGTGGGCTTGCTCTGTACTCGCTTTTCCTGGACGTAGTAAAGGAGGAAGGTGAGAGAGTAGGGCTTGCTCGACATCACTCTTCTACAGTGCTTCCCGTAGCTGTTGCTGCCCAGTGTGGTTCCAAGTCTCCTGTGAGTAATGGCCATCTAGTGCTTGCCGACCTCTTGAGGACACAGGCATTTCCCCGGGGCTGTTTACAGCCTGGGGTCGCAGCATGGGGAACCTTGGTGAGATTGGGGTTGCCAAGCCGTAGAGACTTCTGACGTGAAGCTAATTCACAGTAGGGTATGGTAAACGTGGGGCTGTGTCAGGAATCGGTTTGGTTAATACTGCTCAGGTTCGAACAGCACGTCCCAGGTGATGAAATGTCAGTGCTACCTGGATGAAAAAAAGAGTTGTAAGCTATTGGTCTCTCCGGTGTTTTGTTCAGATTGAGAAATCTGTAAGTTTCAGAGGGTGGTTCTCTATAGAAATGTTAGTACTTGCCTAAAAATAAACATCCAATAGAAATATGAACTTGACTAAAGTATAGTCTAATGATGTTTGTATTTGGTATCAAAATGTATTATTGAAAACTTTGTAAACTCCAACATATTTTTTAAAAGGGGGGAAAGTGTTTATACTTACATATTTAAGAAAGAAAATGAAGTCTGCTTTTTCAGAACTATTAAAGCAGGAAGCGATGTATTTCACAATACTGTTGAGTGGCCAAGCTCAGGACAATGCTGCAGGTGATCTCAACTAGGAACAGATCCATCTTCTGCCTTCCAAAAGCCAGATAAAACTGAAGGGGATCACAGTGTAGCTCAGAATGGAAGGGAACCCAAAGCAAGGTCAGCTGTGAGTTCAGATCCCGGTTGCTCAGGATGGAGTTTTGAAACTTGAGTTTCAAAATCTTCCAAGAAGAGAGAGTGCACATCAACTCTGGGCAAGCTGTGTTATTGCCTTCTGTGGATCTCTTGGTAGAAGGCTGGAACATCTTTCAATTTTTAGCCTCTGCTGTGCTTGGCATGCCCTGCTGAATAGCCCCATGGCTCTTGGTGATCCTCTCATGCAGATGACAGGTCCTCTCCATGGCCACCTCTTCTCTGGGCTGAACCAGGCCCACCCTCCCAGCTGTTTCTGAGGGCAAGAACACCAGCTACTCAGCATCTTGGGGCCCTATGCTTAACTCATCCTAGTTTATCAACATCTGTTTTGTATTGAGTGGGCCCAAAACTGAACAGAGTATCTAGATGTGGGCAAATGAATGGTGGCATCAGTCTTTACTCTTGCTGTGAGTTCTATTTTCTTCCAGATACCTTGCTGGGTCTACACTGCCAAACCAAACTAGAAATGCTGTATGGGATTTCAGGTTCAGTTCTTATACCTTAAAAAAAGGGAGGATGTTTTTACTGTGTAAATTTATTATCAAGTTCTGTGCCTAAATTACAAGAGAAGTCTAATAACTGCAGGGTTTCTGAAAGGATAAGGTTGTATTTCTGTTACAAAATGCTGAGGTTTTCTTGATTTTGATGAGAAAATAGTCCTTCTGCTATTGATAACAGGTTGGGTTTGTGCTTCAGCGCATGGAAATACACGTGTACGTCACCATCATTAACTGCAGTCGGTCATCTTCAAAGAGCACAGACTTCTATTGTTTGTGTACCTTTCTACCACCTTTGTTTTTAAAAAAATTGAATAAACTAAACCTTTAGTTTATAGCCAAAACCACTCAATGCATTTTTAAATTATCTTGAAGATTATGGTATATTTCTCAAAATACATTGTTTGAAGTATTTTATTTGTATTACATGAATGGTGGACTCTAACACATAGTCCCAAGAATCCTGTATAGGCCAAATAAAGTATACTTCTAATAGTGATGATTTTGAAGATATGACAAGCTTAATAAATGGCCATGGTTTTTGCTATGAGAGATGGTTTGGCACATAGCAAGTATGACAGCTGTCAGTTTGAAGACACCAATACTCCAATGCAAAAGTTATCTGATGAGTTGTTTTGCTATTTTTGTTATTTTTTTCAGGTAACCACTACTTTTCCATGCTGTTAGTGACTTATTTGGAAGAGCAGTACCCAATATGGCATGAAAAAAATATTGTCATGAAAAAAATCCTACCATAAAAACCAAACAAACAGCCCAGCTCCTTTAGACTTGAGGCTAAAAGTGTGCAGTGTCCTGCCTCGATGAAGTTTGTGTTGTATTGCCTCTGTTCATGGGTGACAGGGCTTAAGTCAGGGCAGCCAGATCAACCCTCTGGTTGCTTTTTCCAGCAAAAGCTTGGAGAATCTCTTTCCCGTAGATAATAGCTACAGCTGGAGCCTCTATACAGAAGAAGGTGCGGTGAAAAAGAATGAGAAAGAATTATAGTTGTCACCATGCTGTAGATAACTTCAACATAACCTCCCTTGGAGGTCATGTCCTTACAGAGTTGTCATGGCTTGGACATTGAATGATCTCCACCCAAGGCAACTTAAAAAATTGAGATGATGACTTGGATTTGAACTTTAAAGCAGGAAGTTGACTGCAGGAGGACAAAGAAAACTGTATATCTTTGGGGTGTGTTTGTTTAGCAGTGTTTCTCATAATGTATGCTACACGATAAATCTGGAGCTTTTTGTATTTGATGGTCAAGACCACACAAGTTACTTCAGTCCAGTTATGAGTTGGCTAGATTTATGCCTCAAATATATCAATGTAACCAGCATGAAAAAGGTGGACATTTTGGCTGCATTTTACTACCTGAGTTTCAAGAAGTACTGGTGATTTGATTTTGAGTGTGTTAGGAATGCTACCATCAGAAGCACCCCTTGTTTTTATTACTTTCCTCTCTCCTGATTAAATTAACTTGCCTTCATCAACATACTAGATATGTGAAGGCAAATAAACCTATGTGACTGTTATTCTACAATGATTTGGCAAGGAAACAAAAATTATTTAAGGTTCAGTAACAGCATAAAAATAAGGAAAGGGAAACAGCATTAGGCTACATCCAGGGAATGTTAGACTGTGGAATAATTATACCTTATTTTGTGGAAGAATGTGCACATTCAGGAGGTGTGTTGAATGTGAAGAAATCTTATGTTGTGAGTGGAGAAAATGGTGGTGAGACCAAGACCTGATATCTCTTCTCTAATTTCATGTTCTTGAGTTACTCTTCTTTGACTTTTGTGTTAGAAGAGGTGAAGGAGCTGTGCTTCACAGCCCACACACAACAACACATTTTGCAAAAAGATGATGAACAAATGTTTCACCTTGTGAAAAACATAGCTTATAATAGCAAAGGACATTAGTAGCTTAATTGATTGACCAAAACAAAATGTAGAAAACTGTCATACAGTCAGCTGTGTTGTGCAGTAAAGCAGGAACCCTCAAATCAATGTACATTAAGTGTGTAACTTTACATTTGTGCATCAAAAATGGAAACATTCACCTGTGTTCTTTGAAAGACTGAGTATGGATTTCTGCAGGTGTTCCTGGTTGCGGTTACTTAATGGGAGGTGGAAGTGGAAAAGGGTAATTAGGTTTGACATATAATTTGTAATGTAAGTATAACACCTTAGCTATAAAGATACATTTTTTTTTTATGTAGGAAAGAAGTTTTCTTAAACTATCATTATCAAATAATTAAAAGCAGAATTATTTTTTCTTATTTTTCTTGTCACTGTGACCTAATGAGGAAGTTGGTATTTATTAAAAATATATGTTTCTAGAAACATACTAAGGTAGGAGGGATGGCATGCTAAAACATTCACTTAATTTGATTGCGTTTGTAAGGGGTTAAAAAATACTGTTCTGTGAAAATATAATGACATCTGTGCCCTGAAAGTAAGAGTCTCTCTCCTGCATGAGTGTAATATCAGCTGCTCTCTCTGTGTTGCTGATTTTGCAGGTTTGGTGGCTGTGAATACACCAGTTTCTCCTTTTCATTTTGTCCTTCTAAAAATCAAATGCCTGCCTGGATGTCAGGGGAAGAGTAGATCTTGGTAGAGAAGAGTGGCATCTCATGTCTGGTTGCTGTGGTGCACAGGAATTGCTGACTTTCTTTATTCATGTTTTTTTTCCCTGAAATTAGAAAAAAGATATCTTAAGAAATAGAATGAGTTAATGGACTTACACCATTCACAGTCAAGGAATTTTTCCTTATTTTTCTTGTGCTTCTGCCTTTGTTGGATGTTTATTTTGGTGAGATGGTGTACCCTACATATTCATGTGAATCTCATCCAAAGTAGTGCTGAGTGCCATTCAGGTGATAGGAGTTCTGTACTGAATAGTTAAATGTCTATTAAAACAAGATGTGTTGTGAAAAAACAGGTTCTAGCCTACTCAAACTAGCTGCCAATCTTGATACCTCTGGTTTTAGTGTGTCAGATCCACACTTGGAAATAGTGACTGATAAAAACAGAAAGGTGTTTTGAGAATTTACTATTATAAAATAGCACTGTAGAAACCACCCAGGAAGGTGCAAAACCAAAAAGTTTGTGTTGAATGAAGGTACATACCTTTGGCACTTAGTAATGCGTGGAGTGTTAAAAACAATATTAAATACTGGACATGTCCCAATTCAGGGAGTACCATTTATCTGAAAGAGAAAACAGCAGTTTCCACTCCCTACTCTTTCTCAACAATGCTATCTCTTGTCTCTTCCTTTTCTCCTTGTCATGTTCCTTGTTCCTGCAACTCTGTCCCATCTTTCCCTCCCTTTACATGCTCTCAAGATTTACATCAAGCAGTTCATCCTTCATGCTTTAGTGGGTTCCTGCTTGCATGGAACAGAGAAGTGATGATTTGTTGTACCTGTGGTGGTCTCAGGACATAGGCAGGACAATATTTGTAGATAGAAATTAATTTCTGCTATTGAAATGGTCAGTATAATTAATTTGATTAATTTCATATACAAGGCAGGATCCTTATCCTCTAATTTCAGATATCTACATCTGAAATAGTTATTCACTTTATAATCAAGGAGAGCAAATAGGCATGTCTGGTGTGCAATGCTTCTCACCCTGAGGTGAGTGTCTAAACCAGGCTAAATGAATCGTGCTGTAGAAGTACCAGTTTTTCCTCATTGACTTTAAAAGCTGCCTGAAGGTGACACCTTCAGCATCTGAATTCCATCCATGTTACCTGATGATGGAGGAGTCCACAGGCAGATACTTCCATGCAGGAGATGCTATGGTACAAAGTCAAACAGTCAAAAACTATGTTCTGGTTTTTCACCTGCAACTTTAAGGCACCTTCTTTGTTCATAGGCAATCTGCTTTTAGAGACTCATTTTCCCCAGAATTTCTGTCATTTGGTGTATTTTGTCATTCATTTGATTGTGGTTAAGTTTTCAAGTTTCTTTAGGGAACTGGGATTGAACCTACTTCTGTGTTTCCTAGCAAAGGCTAGGCAAGCCATGGAAAAGTTGCAGGAAACAAATTTTCCCCAGGTATTTACAGAGGGAGAGCAGAGGAAGGGGGAGAGGAGGCTACTAGAGCTAGGGTCTGATTTGCAGAAGTTTAGCCAATTATAATGTTTAGGAAAGTTAAAGGCTTCTGGAAGTGTAGTCTTAGGAAAGATGAGAAACTGTTAACACTAGGCAGTTCTTCCTTTACCAGCTTGCATTTTAAAATAGAATAAAAACATGAGGACCTGTTCTGTAATTAGAGGTTCCTGCACAAGGGAAAAAAACCAAACCCTTCTTCAGTTTTCAAAACAGACAGAAAAAAAAGTCATCAATGGTTTGTGTGCATGTAATGTATCTGATAATATGTACCTATATATATACTATTATATTAGTCACTTGTTAAGCCTAGCAAACTTTCTGCTGTACAGTTTATCTTCTCACATGTGTTTATTCATGTGGCCACATAGTGTGAGTTAACGCAATCTATCATCAAATGTTTCATCATTTGGTGCTCTCTCAAGACAAGAAGGGAAAGATAGACAAAGAATGATTAATATAAGAGATTAATGGCCTCCTCTAGTGTCGTCTGCAAAACAAAACATAAAACAACTCACGTAGTATTTATTTAAAGAAAATATCATCTTCTGCATTAGGTCAGAACAGTACTTGGAAATTAGTTAAAATGAAATTGTAATTAAAATTTAAAAATATTAGTTGGATAAAATATTTCTTTTTAGTACATGAATCCTTTATTCATCTAGAACTTAGTTATAAAAGTCAACCAACAAAAAATTTAAAAGAATGTCTGATCTATGAAAATTTGTAAAACAGACATGTTTGGTGCATCCCCCAAATCACAAACCTGACACCAGAAGCACAACTGCTATTTTTGTTGTCCCAAAATGGGTTCTTTCACCCAGTGTGCAAGAGGCAAATACACGTGCAGAGTCGAGGTATTTGATTTTTTTACTGTGCTGTGCAGAAAGGAATGCTGGGTGAAAATCCACAAAGTTAGCATGACGACTACCAAAACTTTTCACAATTTATACATATCTTTTATTGGTTAATGATTCTCTTGCTTCTGATGCTAATTAGTCTACATGCTCAGTCTTTTCTTTTGAGTCAGTGGGTTTCTTGGCTCAGTGGTCTGTGAGTTGGTGATTGCGATCTCCCCCTGCCAGAATTACCTTTTATGCAGCCGAAGCTGATTTCAGCACAGCTGCTAAATTGGCTTTATTAGTTTCTTCCTTATTATGGGGGTCTGCCAAATGCCCTTGTGGCCCATAAATTCCACATTCTGTGTGTCCACTCTCAGTGGTAACAATCCTTCTTTCTAAGCTTTATTATCTTCCCCCTAGGTCTGAGATTGTTGAAACATGTCAAGCCCCAAATCTTAACAAGGCAATTCTACTGATAGGTAATTTTTTAACAACTGAACATCACTTAGGCCGTGCTTGTTAGCTGCTCTCTTTATCACGGATTAAATCTCCTTTCTTGATGATGAGGCTTGAAAGTGTACAAAGATCAAACATCAAAGAACATCCTTCCTTAAGAAAATTTTTATGTATTCCACATTAACATTTTGACAAAAGAAAATTTAAAAATCTGATTTTCCTCAGCAAGGGTACCTTGTGTTGATTACACTGCTCGTTGAACCATTTAAAGTCACTTCATAAGTACTCTAAGAACTATAGGCAGACAGGAGGGACTCCAGCACATTCTCTAACCAACTTTTTTATAGTTGCTCTTTCATCTTTGTAAGCTACTTCACTATTGTCTCAAGAGTATTTTGAATTGTCACTGGTGCCACAGTTGTGGTACTGCTGTTGAGGCAAGGGTGTAGGTCAGGAATGCTGTCCAATGCCATTCACATCATGGAGGATCAGTGCCCAAGCTCACAGGACTTGATCAGACTATAAACAGCTGAGCAGAAAACATTTAAGTTGCATGGCCTGGTGGAAACTATCATTTTCCCTTTGTCCCTTCTTCATGGCCAGGAGCAGGTCCACAACACAATCTCTCAGGGCTTGTGTAGAGTCATGTAGATGACTTCTAATTAATGCTAAGAAAGCATGAGAGAACCTCTAAAATCAGTGGACTTGTGAGGAGAGACTGCTTTTTAGGAAGTGAGGAGGTTGTATGTACTTTCCTGGCAGGAGACTAGCAGAATTTCTCATGCTCTAACTTGTACCCCTTCTCATCTCAGTCCATTCCTGCATACCTCCGAGGAAACGCTGGCTCCTGTTAAGCAGCCAGTTTCTACTCCTTCAGGTGCTTCTTGTACCTCATACCCCAGCACCCAAGCATCTTGGTGGCCTTTCTCTGTACTCACACTGTTTTGTACACTTTTCATGTATGGAAGGGTGTACTGCTGGTAATGTCTGATAATAGAATAATGTGAAGACTAATGGAGTTGGCACTGAGAAGTACATACAGGGTAATTCCAAGTGTTGTGAACCTGTCAATTTTTGGGGAGTGCCTGTAGTTTCTTACTCTTTGACTTTCTGAAGGTTTTACTGATCTGTTTGGTTTGGTTTCCATAAATTGGAATTTCACAGTGGACGTTCCACAACAGCCAGGAAGATGCTGTGTGATTAGCAGTACTGATACATTTTTCTACCCTTGGTTGGGAGGCCTGTGCCATTTACAGATTATTTAGTGAGTAACTGGTAATTCTGTGTCAAAATGTATCTTAAGAATTTTGGGATAGTATGAAGACATTTGGCATAAAATCAAATCATATGATTATTAATAGGAGTCTGTGATATAGCCCCATCTCTATCTTCAAGGAGAGTGTTTTGATGGTTCATGCATGATTATACCATTTTTCAGGTAAAGTATGAATAATTTATACTCCATAGTGTAGGGAGGACACCTGTAGATACATGTTGTAACTTTTCTGTTGTCCCCTGTTGAAGAGTCTTTGACCTCCCTTAGCTATATGCAAAAGCTGATGGAGTAGGGGCGAAAATAGGAATGGAAATGAAAGGATATCTGTTTTACCCTCTTTCTGTTTGAAGATTTGTGCACTTGGAGAAGAGAAAAAAATTGTCAAGTCTGTTTTTTCGAAGTATGTTTGACAGTAATGCTGTAGATAGTTTAATGGAACTGCTGAAACGTCAGACCTCATGTTACCTTTTTATTGTTAGATTGCAAGAAGAGGTATAGATTTATGTACAGTCTTCCTGGGTTAGAAGTGGCTTAGGAGCAAGTTTTTTGGACACAAGTTGCTGGGAAACAATGTAGATGAGCTCATACAGCTAGCATAGACACAAATAGCTTAACGCTATCACAGTCTGTGTGAGAGAGGTAGATTGATTGATGGGGCTGCTTGATTAGTATTTTACAGCACTGAGAACAAGCTCACATATTCAGCCTGGAAGGACAAATGTGTGGACACAACCCCTAGCTTAACACAGTGGCATGGCTTGCAAACTAGAACTGCTTCTTACCTAGCTGATCTGAACCTGGACACATTGAACACAGATGTCTGCCTCACCCTACTTTGTAGACATATTCCGAGTTAATTTCGTGGGATTCTTTTGGTTTGGGTCTGGATTCCTTAACTTACTCAATGGGAGGCAACCTTGTCTGTTTTTGTTTTAGACAATAAGAAATGTTTTTCTCACACTTTTGTCTGTGTTGTTAGTTTACTGAGTAATCTCTCCCAGGCTGTGGTGACTTGAGTTGTGTGTTTATCAAATGTCTGGAATAATGGAGTCTGATTTGACTATGCAAATAGTAAGTAACAGCACAAAAGACCAAAAAAATGTTGGCATCTTTCAAAGGCTCTGAATGAGTCCATATAATTTGCAATTTCAGAGTGGAACTCATCAGGCTTTTTAGTCCTTGTGTAATTTAAAGGGTGTGTATGAGGTGAAGAATTAAAAAAGAGGCTGATAGGTCTATAAACATTCCATAGGGGTGTATTTTAAATACAATATAAGTGACAGTCCTGCAGGTGATAAGTGTATTCATTTGTAATTGGCTGCCTGGTTCCTGATGAATGCCCATTCCTGTCACATTTGTCAGAAATTGAACATAGCCAGGGCTTCAGAGAGGCTCTTCTGCATTTGGGTTGGAACCTGCTGGTGCTTTCAGGGAATGGTCACCTTTAAAGTTCTAACAAACCTGAATTACAGAGGTTTCTGCCCTCTCTGTTGATAGAGTAGAAATCCAAAGGCAGCTAGAGCTGTGAGTGTGTCTCATTGTTAGCGCTATCTTAGGCTACGTATCTGTGGCTTGAAGTGACTGGTAATAGAACTAACCAGTCCTGTAATAAGATCTGGATGATATCTTCCTTTCTTGGAACAAACAGAAAACTTTACACTATACAGCCTTTGAGTTAAGTTTGAGCTAATAATTTTAGCACAGGATTCTCAGTGCTCTGTATGAGATAAATTGATGGGTAAGCTATATTCTGTGTGAGAGATTTCATGTTTTCAGTATAATTCACTATGAAAGGACAAAAACGAGTAGAGATACAACAGTAGTGTCTACTGGCTCATTACAGTTCATAAAATGAACAAAAAGTTTGAAGTGAACAAAAAAATTCTGCAGCCTAAATGTAGCTTTTTGTGTCAAGAGACCCAACTTTTCATCTTGACTTTCCACAACTATTTGTTACTGCAAACATACTATGTTTGGATCAAAGGATAGTTTAGAAAATGCTTTCATTTTTACGAACTTAAGTTCAAAATAAATATGAGTCTTATCCCAGAAAACTCTTACATGTGTGTCTGTGAGCTAAGATTATCTTATAAATAGATAAAAAACTAGAAAATCAGCATATACTCCATAATGTAAATTTTTGGCAGAAATTGAGTCGGATGATAAACTAGTCTGTTCTGTTATGTGAAAAGTCCCATTTTTCCCTGTGAATACTAAACACAGTGTGGTAATGAGACTTGAATATGAAAACATGAGCAAAAAGTGATCTCAATTATAAATGTTGTGAAACAGTGTAGTAATTTAGTCTTGAGTATTTTTGTGAATCTTCTGCATTCTAAATGAACTTAATTTTAATGGGCTGTATCTCTTTTCTGCCCGCTGTAAAGCACAGTGTTCAGAGGATGTGCATGAGCCTGGCAGGGCTGCTGGTGCTGAAGGAATGTCCCACTGGCTGCCAAACCAGTGGGGCAGCATTGGAGGCAGTAATCATAGTTCAGGGCTTACCTGTAGGTATTCAATTGAGGATTACATGTTACAGGGGTGCCTGCTGCGACTGCTGAGGAGGAACTGAACAGGAAGTATCTGACAAAAGCTTGGCAACTTTAAATTCTCAAATTCTACATCTACTTGTGCTCTCACAAGTTCAAATATTGAGCACAACAGTATTTTTGATGGCACTGTAGTGTTGCCTGATGTACTCAGATGTTTGTGATGATGTTTTAATGTTTTATGGGCTGTCAAGTTTCTTCTGAAATTACAAAATACAGTAAGTCGATGAGCCTTACTGTTAGAAAGGTATCTGAATCACCTTTCACTGTTGGATGCCTGTTTTATTTATCTGGTTTGTCTACAAAGGTTTATTTAGCAGTTGTTTTGTTCGGAATTGTTAAATTTTTAAAATTTTTTAGTGATTTTGCTAAACATGATCAGGGTGATTCCTTAATATGACCACAGTTGTGACTAATTTGCCACATTCTGCAGTTTAATTTTGTTTGGTTTTTGTTTGGTTTTAAAAGAAAAATAAAGCTCTGTATTCCTTTTTGGACATGTCTAATCTCTTCTAAGTTAGATCTGAGTTACTTGCCAACCTTTGGCATGTTTCCTTGGTGTAGGACTGCTAAGCATTGTTTCCCCCCTCCCTGCTGTTTTCTGCAGGAGTGCTTCTGCTGCATCCTTGTTAGAGCAGATCATTTATTCTCTGAAGATTCCACATTTTGCCTATTTGTTTCTTTGGGGTTAAGGTTTATCAAAGTCCAGAAATTTCTCTGTTCTCACTTTTCTTTATTGTGATCCATGAACTTCCTTCTCCCCCAATGATGGATTGGATAGGCTTTTCCAGTTGAAGTTAGACTTCCAGTCATTACTCTGGGACAGCTGCCAAAGCAATGTGCTATTATGTATTCATTTCTTCCCACTGTTCTGACTTTGTTTCACAAAAGGTAGGAGTTGATAAGAGTTTAACGTTAATTTCCTAGTCCTGATTCTCTGTAACTAAGAGAGAGGGATTTATCTCTCATCACTAGTATATTTTTTACCAAAATGCAATTCCTTCAGTTCTTTTTCTGGACATAATATTGCCCAGACTAGCCACCATCTGATCTGTTTCTCTTGTAATTCTGAAACATATTTTAATTTACGTCCAGAGGACTCACTGATTTACAGCCTGTCTTGTAGCATAGATGTGGAGAGTAGATTTATTTGATATAAATTTTAAAAAATATAAATTAATTTGATACACATGACATTGCTTTCATTGTAACATGTCCGTTTGGGTTTACTGACTGAGTTTTCTTACTAGCAGGATATTCATTAGACATGAAGATGATTATAAATAAATTTTGCTGCTGATGACAAATTAGGTGTTCATTTAATGACGCAAGTGTGACCAGCCAGGTGTTGGCAGCAGCAGCCCATGATGTGTGTGAGATACACGTGCTTCCTTTTTTTTACTTTCAAAAGCAATCAGGGTGCTTCTCCAAGGGTAGATTTTGTTATTTGCTTTTTAATTTATTTCTTTTTAAAATGTGTGTGTGTATTCCATCTAATGTTTGAGTCATTTCTACTTTTGAAAAGAATTATGAACCCTCTTCCAAGTAGCCTCTTACTCAGTTTGTGGGAAGAACACATGCAGTTGCCTTTCCCTCTTCAATCATGTTAAAAGTGTCAGTGGAAACGGATGTGAAATAAAGGATATTTAGAGTTAAGGTCATGAAGATAAATACTATCTAAGTGAATACTGAAATGCAGACAGACTTACTTGATTTAGCAGTTCTTATGTCTTCCACAGGTTGCCCTTGCTCACCTCCTTTCTTTGTAATTTTGAACACTGAAACTTTGGGTGATCCTTTGAATATGCCATTTTCCAAACTTCAGGGTCAGATTTTTACAGGAGACGTTAGAAATTGGTTGAAAATAAAGAAATTATCACCATGAATGGCTCCTCAGCAAAAGGCTTTGGCAGAACCTTTTTCTCTGCACAGGTATTTCAAATAGGCTGTTTTGCTTTTGAGCAGCGGTCCTCATTCATGTTCAGATGTTCATGTGTGTGTGGTTACTGTGCTCAAACATAAGGATTTTCTAATACAGCAATATTGACAGATATTCATAGATTTGTTCCTGCTGCTTGTGCTTCCTGTCAGAGGAACAAAGGGCAAGACTTCTTCATGTGTTTCAACCACTCCTTAGCCTGAGTGCAAGTATCTTGTTCTTGGGGAGCTTTTAACTTCAGTTTCCAGTACTTTTTATAAACTCGAGTTCATTGGTTTAGGTCCTTTGTCACAGAGTTCACAGAGCTGAAAAAGGACATATGAACAAACAAGGCAGAGAACAGGGGCACCTGGAGGAGTAGTGAGCACGTCCCAAAACTGGGAGCATGAATATTTTCCACTGGTGCTCATGCAGGTTCTGATGTTGGTGACCTGCTTCCAAAGTGCCTGGCTGAGGAACAGGTGCTGTGTTACTGCCAGTGCCTTCTGCATCTCTCCCAGGATTGAAACCCAATCAAATGACAATGAGGAAACAATTTGGGCACTGATCCTCCCTATGATATCTTATCTGATCCTCATGTGGTGTTCAGTACCATTGCTGGCACAAACCAGGATGCCAGATTATATTGACAGAGCACCCACAGTACGTCAGGGCACCTGAGCAGCAGGTAATGCTGACTAATGCTTCAGGACTTGAAATGGTGTTGCTAATGGCATTCTGTTCCTGTGATGACCCTGCTGCCTTTGACACCAAAGTTACCACTGTGGAGGAAGGGTGTTGCCTTTACTTTTGAGAATAGGAATCAACAGGTTCCATTTGCAGGAATGTGATGGGTGTAAATATTCTGTTTTTGCCAATATGAGTAGGTCCTGGAAAGAAAATACGGTTTCTGAGGCAATCTAGGGATACAAGGCATTTGTGGTGGATAGGGTGGCCCAATTATGGACTGTTCAGACCCACATCTACCCAGGAGCAGTCCCCAAGGCAAGACAGTATTTTCAAGACAGCAATTGAGTTTACAGGTGTTGAAGATCTTGTTCCCAGCTCATACTTTCAAGATGAAGCGACTGTAGATGAGCACTCTACAAAAGATTGCAGAGAGTTATAAGGTCTAAGATTTGATGGACTGGCAACATATCACCACATCAAAAAGCCTGTCAGTGTTATTGGTGGTTCATCAAAAAGCCCTGGGAACGGTGTCTGTGCCTACAAACAAGTGTCCTCTGGTGACAGATTTGCTGAACTGACTGAGGCTGCTGGGGAAATAGCACCTCCAGCATGGTGTGAGAAGCTGTATTTACTTTATTTAAGAGGTCCAAAGGACAGTTTTACAGTGTCACATTCATAAAAAACTACACATTTTCTGAGGGCATCCAAATTTGATGGTATATTCAGCAAAACACTCCTTGAAGTCTCTCTTCCACTTCCCATTTCTGAGTTAACTGATTGTTCCTTTGTTATAATTCATGTGTGTACCCGTGTACAACCACAAAAGGCCAAATGGATTTTTTTGAACATGTTACGTAGCTTTCCTGAAGATATGTTGTCCATAGGCACTTTCTGCTACCCCTTGCTCTACACATAAGGCAACCTGGGATCACATGCTCATGAGGAAACTGAAATTTGGGGCGTTTTGCCCTTTATGACATTGGTGCAAAGAACATTAAACTATGTATGAAGAACATCAATTGCACAGGTACTGCTAAATACTGCTACAGAAAACTTATCAAATATGTATACTTCTATTGGAGTATACATATGGCCAGTACTGATTTAACTCTGATAGCTTCCTTTTTTTTTTTTTTTTAATGTTTAGAACAGTCACACAGGATTGAATTAAAGCAATCTTTGTGCTTTAAGTGAAACAAATAGTGCACCATGATGGTACAGTAACATAAAAACATATCAATGTACGTTTTTGCATGCTAACAAAAAAATGCATTTCACAAATAGGCCTCTGAAGATATGCAATCTCCTGAGGACAGCTTCTTGTGAAGGAATCCTAATCCCAGCCTCATGAGAAGGGCTTCACTCTGTGATGAATGGGTTGACTCTGGCCAGCAATTAAGCACCCACCAGCCCCTTGCTCACTCCTCCCTGGGGGAGAGAACTGGAAGATCAAAAGCAAGAAGAAAGTAATGGGTCAAGATAAGGATAGATTAATAAGCAAAGGAGAAGAAAAAAATCCCAAGTGATTCACAGTCACTAACTCACCAACTCCCACCAAACCTGTGCTCAGCCAGTGTCTGAGCAGCAGCTACTTTGGAAAGACACCCCCCATCACAGAAACAGTTTGTATTGCTGAGCGTGATGTTCCATGCTGTGGAATACCCATCCCTTTGATCAGTTTGGGTCAACTATTCCCTCCCAACCTACTTACTGGGGAGGCAGTGGAGAAATCAATAAAGCCTTGGTACAAGCACTCTTCAGCAATAACTGAAACTTTGATGTGTTCTCTGTTTTGGTCACAGATCTAAAGTACAGCACCATATAGGATGTTATGAAGAAAATTAACTCTATTCCAGCCAGACCCAGTGCATGTTCTTAGGTGCTTATCCATAGCTAGTGATTTCTTTTTGATTTGTTTTCCACTGAAGTATTTATTATATCAGCTTCTGGTCCGAAAGTCTGGTGGAAGAACCTTGATAGCTAAACATGTAATGAGTTTTATGTACATAAATGCTTTGGAAGACTGAGCAAAACAAAAGCAGCTGTGAGTTGGAAGATCAGAAAAGTCACTATGAAATAATGCAGGTTGCCAAAAAAAAGGTGAAAACTTATTAATATCTTCTCATATAAAGCTGATAAACAATGTTTCATATATGTTTAAAACACACATAGAATCTTTAAGGAAGGAATCACCAAATTTTTAAAGGAGACTTAAGGGTGATTTTTTTTTTTTTTTGTTTTTTTTTTTTTTTGTTAAAGGAAGAAAAATACTACATTCTATTTTGAAAGCTCTTGAGATGAACTGCCTGGGGTGCACATGAGGTCAAAGTTGCAGCTTAGTTTTAGAAAAGTCCTTGATAATTTTTATAAATTAGAACATTTGTAGTTAGTAAGCTTAGAGAAAGAAAAAATAAGTCCTAGACTTCAGAACTTAATAAGATTGCTTAGGGAAGACAGGAAATGCTATTTTTGCCTAGTGTGCTTTATCGCATAATTAGAGAAAAAATTGCCCTGCTATATTTACAAAATAAATTAAATGTGATCTTTTTAATGCTTTAATGAAATACAGGTTTGTACATCTAGCATTATCTCACTGTCTTTAACTTTTTTTATGTAATTTTTCTTTCTTGCAGACTGTATACTTTTTATTTTTGAATACTTGTTGAACTTACCTGTTTGTATTTGTTAATCCATATTAGCATGAATTGGAACACAAATGCATGTCCAAGCAAAGAAGTGAACGTATCTTACTGCAATATGGCATTCCCTTTTGTCCTGCATCATTACTTGGCTAGTAATGAAGTGTTATTATTGATACAACTGCTACCCTGGAGGTTACTAGCAGTGCCCTCAAACTGGTGTGACTTTCACTATTGTCCCATGATCTTGATTGGAAGGACCATGGAGGTACATATGTTGTGTGTATCTTGGATGGCTCCCAGGAGCTTGTTCCCATCCTATCGGTTGGCTTTCATGTTCACACCAGCTATTACTTGGTGTTGATGCCTCCTGCCACAAGGCTTCCCTGTCAGATGTTGGGCCTTGGTGGTGATAAGTCTGATTAAGGAGCTGCTGGTCTGAAACTGTTAGGATAATTGCAGATGCTTCAGCATAATTGCATCTCCTCTCTTCCAACTTGTTGAACATAACCACTTTTTGGGACAGGATCTGCCACAGTAAGACTCAAAAGATTCTCAGCATAATTGCAGTATGCATACTACTAGATTTTACATCTTACACCCTCTTTTTTTGGCTTTAATACAGTTCACCTGTAGATTACATATTTGGCCCTGAGTTTTTACATGGCACCCACACAGAACATACACAAGAGAAAACAACAAATTGCAAAAGCTTGAATCAGTATGGAAAATTGTTTAACGTTTATACAAATTCATTTTTCCAGAAGTCCTTTCCATTTCCTTCAAGAGGAAGAAATCCATGATTAAAAAATGGCTTGAGGAAGTCCTCACAGTCCTTCATCTCTCATCCTTTCAGAAATGTTTTACTTCTTCCACTCTCATTTCTTTATGTCTCATATACTGAAACAGTCTCATTATTTTCATCTGCTCAATAATCCATCCCTTTATAAATGTGTTTATTTTGGTTAGTTTTGCACCCTTCCTTTTATGCTGCTCCACTGTCCTTTAATCTAGCCCAAATTACAATTTAATAATGAGCTGAGGGTTAAGGAGGAGAGGCAATTCTAGTTAAAAAAGTTAGCTGTAAAACAAAACCCTTCAGTCATCTTGCATCTTCTGGTATTGCGGTCCACAGTTCAGTCTGCCCAAGCTTTACAGAGCGCTTCTTTGTTTTCTTGCACCTTTGCACAGAGTGAGGAGCAGAAATACTCCTGTGTATGGCTTACAAAAGCAAATGGGAACTCAAGCTTTTCTTTAATGGAAACTGTGTGTCTCTTTACTAGGGATGAGAAAAACCTTTTAGTAGAAATAGTTTTCTAAGCGCCTGCCAAAGTTCCTATTGCAAAACTGCTTTTTGAGACAATTCTTTGAATATTTGCCTAGTAGAGTATTAAAAAAGAATGACTAAGGACATAGAATCAAGCAAAAAACTAGCAGACTGTAACACAATCAATTTGTTTTGCCCCCTGCTGTATTTATTTGTTGAAGGTTTCCATCTTTTATTCTGCATCACTTACCCTAACTGCTTTTATTAATTTGTATTATGCCAATTAACATAGGAAGGTGTTTGGCTGTAGCGGGTGGACCTTGGCTGGAACTTTTATGCTGAGAGACTGACGTTTCATTTTAGCCTATTTTTGATTTCTGATCAATCCTGGGAGGATAAAAAGAGGGTTGGGGTATTTTATTATACAGACTTCTGTGGTAAGAAAATAAAATTTTGATAAACAAGCTGTTCACAGCCATAGTAAGATGGGTCTGTAAAATGCAGACTGTTAATTCTAGATCTTTGTGCTGAAATTTGTAAAGCCTGATTTGTGTTTATTGCCTCTATTTTCATTAGCCTTCTGGTACATCTTTAAGGGAGAGAAGTATTGGGGAAGATTGTGTAAATTATTTTGTACAGCTGGACTTACCTCAGAGATTGTTGCCTGGGAATGATATAGGGTACTGCTTACAGGTCCGACCATTGTTCTTCTGAAGTTCCTAAAAATGTTATTGCATGTGTTAATTTGTTAGACCTGAGCTACTAAATTTATGTTGAACTTCCATTAGGGAAACCAAGATTTCAGTGTCCTCTTTTTTCTGTATCTACTGTTTTTTTCCCTCCTGTTAATTAATGGAAACATTAATAGAAAATTGTATGCTTCATTTACTTTTTTTATGTGCAAGATTTGTAATTAGTGGACTTACAGACCAAGCTACATTGTTGCCTTCTGATGGAAGCAATTCAGCTGAAGTCTTTCAGTAGGGCCATTTCTTTATGATACTTAAGCAAAATCTTGCCATTTTATTTTTGGATCTATAAATTAGCAATTTAAAAAAATTAAACTAATAAAATTATCTATCTCAAAAATAAACTTCAATTTGTCATCCTTAGTTAACCTCTTCCTGATCCTTAGCTTCTTTGAAGTATTATTGCATATGAAGACATAAAATACAGTTCTGCGTCATGGATAATGAATATCTCTTGACAGAGATTTCATATTCTCTATCTTTACAGGAAGAAACTTTGCAGTTCTGAAGTCTGCTGCCAGGTTAACTGTATCTTCAAATGTGCATTTACTGCCCACAGCAGCCTAGAGGAGGCTTTTAGAATGCTTGAAGGTCTGGGTTTCGAGACTGGGTCCAAAGATTTCGAAATTGTCACTTGTTTCATTGTGTATGTAATACAATGAAAACATGACTGCTTGCTTTCTTTTCTCTTGCATAACTTATTCTAGTAAGAGAGTGCTCATTACTTCAGTTGTTTACTAATGCTCTCTTTTAGAGATTGGTTAGTGTTTTGGAAAGGAATTTATGGCTGCTTTAGCTGGGAGAAGGTTTTTAAGATAGGAGGGGTTTATATTATACATTCAAAAATCATCATGACAAAGTAGTCTGGTGTCTAAAACCGAGTACCAAAAATGTTTTTCCCCCATATCCTGAGGATTTATCTGTGGGAGATTCTAATTTCTTGTCTCTTATGAACAAGTTGCCCCATCTGGGTCACAAACGATGAGATAAATGCCTTGTTAAACTGGTTCTAGCCCTTAGAGGGTTGAAAGTAGGCAAATGCAGAAATTAAAATAGAAGGTTTAGCAGGTAACTATAGAGTTGCTGGCAGATGACTTTGTAGTCAGCTATTGTAAATAGGACCTCCTAGATGACTTAAGTCAGTCTTTGAACAGGCTCCAGAATGACTTGTGTTTAATGTGTAAAGTCCAAGACTTGTAATACATTTGTGCCACATGATGCTTTAGGATAAAGTTTAATGTGTGAACTATTTTAAAATTAAAATGCGATTGAAATGGTAGTAGAATTATTTTGCGTGATTCGAGGTGTTTTCTTAATTACTCTTTGTACTCCACTGTCAATTAGATGTCTTGCGTAAGGCCCAGAGCCAAAGTGAGCTGCATAACCTACTGAGACATTAGAACTTTAGCTCCACAGGAACACCAGAAAAGTTGTAGGTGGTGCTTTTGTTTGTTTTCAAGTGGTCACGTGAACATTTTCAGGCTTGAAGCTTTCAGCAGGTCACGTACTGAAAGCACGCAAGGCGTCAGAATCACTGAGGTAGTGTGCACGCACACTTGAACAATGTAGCTTGTCACTTAGTGCCGTACCAAAATAATTTGTTTCTTGATGACAAAGAGCTGAAGCATGACATTTACTGCAATGAAAATTACTTCCTTCAGCAAACACCGTGGACGTTTCTCCTGCTAGGTACAGACCAGGTCAGGTAGACATAAGAATATGCAATGCTATAGCTGCAGGCTAGTAAGAACAAGCTCACTCCCCTAAGTTTTTCTTCTCAAATCAGCTTCAAACACAGCCTTAGTAATCTTATAATTTTATAGATGGCATCTTTAATCAAAGATAAGGAGGACAATAGCAAAATTTGCTTGTCACATGGAGAGGGAGCTTGCATTAATAATGAACTTGACCCAGTCAAAAGGGTAGGTGTGGCTGAAAGTTAATGCTTATGGTGGACAATTCAAACTTGTTTTCACTCAGAAGTGCATGTGCACTGAGATTAGCCAACTCTTCTCTGGCTATTTGTTAAATCTAAGAGACAAGGTAAACCTATTTCTTTTATAGAGGTGTGACCATTGATCAGTGCTAGAGATAGAAATAATTTGTTGTAACCAGCTTTTCCTCAAAGCTAAAATTTTACTTAGGTTTTTCCTTGGGGTTTTTCTTTGCATGTACTGATCCCATTATTGGAGTACGTTGTTTTTACTCAGCAGAGTCTCTGCCTACTTTACTGTGTTCAGGATGGCTTGTCAGGCTCTATCCCAGACATTTAATGTAATTAACGTGAAGGTGTTTCCTGCTCAGGAGGTATTTAAGCATCCTAGGATGATCAAGCATTGAGGCTGGAAAATGAGCTGTTCATAACCAATAGTTGAAGGCCTTGTAGATTAGTAATCCAGAAGAGAGCTGTTAATGAGCAGAGTGGAAGCAGTATTAAGTAAGTGTACTGAATTGCAACAAAATGCTCATCATTTTAAATAACAAAGCCTTACACAAAATTAACTGGGCTGTCAGTGTCCCAGTTAAAAAATATTCTCTCTAGTTTGTCTGCACCTCCTTTCCCAGGAGCCTCCCATTTTCATTTTTCATTTCCCCCTCTTCTGTTTTTCCCATCCTTTCTTTTATCTCCACTCACTGCCTGCAAGATCACTTTTGGTAGCTGTGGAAAAGAGAAGATGGTGAAAGAGGGGAGTGATAAATGAATTTGACAAGAGGCAAAAATACTGTCAGGAGACAACTTCTCATTCCTCAAAAGGTGAAGAAAAACAAACTCTGAAAGTGAAGCCCGTGATCTTCTGGCTCTGTAAAGATGCAGAGATGCAGGTAGGCTGCCTTCAGTGAGCTTGTATCCAGAAAGAATCCTGAATTCTGCTGCTATTTCCTTGGTAAGCTAGTCCTTCTGAAGAAGCCAATATGACTTCAAAGAAGCACTTCATAGTGTAAATCCACGTTATGATGTCTGTTTGAGCTGGCAGAAAGCCTGACCTCTGTGGAGGTATGTAGAAAACCCATCCACATCCATGTATTTATTTTGATGTGTAACTTTTGACAATTTAAATACCTATAATAATTGCTTTTAAAGGAATATGAGAATGAAGAGCGCTGATGATAATCTGTAGGGCTCCGGAATGTACTGTGAAAGGGGATCTGACGTTGGTGCTGTGCTAGAGTTTGTGACATAATCACTTTTTAGGATGCATCTGTAACTTCAGTTGATGTATGTTTTTGAGTTGCCTTTGCACCTTCTCCTTTGTTATCCTGTTGAAAACTATAATAATTTTCAAGACTTCCCTGAACTACTACTTCTGCTGGGCTCATGACTTGAAAAGCTCTATGAAAGATGAGAATACATTTTTAAAAGTTATATCTAAAAATATGTCTGTGTTAAAGCATTTTGTAAATAGCTTTCGTAAATATAACTGTAAATACATCCCTAAGGTGAAGATTGTTCATTCTAAGACATGACAGTCATAGACCTGGCCCGTTAAACACTCTCACAAATTGTGATTGAGTATTGTCATCTTTTAAGACATGAATCAAACTTCACTCAGATGCTCCACATTGAAATATGCAGGGAATTTGAATGAAAGTAATTAGTGGTTTCTTAAATCAAAATAGTAAAATGTTAGGATTTATATTAACATCTCTGCAGATGCATGTTTTCAGACAAATAAGAAAATCCATAGTGTGATATCTTTGGCAAAAAAATTTATAATAATTTGAAACCTGAAATGATAAAGTCCAATATTAAGTCCGGAAACAACAAAACATCTCATATTACACAAGCTGACTTATCTAAGCACAACTACATATTTTCCTGTTACTTCTCCCTAAATATATAATTTTAATTCATTTTTCATTCCTGATATCAAAAAGAAGTTGCTTAATCATTGTAATAAATTGTTCTTCCATACTACTTAAAGCTCAGTAAAATTTTAATGGCCAGTTTTCAAAGCTAAGTTTCCAAGTCTACGTTCTTGACTGATGCCTCTATAGTGCCACCTTTCAAAAAATTTACTTGCCTTTTTCTGCAGCATGGTTGTAACTGTGTGTTACCTAGGTATTTAGACTGTTGATATTCAGAAGTGACAAAATAAACTTACATTAGTGCAATTTGTTATCACAAATCTCCATTGAAAATAAGCCACCGTGTTGTTTTCTGAGGAAAAGGTGGGTCAGTGCTTTGTCGCCAAAAGTCTGAGTTTCAACTGGGCTCAGCATAATTGATGCAAATGTAGAATGGCTGGTACGACACTAGTTGGTTGTCTTTGTTCTAGGCAGTGGGCTAATTTAGCTCGTGAAATCAGCTCATTTTAGGCGAGTTCCTTTGCTCTAATTGCAGGGTGTGGTTTATGAAGATTCTGATGAATAGATAAATGAATGAGTTTTTGCAGCACCAGCCAAACCTCACAAATCCTAGTTGCATCCCATTCATGTGGCCCTCTCCTCACTCTCTCAGGCTGTGCTGCTGGGGTTTCACCATCAAGCGTGTTGCTGGGCTCACAGGGTCTGCACAGGGGTCTTCTCACTGGCCCAATGGGCACAGGAGAGGCTGGAGCAGGGGAGAACATCAGGCTGCTGAAAGGCTGTGTAGTTTTCTGGGATCTCATGTGGAAAGGGACCCTCCTGTAAGCTGCCATCCCCAGCTGCAGTCTGGCGCTGTGGTCATTTATTTCCATATAACAAATTGTATTCCCACCACAATCCCTAGAGGTCAGGTGTGTGTAGCACTGCATCCCTCCTTGCTGCCTCTGTACCCATCCTGCAGGGTCTTTCCTGCATTTGGCCAGTGGGAACTTGAGAGGCTTGTTTTGGTGTATGCAAACCTGTTTTATCCTTTCTTCTGGGCAGAAACTTTTTACTTAAGAATTAATGACTTCCCTAGTTGTTACTGGAATTGCACTGTATTTAGATATGTCCAGATGAATTGGGCTTATTTGAAGTGGAACTTTAGTCTAAGGCAGATTACTAGATGCTTACAGCAAACTTTAAAGAGTAAAGAGCACAAACTTTGCTAATTTTTTTTCCAGCTATTACTTTGAACCAAAATGCTAAAACTCAAATAAAAGAGCAAGGGGGAAGTGGGGGATGTGGGGAGTGGTACAAGTGTGACTCTGTATATTCAAAAGTATTTTCGTGTCCCTGAATTTGTAAACACCTTTCTGTATCTCTCTATGTAGCTACAGAAAGTAGGAAAATTACGCTGCTACATGATGTTTCTGTTCCTCAAGTGATGGTGAGTCAATATGAACAAAGGAAGACAAGCATCATGTGTTTAAAAAAATGACTGGTGCTGGCTTTGTGTCTCCTCAGTCAAACAGCTTCATCTGGTTCTTTGAGCTTCTTACTATATAAAATGAGATATTACCTTTGTTAAGTAAGTCAATGTGATGATTATTGTTTATACAATGATTTAAAGCTAGGCCAGAGTATACACATCAACATGAGCTTTTCACTCACATGAGATAGTCCAGTGCAGCACAGTTAAAACTGACCCTAGGGTGCAAGGATGTTTCTAGCATATACTTATTCATTGCCCACCAAAACTGGAATTAAACCCTGCTTGGACTTACTGGATGCTGCTACAATATTAGGTGTGATTTATTTTATATTACTACAAAGCAACAAAGTTTGTTACGTATCTTCTCTGACACGTGTCAAATCAATTTTAGGTGCTCTCAAAAGTTGCCAGTACTTAAACATATTCAAAGAATCAGATTTCCCCTGACAAGTTTCTTCTATACTGTTTCATTTTCCCCCAAAATTAGAAGCTGAAAAATTACAGTGGAAGATTTCAGGGATATTTTTCAAAGCCCGTTTTTAGTGACCAAGTTTAGCTGTCTCCCAAACATGGCTGCGTATGCAAAGCTGATGTAATGTTAACTCTTGGCTGTGGGAGGAATGGAGTGGTTATCACAGGCAATGTGGGTTTGTTGGAACACACCTGGCATCTATGTAGAGGTGCCACCCAGTGGTTAGATGATAATAAAAATTTTTTCTGATGAATTACAAAAAAAAGGCCAAAAAAAGCATGCCTAAAGGAGTACATCTTACATTAATATTTAACTAAGTTTTGGGGTGTTTTTTAAACTTCGTGATCAGCACACAGGGTTCAGTTTTACCAAAAGCAGTAACTGCCAAAATTTGTTAATGGTCTTCAAATTAGAGAATAAAAAAGAGCATCAGTTAATTTGAATAGTCTCCAAGCGGTGAAATGATAAAATGTGTTCCTCCTGAAACCAGGTTTTAGAAGGCAGATCAGTGCATGTTCCAAGTTATTTTGCACCAAACCAAGGTTCTATTCTTTTTGCTTGTTGTTAGATTGTGGTTTTTTCCTATGCAAATGAGAGCTAGAAGTACAGCTGAGGAGAAGTGATTGTCTGTGGTAGGCATTAGCTGAAATTGGTGATGCATCTCCTCATAGTAACATTAATACAGAATGATAATCATCTGTACATAGATATAAAAAGGGGGGGAAATGGAGTTGCTGTGAAGATATTGCTGATGACAGCAAGGTACAAAATTAAATCTATTACAGTTAATTCCTTAGTTGAGATTGTCAGGAGGCAGAGGAGTGAAAGGTTGAGGAGCATGTGGTGCAAGCCAACTGTAGATCAAGCTCTATGCTACTATTCATGAAGATTTTTAACTAGCTATATAATGGCAAGGCTTTGGTGCAGCTAAACCCGTTACACTCTAAGTTTCCAGATTATCTAGGAGATAACCTTATAATTTAACTCCAGCTATTCTCAATCTGAATTGTCTGTATTGGGTTTTTTCCCCAAGAGTAGAAGTGCTAAAGAAGTTAATTTTAAGCATAATGAATAACTGCAATAATTTCTATGACAGAGGGGCTTTTTGATTTTATAGAATGGAAAAGGGTCACTTGAAATAAGAAACCAGAAGCTGCTTGGATTCACTGTATTGAAGATTTGGCTAGAGAGCAACACTATGTGTCTTTGTTAGTACTCAGAAAAACATGTTTTGAAGGCCTAATTACTATAGTGTTTCCAATTGCATGCTGTTTGAAGTACAAGAAAGCCAGAAGCTTGAAGCCACTGCATCTCATGAGCAGTTGCTCAGAGCTTCAACAAACTGCCAAATGCAAACAAATACATTTAATAACCTGAAATTAATATATTGTACTGGGAAGGCAGTAGAAAGAAAAAACATATATATGTAGGAATGGAAGTGGACAACAAGTATGACAAGTTTGTGATATTAGAGTGGCTCAGAAAAAACTCTGTGCAGTTTTTGTGTTGAAATAGATCATGGAACAAAGAAATGAGGCAGCAGACCTGCTCTTCATGATTTTTTGTGTGGCTGGAGCAGGAACATTATGTCCACCTCTGGGCACATCTTTTCTGGAGAGGTGTTGTCAGAGGGAAACAAAGAGGAGAACGTGGGAATTCATTTACAAAAGGGAAAATGATGCTAAATAATGGCTGAGAGATACAGCTGAAGCCTGCAAGTATTTAAATGGTGTGAATTTGCCAAAGAGAGGAATTATTTAGGCTGACTTATTAAGGCAGAGTGGAGTAACTATAACAAAGGGTACTTTTAGGTGAACTATTAACCCTGTTATTAGGATGCATGACAAAACACCTCGAAGTTAAGCCAGTAGGAATACTTCTGTGCTGACAAGATGTGACCTAAGGTAGTTTAAACAGACTTTTCTATCTGTAGGATCTGGAAAGGTGGAGGCAGAAAGGTAAAACTTGATTCACCTGTGAATCTGAAGCCTGGCCATTAGATGGCAGGGTGCTGGCGCAAGAGGGTGCATACCTCCCCACCACTTCTTAATGCCATGCCCAAGGAGGAACTCAGAGCCATTCATCAGTCCCAAGGCTTGGGAGAAGTTTGACGTGCTCGGTTTTCCTATGAAAGTCACACACACACACATTCTGTCACACCCACAACAGAAGGTCATATAGCAGCTGTCCCCCAAGCACACGTCCCTTCAAGGACATGTGTGTCTGCTCCAGATTTTCACCCCTTGAAGCTCTGTGTGAGTAGGTAGATGTGTACAAGAGGTGCCCCCACGTAACAACCAATTTCTATAGGAGGTGAAGTCGGCTCTTCTATAGCCGGGGATGCAGTAATGGGACTGCTGAGGCAGTGGTAAGAGGTGATGTAAATGTGGTACGTAGTTTGCTGCAGACTGTTCAGGAAGTCTGCATACTGGTTTCGCGGAAGAGATGATGGAAAGACTAACAAGCAGTAGCTTTGTATGAAAAACTTCAGCCCACAGCAGACTGTTTGAAATGCTCAAAATATATTAAGACTGGAACAACAGCAACTCAAATAATGCACAATTTAAAAACCCCTTGTTTAAAGTAGTCTACAGTGCTAAAGGATCTGCTCCAGTGAGTGAGCCTTATGTATGTATCCACACCTCTTACATCTCTGGAGTGAACTGTTTGTGTTGGTGCTGCCTAACATTTGACCCGGGTCCAATGCCCCCATGGCTCTAAGATCATAATTATATTTTTGTGGCTTCAGTTCAAAGTGTCTGAAGTAATGTGAGGGCTGCTTTGCTGCCTGCAAGACTGGTGTTTTTATAGCATTATGCCAAAGGTATGCTGCATGCTGTGGGGTGTGGGGCATACAGAGGATGTCGGAGGGCAGGAGGCTAGTTGGGATGGTGTAGAGCAGGAGAAGCTGGTCTAGTTCTATCCCTGCTGTGACATCCTTAAGGCTGTCCATCCACAGAGCTGCACCTTGACTTTTCCTTGGAGGGAAATAGTTGGTCTCCTCCAGAGGGGAGTCCAAGCACACAGTGATGCATGTGTGGTACAGCTGACAAGGGGACCAGGACCAGGGAGTGAACCAGGGAGGTAAATTATTCAACAGTGTAGGTGCACCTATCATAGTCACGAGCATTGAGGTGGTGGGTGAACCAGGGAGAAGCCTCTTACTGCTCTTCCTGTTGTTCTGTGTTCTGCAGTAACTCTTTAGTCATGCATTTTACTGGTCATACTCATATTGGCTGCTTCCAGGGAAAAATTCATGTGCTGATATGGCGTGGGAGGGGTAAGACTGGGCAGAGGATCTGAATAAACCAACAAAATGTCTTTCCATTTTAATGAAGTTGCTCTTGCTCGTACATGCTCTCTCTCTTTTTTAAAAAATGATCTCATCCTGTGTTGATTGAAAAGTGGGAATTAATAGACAATAACCCTCTACTGGGTACAGACTGAAGATTGTTGTGAAAAATAGGAGACTGGAAATTGATCTCAGGACTGAAATGATTGATTATGAGGGAAACCATGGCTGTAAAATTATAAGGATGCCAGTTTAGTAAGCATTGTTAGTTTAAAATATATGGCAATCTCCTCTTTTCTTCTTTTTCTTTCTTTCTTTGTTTTTTTTTTTTAAGTGGTCCTATCTTACTGTTTTCATGTATTTAGATCAGCAAGTTAATTCCCTTCAAAATTATTTGTAATTGTCATATTTTCAGTCAGTGTATTATGATGGGGCTGAACTGTGTGGTCTGCAACATAAAAAGAGCACTCCTCAGAACCATTCCTATCCGATGGCTTGCTTTTCCAGTCAGCAGTTCTACTGTAAATCAGTATCTTTGTACAGGCAAAGAGAAGATGTATGTACCTACAGAACTTCTTCCTTTTGGTGCTTCATGCTCTCAAAAAACTTGGTAATTTCCAAGGCTTCTACCTGCTCTTCCTTTGCTTCACTGTAAAATTAGTTATTATTTTAACTAATAGCTGTATGAAACATGTGTGCTGGTTTTCAGTGGGATGGTGTTAATTTTCTTCATGGTAGCTGGTATGGGGGTATGGTTTGGATTTGAGGTGGAAGCAGCCTTGGTAGCACAGGGGTGTTTCAGTTACTGCTGAATGGTGCTTGCAGAGAGTCAAGGCCTTTTCTGCCACTCACACCATCCCACCAGCGAGGAGGCTAGAGGTGCAGAGGGAGTTGGGAGGGGACACAGCTGGGACAGCTGATCCCAAATGACTGTAGGGATATTCCATACCATGTGGCATCATGCTCAGCATATGAAGCTGGGGAAGAAGGAGAAAGGAGGGATGTTCAGAGTGATGGTGTTCGTCTTCCCAAATCACCATTATGGGTGATGGAGCCCTTCTGTCCTGGGCATGACTGAATACCTGCCTGCCCATGGGGAGTGGTGAATGCATACCCTGTTCTACTTTACTTGCATACACAGCCTTTACTTTACCTGTTAAACTGTCTTTATCTCAACCCATGAGTCTTCTCACTTTTACCCTTCCAGTTCTCTCCCCCATGCCACTGAGGGGGAAGTGAGCGAGCAGCTGTCTGGGGCTGAGTTGTCAGCTGGGGTTAAACAATCACAACGTGCCAGACACACATCGCTGTAGACCAGGTAAACATACTCTGACCATTTTTGACATAATCAGTTGAACTATTTAGTAGTAGTCAAACACGTAGTCTATAATAAATATTCACCCCTCAGTTTTTCCTGATTTAAAAGTTCTTACCTCCACAGACAAAGCTTCTCTCCAATTACCTCTGACAATTGACAGGCCTTGCAAAACATCTGTGAGGGTTTCATAACATGCTTAGCGTGTTGCAAGCATCCGTCTGCCCCCAGGCCCTTGGGGCTCTGAGCAAGTGGGTATGGTTACACAAAGAAGCCTGGGTGAGAAAAGGAAGGGTGTGGCTTGGTAATGCCTCAGCTTCTCTATGGCAGCTGTCCCCCCACCTGCCCTTGCCCCGTGGTGCATTTCTCCACCATAAGCTGGGGTCACCTGCTCCACATTTGGGCTGGAAGAAGAGAATTTGTCTGGGCGGTTAGGGCAGAGGAGATACAGCCCTGTGCCTTCACACCCTGTCCTGCCCTCAGGAGCTTGTGTGCGTGCCCATGCCTTCAGGCGGGAAGCGTACTGCAGCGTTTCCCTGGAAAACTGCCCGGTGCCATAAAGTAAAACTTCTAGGAGGCTCTGGTGAGCTCAGCTCATCAGCAGATTGTTGGGAGGATAGACCTTAAACTGTGAAGAAATTAAAAGAGTGCCTTTTCTCACCCATTTGGAAATCTGGAATTGGCTGTTTTCCAGCGTGATGTCTTTGGGTTGAAACCTTCTATGCTGCTTCTGTCAGGTTCAGTTTTTGGCATGAAATTGTGTCTTTAAATAAAGGTGTCTGGAAGAATCAGTGCTGCTTCAATATACTGCAAAAGCAGCAGCTTCCTGGCTACTGCACTGTGCCCTGAGGTCTAATGGTGTCTCGAGGAGTGGGCACGTGGGGGCATGGTGGTTGTGAGGATGGCCATGGGGAGGACCTGCCTTCATTGCTGAAAGGGAGCCAGCAGGTGCCTCCCAGATGGATGTTGCTGGCTTGCCTGAGGACCAGCACAGCTCCCTTCTGCAGCAGGACACGGGGGATCCTGGTGAAACATCATGACATGTCCAGGAAGTGTGTGCTTCCAGAGCTTCCTCCTTTTGGCGTTTGGGATTGGTGGCATTTTCTTTTCTGACGTTTGTTCATTATATAGCACTTGGGGTGCAGATGCTTGACACCAGCCCAGCAACACCATTGCCAATGGTGGCCTCTTACAGAGTGTTATCACCTCAACCCTTGACTGCTCTTCCATCCACTTCCCATGACGTGCCATTATTTTTCTCCTCCATGCCCTGACTTCTCATCCAGACTTCAGCCAACTACCTTCCCAGTCTTCTGCATATACCATGTCACTTGTTCCATTGCTCTCAGTCAGAGAGCTGATAGTCCTCAGCCTACTGTTACTCCCTCCCACAGAGGCCTCCGGTATCGACCTCAGACAGAGTAGGGTGGCACAGGATCTTTCAGCACTGGCTGAGCAGCTTTTTAATGTGATTTTTGAATTCTCTCATATGCAATGTGTGTGGAACCACCCCAAAAGCAACCTCTATCAGTGGAGGCAGAACATGAAAATCAAGATGGGCAGCTCAAAGTCAGCTTTGTCTTGGGGAAGGTAACCAGCTATTAAGAGTGATGCAGTTTCTTTCCTTAGAAATAAGTAAATAAACAAAATAATTGCACATGTTTATTGGGATATGTGTTAAAATGTCAAAACATTTTCACCACAATTATGCAATAAACTGAACAACTTTATAAATATGCTTGAGGCTTTTCTGCTTGTTTATTTACTCTTTGAAAATTCTATATGAAAGTCAGTTATAAAACTGAATTTGCAACTAAAGCTGTACAAACAGAGCTGGATTTGGGACAATGGGATGAGTCTGGAAAAGGAGCCTTTGGGAAAATGGAGTTTTGATTCAACCAAAATGTAAAATATGCATATTTTAAGGACAGGACAAAACAAAACAAGAATATTTTGAGACTTTTTTTTTTCTCTTGAAAGCAAAACACTTGATAAGGGTATTTTCTGCCTAAAGATCTGGCAGTGTTTCAAACTGGAGTGGGTTTCTCGGATGGCCACCACTATGGTGGTTGCCTGTGAGGCTCCACTTGTCTTGTGAGGAGAGGATAGAGATTTGAGGCTTGTTCAGTTTGGGAAAGGAGACAGCTTTGGGGAGGGTTTTGGAGACAGACCCAGACTTTTCACAGTGGTGCATGGTGGGAGGACAGGAGACAAAAGTTGGTAAAGAAGGGCTTCAAACTGGATCTATGAGAAAACATTTTCACTGTTGTCCAGAGGAGTTGTGGTGTCTCTGTCCTTACATGTTTTCAAGAGTTGTTTGGGTAAAGCCATGAGCAACCTTAAGTGATCCCATAGTTGACCCCACTTCAGGTAGGACATTGGACCAAAACCTCCTGGGGTCCCTCCCGAACTGAATTGCCCTGTGACTCTATGAAAAATACCATCCAAGTTTGAAATAAAAATATCAAAATACATAAATTTTTTAAAAGCTGAATTTCACTCATTGTTGCATCATCTAAATGATTAAATATATAAATTGTCATATTTATCAACCTTTTCATGAAACTGTGCCTTCAGAGATAAGATTCACAGTATTCTTGCTACTTCAGTTTTTCAGACAGTGAAATGCAAGACATTCTATAAATTAGTCAGTTTTTACTGTTTTATTTCTCTTAAGAGGAAACTAAGGGAACTTTTTCACATTTCTTTTGATTCGGAATTTCAAAATTGACACTGTAGAATAAACAAGCAAAATTAGGTCCCTTAAGCTTTAGGACTGATTTGCTAAAAATTAATTGTTTTAGAGATTGTATACACTTTCATTGTGACATCTTCCCACTAAGTGACTTGTTTGAAAATTCAACTGATTCTTTACTGAGAGAGCTTCCAGAAGGAACGTGAACAGAATGTGTGACATAATGTAGAACTATAAGCCCCAAATGTTGTAATCTGCTGTCTCTGAAGAAGTGGAGTGACAGAAGATAAAATGACTAATTTTTCTGCATTATGGCTCTGATGTGGTTATCCTGCTGAGTATTGTATTTGTTTTTGTTTGTTTTATTATCAGGAAAAGGCTGACAGCTTAGTTTCAGGTGGGACGAATTAATGTCTAAAAAGAGGAGCAAGTTGTTTGACTAAAATGAAGCAATGAATTTTAGAAGAACCACTACAACAGGAGAAAACATCTTAGTGTTTTGTCAGAAATACAGCAGATACTAGCTCAGACTTTATTTTGTTAGGGTGCATTAACTGAACAATGTTTACTCTCCTTTCAGGTACTATGATGTGTCAGGCAGACGCTATATTGTTCAAGAAAACCAAATACCATCAGTAATCTGTCCACACTCTTATGTTCTTCCAGCGATATCAATGTCTACTGCCTCATTACCAGCAGCACTTAGAAAGGTAAGAAAACACTAAATATGTGTGTTTATATATACTACATATATAAATATATATACATATATACACATATACACATATGTATACATATATATGCAAACACACTTAAATATATTACGAAGATGACTATCCTGGAAACAGAATTTAACACTAAGTATAACTGTAATCTTCCTTTAAAAGGCCTGTGTTTGAAGTACTGGAAAATTTTCAAATTAATATCATATACGGAAATAGGGAAGGTACATAATGACTGTAGCTGGCATGAAGAGACAACAAAGAAAATGGCTCAAGGAGATCTTCCACATGCTCCCACAAAGCATATGGCTTTTTGTTCATGAAAAATACATAAGCCAAAATAATAAAGGAACAGCACCTACACTTTTACAGTTTCTCACTTAACCCATACTGTTTTCTATGTTAAGTTTTTTTTCCCAGAGAAGAAGCAATGGCTGCACGTTTGTTTCTAGTGTTCATTTGGCTTGTGTAGTGTTACTCATTTGCTTGGCAGCAGTACTACTGCATGGAAGCAAGCTAGGGAAAATGCTAATTACTTCTGTTCTAATGTGAGAACTTAATTTCAGATTGCAGACAAAGTTGTGCAATCCTATTCTTGTCTTTATTGTAATCTTTCCATGGAGAGAGAAATACTGTTTTTCCACATTAACAAAAGTACTCAGCAGACCAGTAAATGAAAAAGTTGTTTTCTTCTTGGTTGTGGAACTAATATTCATCTGAATATATTTGATGAAGGCTTAAAATATTCTGTCTTTATAAAAAATGAATTTATTGCCTAGTCTTCTCAAGGAAGCAAATCCCATCTACTAATTTCTCTATGAAGCGTTTGGAAAAGACTTACTGATCTTTAGTTGAATACCATAATAATACAAACCCCAAACATCCCTTTGGTCTCACTTAGCATCTTAGTTATATTGATATTGTTGAAACATCCAATGAAAAGACCTCAGCTCTCCACAAAAGAGCAAAATGGCACAGTACTGTGTGGGATGACATTTCCATTGCAGTAGAGCTAGCTGGGGAATTACTTTTCCAACAGGGAAAAAATTGCTGTTCACCATATTGTGGTCTTGGAGAGACTTGTATATTAGCTCCTTGCAATGACTTCTAGAAAAGCAAGTAGATATTTGATATTTTACAGTAAAAGTTTAAGAATGGCAGAATTCAGCTGTTGCTTAGTGAGCTCAGAGCTGGCATTTTGTTCTTCTTTTGGAATAATTTGCTCATACTTACAGCTAAATTAAACTGTTGGGGTGTCACTTCTCCGACCTGGAACCAATCCATTTGTACTAAGAACATTTACAACCTTTTAAATGAAGCCTCTAAAAGTGTATGAGATCACGCCACATAATTTTATACTTTAATGTGTAACAGAAAGGTCCAATTGTTAGATAAATCATAAAAATCAAGGAATTTGTGTGTGGGGGGGTGTGTGTGTGTGTGTGTGAATTCAGCAGTTTCTTCTGTATTGGGATGGCTTGCTAATGTGTGTAATAACACAGTCACCTGCTGATGACAGATGGTTTATGGGGATTGGGATTTAATGGAGCCCTGCCTTCCCTCAGCATTTCTTGTGGGAGAGCAGTAGAAAACGGTGCATTACAAAACATAAGCTGTTTGCATCAGGCTCCTCTCTGTTGCTGTTCTTTCTATGGAAATGTGTTCCTAAGCCTTTCAAAGGTAAATGTACTAAGTAAGAGTCTTGCAGAGTAATGCACACAGTCTGATTTGTTTTATCCTCTGTTTTTGCCTAATTCATATTATTCCCTTTACCTTGGCTGATTAAGAGCTGACTCCAGCAATGACTGAAACAGACAAGCTCTTCTACATTCTTTTATTAATTAAACAGTCGTCCTAAGAAACCTTGCTTATCAGTCTCTGGAGCTTTTAACAGTTGTTTTTGTTTTCTGGGAAATTAAAAAGTAATTTTATTTTACTTATTTGCCCCCCCCCCCCCTTTATTTTTTTTTGTAGTAGTGATTATTAAATGATGGAGTTTACTTTCACCTAGATTGCCTTCCACTCTCAGCCAGTTCATGCCTACTAGTCAGCAGAAGATCTAAAATAGCCACTCCCTTAATGGTTTTCTTCACCTTTTGAAGAAAAAAACTGTCCCCAGCATATTCCAAGAACTTGTTGGACTGTCTCCTTCTTACATTTATTTTCCAACAGGGAAAAAAAAAAGATTCCAAGAAGTAATTAAAGTCGTCAGGTTCTGTCCTTTTGGATGCTTCCTTTGCTTGATCTGAAACTAGACTTCTCTCCACCCAATTAACTAGTGTATAGGAAAATTCTATCATGACATGCCCTGTTTTTCCCTTTTCATCTTCTTCCAGGACTGTTTCACAAATCTTCATCTTACCTATTCCTGTACTTCACAGCAACTGTTCTTGATATACAGTGCGACTTTGTTTCTTTTTCTTTTTGTTTGACTTTCATGAATACTGTTGCTAGAACAGCAGGAAGTTAAAAAAATGTGTAAAATCAATTGCTTGATAGTGTTGCTCAGTGAGTAAATGTTGTGTTGCCCAAATTAAAAGGCAAAAATACTTCCTCTCACTAAATAATTTTCTTAGGAAAAGAGTGATATCCTTCTATAACATTATTGTTTTCTCATCAAATACCTCTGATGTTGATTCAGATGTATTGCCAGCTTTGTACAAAGATTTCTGCTTCTTTTCCCTTTGCAAGGCCGTCTGGAATTTATCATTTTGTTTCTGGTAAGCTTCTGATTTGAACAACCAAAAATGTCAGCTATGTGACAGTGAACGAGAGATTACAAAATGTTCTTATCAAAGATATAAATAGCATATGTTTATTAAATCACTGGAGGTAACTGGATCTTTGAGAAATTAAACATCATACAAATTCGAGTATATGTTTCATTTCTGTGTTCGATCCCCATATGGGCCATTCAACTTAAGAGCTGGACTTGATGATCCTTGTAGGTCCTTCCAATTCAGAACACACTGTGATTCTGTGAGATTCTTGACTTTTCTAGTCTTGTACTATTTAATGTGCAAAACATTTATTTTATGTAAATGAAGGTCAGCAGTTTATCTTTTGGCATTCTGGAAAATATACTTTTGATAATACTGTTAAATATTCAAATGCTCCCTGAAATAATTTCTAGATGTCAGATCCACAAAATGTACTATTTCTAGATTTCTAAAACTCATCTTACTCCTTTTCCCAAATAATGCATTGCATCCCTGGTTCCATTTGTACAATCCAGTTTTGCTCAGTGGAGCTAAATAGGGGTATTGAATTTGTTTGCAAATGAGAGGAAAATAGCTTGATTAGATTCCTGTTTATATTTAGAATTTCTGTGCAGATTCACACTGAAGATTACTTGAGCTGTCATATAAACTGTACTGCATGAAATAGGTATCTTTTAGACTGTTTAGTTAATAAAACAGTGTGGCCAGTGTTCTCACTATGAATGAAGAAACAAATTCCCCTATGTTTGATTCATTCCATTCTCTTTGGATAAATAATAACTCAATTTGAGGACCAAATCACAGATGAATGTGTATTTTTCAGTCCTACAGCTTCAAGTGACAAAATACTAATACCAAGGGAGAAGGAGTCCTACATGTGATATGGCAAACTCAAATGACCTTAAATTATGTAAAGATGAACAGGTGTTAAGCTGATAGGTTTCTGTATAGCTAAGCTGAAAGGCATTTGTTCCCCTAGAGAATAATTTCAAGTTTAGATTGGCTTCTGCTGATAGTAAAATGAGTGAAAGAAAAGAAAGTTCTTCATGCTTCATTATTTATACATTTCCTGTGGATCAGGAATAATGATCACAAAAATCTAGACTTTAAAATTTCATGTGAGATACTTAGGCCTAAACATTTTTTCCTAAGTGACATCTGCGTGCTCTAATGCTGTCTCTCCTCTTATATTCAGGTGTTGATTAGTCACATTTTCAGACTTATAACCAGGTACCTGTCTAAAGGTTTCTCAGGATGCTCCATCTAGATAAGAGTTCTCACACCTACTTGTTACCTGAACACAGCCACTGCCTTTCACACAAAGATTCACTTCTATGACATGAATATTTATCGAAGGAAACTGGGTGGAGTACTTCTAACACCCAGGTGTGGCTGTGCAAGCCCATTTTGATTCTGTGTCAAATTACTGGATTAAATGAGTTTATTCTATCATTGCCTTTGCCATATTCCTGAGACAGCAGATATGCAGATTCCTAATTCCTCCTGCTCTTTTAACTCATCTTTCAAGATGATAGTTCATCAAGGTGTAGAATATTTTCATGTTAGGATTCCTCATCTGGTTCTTTAATTTAATTTCTGATTTTTTTAGAGAAATGGTAGCAAGATGTCCAGCCCAGGTCCTCATATGCTTCTCCTTACAGTGGTTTATTTTCTCAAGAAATAACAAAACCTAGTCTATTTGGGTTCCATAGGGTTACTAAATTGCCTCCCAGAGTGATGTCTAAATGGAGAAACAGAGCATTTTATACTGTCATTTGATAAACTTCAATACCAAGTGAGAAAGCAGGTGAGCCACTTTCCAAAGTAACAGACAACAAAATTATTAGTTCATGGATAGGTGAGAGGAGCCTGCCCTGAGGAGAACAAGTCCTGGCCTTAAAATTCACCAGAATTTTTAATAGATAAGGCCCTTCAGTGGTTAACCAGTCTCCTCCCAAAACTTGAGACCGAGAGAAGAGAAGGTATCTTGCTCCAGCTTGGAAACAGCCAAAAGCCCTCTTGTAGCCAAGGTCCTACAAAATGAGCCATGCAGGTGCTGAGAATATTTCCTGGTGTTGGTTTTCTCAAAGAAGAAAAAAACCCCACAGTTTCAGGAGAGCACAAACCTACCTTGTGCAAAGACTAAAGGGGAAAAGGGAAAGGAATTTATATGGCTGAAGCATTTTTTTTGTTTGGAGGTGAAGGGCCGGTATAGCAAGGCAGTCACCTAAGAGGGGCCAGGGTGAGGCAGAGTGTGAGCTTCTTCCTCGTTTGGTTTCATTTTCTTTTACAGTCTAGATATGTCCTCCCTCAGTTCTTGGCAAGTGGTTTTATCTTTCCAGCTAATTAAATGTTGCAGCAGGAAAAGTTTTACTGTATTACCTGAAAAAAAAACAGGGCAAAAATCCAGCTCAGTGCTGTGCTGGATATCTGGATTCTTGACAGAGTTTCTATCTGCATAACTACACTTATGTTCAACTTTTGTATAAAATGAGGGACTGTGATCTGTTGTAATTTTTTTTTTCCTTTTCTTCAGTACAACTGTTGTGTTCTTTACTTGGTTAAACTACTATGATTTCTTGTGTGGTAAATATAGCAAGTGTCACTCAGGTTTGGTTGCAGACCTCACTGAGAGCATGTGTTCAGTGCATGTGCTACCATATGATGGTTCCAGCCACCATCCTTCCCCTAGTGTAACTTGTTTCTCTGAAATAGTGGTCAAATTTTCCACCTTCCTCCCAAGCTTAACAGGTTTAATCATTTTACTTTCTTTTTTCTTTATTTTTTTCTCTTTTTTTCTTTTTTTTTTTTCCCCCTACTAGGGATTCCCCCTTGTTAGGAGACACATAGATTTTTGTGCTCACTCTGCTAGGGCTACTTTTTAATCATGTTGCTCTCCACTGTCATTCCTAGAGAGGAGAGAGTAGCCTCCCATGTTTTAAAGTACAGCTTTAAGTTCTTTATATGACTGGGTCTGCCTGTGAGAATCATCTACATTTTATGTGCCTCTAGTGCACTAATTTATGGAAAATCTCGATAAATACATTTATTTTATTTAAATAAAGTAAAAAATACAGCAATAAAGATTTTTGTAAGCTAATATATATTATATATAGTAATTTTATTTGCATTTACATATATGCATGTATACAGATATTTATGTTTTGATGTGTATTAAAATTATATATGAATTGAAGGATTTTTGAGGAATGTTATTCATAAGCCGTAGCTTCGAGATTGCTGTTCTGATGTAATTGTATGAACTGAAGAGAACAGTATATAGAGAGAATGGAAAAATGTAGTGTGGTGAAGCATGGATCACATGAAGGTTCTTTGACAACAGTCAGAACAGCTGCATTATTCATTGTCTGTTTGGCTTTTAACAGGATGTTATAGTGCTGCCCAGCACAATAATTCCTTGCTGTGGTTTAAAATGTCTAGGAAAACAGGAGAACATTATAATAATTTATCCAAGTTGTTTTTTTTTTTTCTTTTATCCTTTCTATGCGATTTGTTCCTATTCCTGGGTTGCAATCATGATGTGATTTGGGCAAGAAAGTGATGTTAATAGGAGAAGAACTCTGAAGTCTTTACTTTGAAATTCATGGAGGGGGAAGTAAATCAACTTTTCAGACTAAACCAGTTGAGTAGGGTGGAGAAATATGAGAAGGGAAAAAAAATGTTCATTTTGCCCTGCCATGCCAGCATTTTTTATAGAGTTGACAAAGGATTTATAAAATTAGCAAGTATTTCATTTCCTCTGTCCTTTAAACTTTTAGAGTTTTTTTTAAATGTTTAGCTCTGAGTCATGCTATGTTTTGCAATGGTTTGAGATAATGAATACAGAAGTATATTTGCAGAATTATTTAGTTGATAAATATGCAGTTCATAATTAAAAACACACCACCACCACAACCATTAAGAAACAAACAGACTCTAAGTAGTACTGTAATCATTGTGGAAAGCAGAAAATACAGAACTGGGACAGAATTTAAATGCTGAATATTTGAGTCACGGTGATGTCTCCCAAAACACTTGTGCTCCAAGAAGCCACTGTATCTTAAATTACTTGTCCACAGTATTTGGTGAGTAGTGTCATAAATCAGTAAACTGAAATGAGTTGGTAAATGTTAGAACCCACAAAGTAGAGGGGGAATAATTTGAAGATAGCTTTTATTAAAGCAGTTACCATTGGGAGAATATTTACGAGCGTGGTCTAGAGACATAATGGCAGTGTTGACTACCATAAGTAACATTTAACCATTTAACAGAAAAGGATGCTCAGAATCATGGAAACAAAGAAAGTTGACCCCAGGTGGTCTTTGGGTAATACCACCTGCTAGCAAGATCTCACATGTAGGCAAGCTCTTCCTAAAGAACATTGCTAAATAAGACTAGAGGACTGAATTACATTTTTGTTAATTCTTTCTGTTTTAAGAACTTATGGTACTGTCTTTTAGCATAAATGTTTCTCAACAGTAATACAAAAAACTATAGAAGTAGCAGAGCCCTTATATAAGCAATTGACTTTTAATAGTGCATGGGCACAGTTGTACCTGTAGGAATGCTGAATCAGGACACTCGGACAGCCAGCTGGGGTTGTAAGTCACCATTGGTGAAGCTTATCGGGCTGAGAGATATCATGTCTGTTTTAAAGAAAAAAGACAAATGTGGAATGAATTTGTGTACATCAAGCCCATTTGCTTTAGGGCTGCAATAATTTTATGTCCATTGCTTTATCTGTGTCTGTTTTTTGTTAAGGCCTCGAAGAGGGACACCAGAGAGGAGAGACTAAAAAGATTGCACCAAAGCAAGCCAAAACCCCAAAGCAAGAACAAGTAATTATGTAGAGATTAAATTCACAGCAGATAGGAAAAGTTAGCCCAAAAATGTAATTATGAGTGTTCAGAAGACTGAATAAGCGGCTGCTGTCATTTACAGTTACATGATAAAAGGTTTATTATTTTCTAAGATTTTGCTGTTGTTTATTTTATGTCTCTGCTTAAAGAACTACAATTCTGCCAATGGCACCCCCAAAAGAGTAAGCAAGTCATAGTAGAATGATCTTTCTAACATGATTGAACTGTCTGAGACACATGGCAGAATTATGAATTCCTTAGTTAAGAGTATTCATAATAATACATACCTTTGGTTAAGCATCATTCTGCCCAGGTTTCCCAGGACACAGCAAGCATTTATAAGACAGCAGCAGAGATGGTCTGGATGCAAACCCATGATTCTTTAATAGAAGAAAATGACAGGTGCCCTCAATTCAGCCATATTTGCTAATATTGAAGACAAAAGAATCACAGCTCACTAAAGACCTGCTCATCCTTTTATCTTCCAAAAAGTCTGGAAATTTATGGCTAATTACAGCACAAGAGAGGTTCTCAGCTATCCATGACAAAACCTTTCTGGGTATTGCTCAACAAAATTACTTCTCTGCTTAATAAAATTCCCTGCTGCTGACTAGACTGATGGCATCATGGCAATTTCCTTGTCGGTCCACTTTTTTTTTCCATATTCCCAGCTCATTACGCCTCTTATCCCCATTTGAACCATAAGTTCATTTAAGTATTAATTTGTTAAGGTTTTCATTTTGCTGTTTCCAATGTGGCTTAGGACACCAACTCTCTTATTTCCTAAAAATAACATCTACGTTATGTCCAATTTATATGGCTGGTTCTGAGAAACCTTGAAAACATCTTTTTCCCTTGTATTTCTGCTGCTTTTCAGTGAGTTTAATAGAAAAGCATTTATGCTGTGGTTGACTTGTAGGTGTACAAGACCACAGGTGACAATGAACATGGGCCTTATAGGAGTGCAAAAGACAGGAGGGAAGATGGCATGGAGTTGCTTATAATTGCCATAGAAGGAACATAGGTCCTGGAATGTTGGTGCAGAAGGAATCTCTCTTGTATCTAACACTTCAGCATTCAAGATGGCAGTGGATGTACTGAGTCAACAAGGTTCCGTTCAGCCCTTTAAAGCATATTTGAAGGCAGAACAGGAATACCAGTAAATTCTTACTCTGACAGACATCTTTCAAGTACTCACAAAGTTTATTGAGGAGATCGTTGGGGTTTTATAAATACAGTTAAAAAAAATCCAAACAAACCTAAACCAAAAAACTGTAATTTTTATCAGAAAGCTTACATGTGTTTACTCTTAGCTGTCAACGTAAGACAGATGTCACTTGGACAATGCTCCTTCCAAGCAGTTCAGTACATTCACCTTGATGCAGGTGAAGTATAAAAAGGTTATGTTCAACTTTACATTGGACTTGAATCCTGAATAGTCTTTGTGTTCAGCTATGTTTTGAATTGAATTTCATCTTAATTATTGCATGCTCTGTGTAATACTGTGAACAAATTTAGTGGAGGCAATGGGTGAAAATGTGTTTGAGAGGGTTAGGCTTAAAGTCATGTGAACAGTGGTCCTGAAATGTGATAGTGCTGAGACCTTCAGGGCTGGATTGCTGAATAAACTACAGCCTCTGAAGCAGTAACAAAAAGAAAGGTCTATCAAACCACCACACTGCTGCGCTTTGCATGAGTGAGATAATGTGGATGGCCACATACTCAGTGTGGTATTGCCCAGGGAACGCAATGAGCCATTCATGCATTGCAAATTATTAAGGAGGTCTGTCATCAGTGATCAGGCATGGACAGTGCATAATGACTCTGGTAATGGTGACATGGGAGTGTGCATCAGGCAGTCTAATATTTCAGTGACCATCCTTTATCTGCCCCACCTTTGTGTATCATCATGCCAAACACCGAGCTACATAGCATTTCAACATCTCACAGGTGTTCCTTATGCTAATATGTAACTCTTCCATAGGATGACACCAGCTGCTTTACTGCCTCCTTCCCAAAGGGCATACTCCTCCCTTCTCTTTTCCTTGCTGGGTACAGTCCTGTGAAGTTGTTCTTTGAATCACCAGGGGTTTGTTTCTGGCCTCCATGCTGGGCTACTGTGCAGTGATCTGTGTGGAGAGCTGAGGACTCTTTTCTGTCATGCTTTTCTTGTACCACTTCCACGCTTGTGCAATGCATTGGAATGGTTTTCAGGACCTTGGCAGCTCGCTCTGCTCTCGCCTTGGGTGTGACCCTCTTTCCATTTTGCCATGCTATGTGATGACCAGGTGGCTCAGCATATGCACAGTACACCTGAGCACCCTCAGATCTGAGAAGGTTGCAACACAAAGCTTTTACTAATAGTTCATTCCTCCTGACCAGGCTTTTGCCACTTTATAAGCTATATAATCCATGTGACAATTAGGAATGTGTATATCTATCCATATATGTGTAATTTATTGCTCTGTAGTTCCAGCTGCAGTATAATAATGGGTTTGCAAAGGGTAGTCATGAAAAACTTCATCTTTCTGTTTTTATTCTCTCAAGAGCTGAATTATAGTGAATAAGCTGGAATGCTCCTTCACTTACTTCTCTAAAACAAGCACTTGATCAGCCGTGGCTCAAGATCTGCAAAAGCAAAGAATGATCCACTTAAAAAAAAATTGCCTGAACTACTGTTTGAGTAAGATTTAGAGATTGTGAAAGAAATCTACCATTCCTACAAGCTAGCATTGTTCATATAATTTTCAAAATCACAGTGGGAAAGTTCTCACCAGATAAGTTTTGAGTTGTTGTGGTTGCAAACAGTATCTAAAGATTTAATTAGAATGTAATGTTTTGAACTACAAACCTTGCTTTTTTTATAATGGAACTTGGACATCACAATTTCCTCTGAATCATATATTATGACATGCAAATAAAAATATATCCTCTTTCCCTCTCCTATCTTTATAGTTCCCCTCCCATTTTTTTTTCATGTTACCAATTTGCTTTCTAGGGTAAATTTGCTGGGGAAAAAAAAAAAAGGAGAATAATTGTCTAGGAGGAAAATAGGGATTTAAAAGTGTAGCTTTTAAAAAGTCTGAAAAATCTGACAAACTACAGCATAAGTGTTTAGCAACTACAATTTAGATAGAAAGAACATCAAGATCTGTTTAGGTTTTTTGTGCTTCATATGTGATTTTAAAAGGCTTATCAGTGGTAATTCTGGATACTCCCCTTCCCTCTTGGCTGGGGGAATTTTGATTGTTTTGTTTCTGGAAACACTGAGGGTATGTTTTTTCTTTGGCATGTAAGACTTAGTTTTTATCAGATAAATTTCTGACTCCTGGACCTGAAATAGAAACCCACCTTCCAAACATGGAAAATGTGTAGATGGTTTGTGAGGGTTATTTTCTAAGGGCTGCCCAGCAAAACAGAAGCTCACCGTGCTTGTTGGTGGCTGCTGTTCAGAGCCTTGTGCACAGCTGGGAAACTGAAGAGACTGGTCAGGTTCATTCCATGGCCAGCTGGGAAAGCTTGAGTTGCAGAAGAGATGAAAAGGGTGGGTAGCCAGACCAAAATCATACAGAATAGGAGAGATTTGTCTTCTAACCCTGTCCCACCAGGTGCCAAGAAGGCGTGGGAGGAAAACGGTAGATTAGGAGCAAGAGAGGAGGTTCATGCCTGCCTTCTACATACAGGAAACACTTGTTGTCTACCAGGTTTTAATGGTCAACAACCAGCTCCCTAATACATTCCAAAGTACCAACAAATAATGGAGTAAGTTTATGCATAGGAGACCCCAAAAGTTGCTGAGTGTCTTACTATAATTTGTTTAGAAAGTATCTAAAATAGTTTGAGCCCAACACTAAAACTGTTGTAGATAAAACTGTGTTTGGTTAATCATAAGGCTGTTAAGGGTTGCCTTAAGAAGTACCTTTGTCATGACTCTTGTTCTAAACCACAGACACCAAAGCTAATTGTCAAGTATGGTGGCTTGGTCTTTGCCCAAACGAACATCTTCAGAAATTTAAGTGCAGAATCAATAATTCTGTGTATTTCTTGTCATTTCCTGGAAATCCAGGTATTTCTGAACGGTGTGATTTCATCCAGTTTGATCCAATTCCCTCTTGCATTATTGCTAATCAACAAAATATATTTTTAGAGGTAAGACTTGAGAACTTGGAGGTTAGGAATTAGAATTTTCCTCTGGTTATTCACAAATAATAGTATCAAGATTTAAATGCTGTTGTAATTATTTTTAGTATAACTCCTTACCAGCTAACATTTAGTAGTTTGAGTGGATAGTGCCATAATGCAACGTGTCTGTAATAATAGATATATAAAAGCAGGAAAACATGTATCTCCCGTTTTCTTCAGCAGTAATAATGTATCTGTTTTTGGGACAGACATGTATTGTTTATTTTAATGTTTTAGGTAATTATTAGCTCTGTTTTGAGCCTAAAATAAACACACCTAAGAATATAAATGCATTTCATTAAAACCTTTCCTCTTAGAAGTTTTTCTTGTTTAATGGTGACTATTGTGATATGGATGTTAATGTGGGATTATTAGCAAACAGTTTGAAGGACTATTCCACTTGCTTTAGTCTTTGCCAACAGCACTGCAGGGAACCAGTGGGTCTGGCATCATTCCCACCTTCTTCATCCTGGTTTTATAAAGTTTATTCTAGCCAATATTAAGCCAATTCTCTGTAATAATTATGATAAGAAATAGTTCTAGTGAATTCTGTGTGAACACTGTTATTTAGAGTAAATGCTAAATTTTCATTCATATGTAAAATAAGGTGCCCAGCCAATTTTTATGAGGTCAGGATAAGGTATTTTAGTAATAATAGTTCCTTGTACTTAAAACTCTTCATCTGTACATGATGAAAAATCTGTACATCAAAGAAGTTATCAAGGAGTGTAAGCACTTTATACATTTCATAAAAGGGCTCTTTGAAGCACACGGACTATCATACCCAGATTTTCCAAAGCAGCTGCTATATTGGGTACCTTCATATTGGGGGGTTGACTTGAGACACATTTCAGTTGAAAGGTACAAAATGGTACCCTGGCATAATGTGTAATAGGAGTTACATTGCATGATTTTTATCTATTTAATGAGAACTTCTGTGGAGAAGAGGGATTCTATTAATTTCATTTTTAAATACACTTTGATTAAATATTGTCATTTTTCATCGTGCCACATGGTTTTCAGAATCATAAGCATAGAGTAATTTTTTTTCTGTTACAAGACCATCCCATCAACTTTTAAAAGTAAGCATATAAAATATGCAGTTCACTTGATTGTTTATGAAGTTTGGCTTTGGTCAGACTAGCAGTCCAGTTTGCAGCTTGTTTGCAGTTTTGACCCTTTTACACCTTTGCATCCTCACTTTAGTAACACAGCGCTCAGAAGGATGGCTTTCTGCCTCTTGCCCTGTATGCCTGTGACAGCCTCTATTCTACTGTGCCTGACCTAGGGAAAGTCCTGGAGTTGCTAGCAAAAGGCTTTTAGTTTTCCATTTATAGTTGTAGACTGCTTTACCCAATGAAAAGATCTCCAGCTTTATAAATTTCAAATTACATAACAAGTTAGCCTTACATATCTAGCTACATATCAAGTAGCTAGAGCTGCTGAAGGACACTTTGGTGCTTTAGTTAGTTAAACTAGTTCCTAGGCATATGTTCCCTAAACTGAATTAAAACTGCAGGTAAGACCTAGGTTTCCTACCTAGTGCAAGCAGTGGGACAATCTATAACCTTCCTCTGCTGAGCACTTAGAGCTAGCTAACAGGAAACACTGGGTACAGGAGCATAGTAGAAATCCCACCCTGTTTTTGAGCTACATAGAATCATAGAATATCCTGAGTTGGAAGGCATCCACATGGATCATGGAAGTCCAGCTCTTGGACCTGCACAGGACAGCCCCAAGAATCACATCATGTGCCTGTGGGACTGTTGACCAAACATTTCTTGAACAGTGGCAGACTTTGTTCTGTGACCACTTCCCTGGGGAGCCTGTTCCAGAGCCCAGACACCCTGTGGGTGAAGAACCTTTTCCTAACCTAACTTAAACCTCCCTTGGCACAGCTTCAGGCCATTCCCTCAGGTCCTGCCACTGGTCACCAGAGAGATCAGTGCCTGTCCCTCTGCTTCCCTTTGTGAGGAAGTTGTAACTGCAATGAGGTCTCCCCTCAGTCTCCCCTTCTCCAGGCTGAACACACCAAGTGACCTCAGCCACTTCTCATATGGCTTCCCCTCTAGTCCCTTCACCATCTTTGTAGCCCTCCTTTGGATACTTTCTAATAGCTTTATATCCTTCTTATGTTGTGGCACCCAAAACTGCACACAGGACTTGAGGTGAGGCCACATAGAGATGCCCAGGAAAAGCCAGCTTGGGTAGCCAGGACAGAATAGCCACATCAGTGCTGTGCTTGGCAAAGACTGACAATGTGTGTGTCTCCTAATGATTATTTTCTCTTTGCCCCATAATCATTCAGTGTGATGCTGCAAGACTTTTTCAAATGTCATATGCTTTCACAACTGTGGAGCTCCTATTGACAGCAACAATTTTGTGTGAAAGCATGGGGAAGAGATCAAGATGGACTGTGCTTAAGAAAGAGCTGATTTCCAGTGATTGATAGCTTAGTCTGTCATAGAGACACTCTTAGATTTGCAGAAAAAAAATCCCATTTCCTTTCTCTGGTAATTATACAAAAAATAGTCTGAAAGGAACTGGGAAGCGTTACAGTAAGCTATAGATCCAAATTAGACAATTTATGTTAAATCTATACTTACCAGCATACACCATCTAAAGTTAGTGACAGGACACTATACTCCCACAAAACAGAAGAGAGACCTGCAAACCTAGAAGAAAGCAATCTTGTAAACCCAAAGCCACTTAGGTAACAGATTATCATTCTGAATTGCATTCAGATTTGAAAAAAGGAAAGGGGTTACTTTTAATAGTTGTGGCTTCTGGTTAGGGGAGACTTAAAAAACTTCCAAGCCCTTATCTTCCCCTCTAAAATGCTTTTTCTGTTTATCCTTTATAGCTCAACAGAAAAAGGACTCTAAAGTTCCTGTCTCTTCGAACAAAACACACATAATATGTGTTTATTTTCAGTGTTTACTTTGAAAGAGGTGGTCTTGCTGAATCTTCACACTGAGAAGATTATCTAATGATACAGCTGTGACCCAGCAGCAAGACTCAAAATCCTGAAAGTGAAGATGTGAGGCTACCTCATATCAAACTTCCTCATTTTCACTTACATTGAAACACAAAGAGTTACAAGTGCGATAATTTATGTTAATGCTATTTTTTTTGCATATAATTTTATTTCTGGAAGCTTTCCAAGTTCAGAAGAGCTTAAATATTCTCTGTTCTTCAGTGTTGAATAACCCCTGCTCCTACTTTTGGTGCTAGTTCTTTTCTGCTTTTTCAAGTTCCTTTCTAGGATCATGTTACCATGAGCAGAGAGAGAAATATAGGCTTACTCTACCAACCCAGGATGGTGAAGAACCAAGGATACCTATATAAATCAGTCTCTTTTGGAAAACAAGGCACAAGTGATTTTTTTTTTTCCTTTGGCCATCTTAAATGTGGATCAGAAGGCAGCAACCGGGTCTGTGAGAACCAACGTGTGTGGTATATTTTTTCCTAGTGTTGCATATCTGTGCTCTAGTATTGCATGTTAATTAATGCACGTAACATGTTTGCCCAACACTAACTTCAGAGTTCTTTGCAACAGGTTCTCTGTAGAGGTGCTTACTGAAGGACTTACTGCCAGCCTTCTGCAGTTCTTTCTCCTATCCTCTAATTGAGCCCCTTTCGTAGTTATAATTTGTCTGCCAAATGACTTATCAGTTGGAAAGGCTCAAGTCAGATACTACGTCCTTTTCTTTTTGCTTTTTTTTACCTGAATGCTGCCAGAAAAAAGAAGGGGTTAAAGCGTGGGAGGATTGCTAAGAAAAAGGGTTTGGTTAGTGACACACAGGACTGCATCTCACACACCAGTTTGTTTATTCTTCTGTAAACAGCAGAAAGAATTATCATCGTCATGGTAAGGCAAACAACACTCTTTTTCCCCCTTTTTAAACCCCACCAGAAATCTTTAGGTTAATACACAGTTAACTTTTTTAAATCATAAAATTAACTGATTTCCATTAGTTTTATAGAGCCTCTCTTTAACTGACAGATGCTCTTGTCGACAGAAGGGGAGGGGGAAACATTTTAGTATATGGAAATAACTAGCTCTGGGGAAGAGCAGATGGGAACAGGCATGCTTTTTCTGATATGTCTGTTCTTTTTTATCTCATTTCCTAAATACTCGTGTAAGGATCTGTTAGGTTTTTTTTTTTTTTTTTTTTGCTTCTTTGTCTTTGCTGAGCTTTTTTGAAAGATTTCCATTCATTTGATTCTGCATTATTTGCTGCTTTCAGTTTTGCTGTTCTCTTTTAATACATCCAATTTCTAAATCTCTGTTTGTCACCTAAGAAATAATATGGAATTTATAGTTACTAATTTTTACTTACTTATATTTATCTATGCTTTTTCTCCTGATAATATTCTTTAGAAAAATCCATTAAACATGCAGACTCAGTATTCTCATTAATCTATATGCTGTTGCAAAAATGGTTGATTTTCACTGTACATTTGAACTAAAAATTTAGTTATATGGTTAAAAAGTAAATTAAAAACACACAGGTCCTGTTCTCTTGAAGACATGAACTGCTTTGCTAAAATACCCTGACTTAATAGAAAATATAGTTTGGGGAAAAATATTACTATTACCAGTCTCACATTTATAGCCCCTTGGTTATTCAGGTAAGTTCCCCAAACTAAATAAATGCATTCTCTTCATGAAGAGTTTAGGTAAACCTGAAATTGTTTAAAATCCAGTAATTGCTGTTTATACCCTCTATATTTGTAGCAAAGAGCTGGAAGAGGCAGGGAGTGGATTCCATGCCAGAGTGGACTTGTTAAATTTAAAGTGTGTGTTTCTTTCTCTAACTCTGAAGAGGACACTGTCAACCTGAAATATGATACATTTAAAAGAAATGCTAAAAAGAGAGGTTTAAGGAGTATATGCCAAACTCTTGGTATTTGGAAGAAGGCAGGGTGGGAGTTAAAATAACATAAGTCATACTTTCATAATAGTAACCCCCCTTTTGTGGCTTCATGAAGGGTCAGGATAAACAAGGAAAAACTACTATAGTGAATTGAAGTAATTCAAGTCTGTTTGACTGACAGCAAGGTAACTGCTTAAATTTAGAAATCATTTAGGTTAAAATATAACTGCTTTTTTCCCCTTGGTGAATCACAAAAACAAAATTGATTCAGGTCAAATGTTTTGTTAAGTATGTTTTCCCCATGCATTTAAAAGAACACAAGCAATAGCAGCAAGCCTTTATTTCCATCTGCAACTACCTCCCTCCCTCTCTGTCTCTCCCCCCTCCCTTTCTCAGTAGCTGTGACACTTACCTGTAGTAGAGCAGTCTCTCTGTAGGACTTGAAACAGAGACTCGAGTGGGTCTTGTACTTCTCAGGCTTTTCTCTCTCTTACATTGTTCTTTCTGGTTTTTCTACTAGTATTTTTACAGTACCTTTGCCAGCAATACAAATTTTCAGCATAAAAAAGCCTGTCACTGCTTGTGTTACATATTTGAGCCTCAGTCTGGAGAGTGCTGAAGCCTGAAGAGTAATAGTTTATTTATTCAAATGTTTTTGGCTAATGCACTTTTTGGGATGTCATGTGATTGCCAGAACTGAGGCTTTCTGTTTCTCATGGTTGAGTGAATTATGATACTGTGATTTAAAGATACTCAAAGTTACTGGCATTCCAGCATGATGTAGGGATCCTACAAGAATTGTTGAAGATAGAAGGGTCTCAGAAGTTTTCATATTACTTGAAATTCAGTTATTTATGACCTAGTGAAGCTCAAACTTACTCTTCACTAAATGGTTTGTTGCTTTTTCTCCCTCTCTGAAGGTGAACATGTGCTAGAAAATAAATGTTTAAATTAAAGAACTGTCTACACTAGGTATTACCGCCTATTAGTTACCACAAAGTTGCTAATGACTAGTAAAAATGCTACTTTTTTTCTATAATGTGTGCTCTAAGAAGTGTTTTCATTTATGTTCACCTGACTTAGATGAACTCATCTAAGAAAATAACATCCAATTGATCCCTCAAGACACAGCCTGAAGTTCTGATTCAACAAATCACAGTAGCTCTCTCTCCACTGGAGATCAGGAAAGCACATGTTTAATTACATTGTTAAATTAGGGGTTTGGCTGTGGCAACTTACATTAGCTAATGAGAAAAAAGCCCAGCCAGAAACAGAGGAAATATTTTAATGCTAACATAAACAGGTATGAATATAAATACAAACAAGATTTACATTTATTGGTTAAGAAGGCGGCATTTTACTTTCAGATTAGAACACGGCTTTAAAGCTTAATGCAGCGCGGTTGAAACAAGCTTCCTCCATGCTGTCCGACTCATGGATAGGCAAGTCTTTTAGTTTTTTCAGTTGCCAATGCCTTTTATCAGGATTTCTCAAACAGCTAATGTCTCAACAGTAGGAATGCTTGAGCAGAAACGTGTTGAAGAAGCCTGATCTGCAGAGCAAGGATGCTTCTTGCCTTCTGAACTCAAACATTTCTGTGCGGCGCTCTGGAAGTCAAGCATTCTTGTGCTGTGCTCTGTCAGGCTGGGCCACGCTTTGGAGTCTCTTGAGAAGCTCAGTGTGTGTGCCCTCTTGCACTGGCAATACTCGCTCACCTACATTTATCTGAGTTAAAATACAAGGTCTTCAGGGCAAGTACCCAGCCTTTTATGTGTTTTGAAAGAGCTGTATATAATTAAGGTACTTTGTATGAAGAAATTACTTCAAAACAGTTTACACAGGGCAGCTATTTCAAGATCAAGAAAAAAATCTTTAGCCTTGTTCCCTGAGGAAACAAGGCTTATGGGACTGGACTGGCTGGCTGTCCTTCCTCACTGCCATCCAACACCTTTTGAACTTGTTGGATAGTTTAAACTACATTTGAAAGGGGGAGACGTCTCGAAGATAATTAAGTTCCCATGGAGTTTATGAAAATCAGTGGCTGGGAATATCAAAATCCAGATCCGTAGTTCAAATAACTAATTTTTTCACGTGTAATCTTGCAAACCCAAAAGCCTGGCTGCAACTGTAACAATGACTGTCAGGGTGATAATGTAATCCCAACTACTTTAGAAGACTGACAGCTATTTCACATCCAAATATTAATATGGTTAGATATAAATATCTATAAATAGATTGACATCATAATGAAGTTAAATTTCTCCTATTTTGGTGTTTCATGAGTTTAGTAATATGAATATGCATCCTCCTCACACTTGTAGTTAATATGAATTTTCAGACAAATTAGTGTCACTCATTCCTTATTGGCTTGCATTAAATACAAAAATTTGCTATTTTTGCCCTTTTGGGTTTTTTTATTAGCTAGCAATGTTCCTTATTGTCTTCTCATCCTTTCCCCCCTATAACTAGTTAGCACTGGCAATATATACATAGAATAAGAAATTAGATAGTAATTGGGCTGCATTACTCATGATTGTTGCATCTGATAGAGAAATTTATAGTTGGTTTTGTTATCACTAAAGCACTTTACCTGTCTGAGTTGTACAAACTTAATGCAGCCCTCAAAAATGTTGCTCTTTACTTAATTGTTTTGGTTTTACTGGTTGAAAGAAGTCATCAAAGGGATGGAAAAAAAAGACATCAAGCTTTCTCATTTGCAGATTATTTCACTATCTCAAAAGAAAAAAACAAAACAAAACCAACAACCCAAAAACTTAAGCTTAAGGTCATGATCATAGACTTGCCTATTTGAAGGCTGCTGATGGAAGATCCCTGTGTGTGGGGACACAGGACGTAGTTGGTGGTACAGCTGCTTATCCTGTTTGGCTGCAGTATAATAAGCCAACTCTAGTCCCCAGTGTAGGGTTTTTCTCTGTTTTTCATGTTTTTAGTAATTTTTGTGTGCACGGACATGCCTTGCTGCTGTACATTCACTGGCATTAAATAGGCTCTGTAGGGGTCTCCTAAGCCAAGACCTTATTTCACAACTCATGTTTGCGGGAAGTTTTAGAGCAGAGGCCAAACGTTAGTCTGTTGATGAAGCAAAGAGAACTAACTTAATACTTTTTCAGCCAGAGGAGGAAGTGACTGTGTAAAAAAAAAAAGTCCTTATTTTCTTCACTAGCCGGAGGGCCAGACACATCATGGGCCGGGCCGCCTGGCCAGCTGCCGGCAGCTTGACCTGATGTCTCCCCTGCCTCCGCACCGGGCCCTTTAGAAGCACCCAAGTGAGACTTGCGTGGTCCTTCCTGTTGAAGCTGTTCCTCTTCGTATAAGTAATTAAGCGTTAATTAGAAGAGGACTAGTTGAGCATTCATTAAACATTAAATTACTAATTGAGCGCCCGGGGAGAGCGCCGGCACCATTTGGCCGCGGAGTCATTCTCACGCCGCCCGGGCCGGGCCGGGAGCAGGCGAGGAGAGCCGCCCCGGCCCCCCGAGCCCCGGCCCCGGCCCACGGGCGATGTGCCGGGGGCAAGCGGGCAGGCACAGACGGCAAGCAGCCGCGCCCGCCGCGGCGAGGTGGAAAATGCGGGTTCACCTCTCTGCAGGACTTTGAACGCCGATGTCCCGCAAGGGCACCGGTGCTACCCGGGGCTGGAGGGACCCACGCCTGCTTCCGGGGCTCGGCATCTCCGGGAGTCTGGGGTCTCGGGATTGCCGGCGCTCCAGACGCTCCCCCGCGCCGCAGCCGTTGTGCCGGGCGGTGACAACCCGGTGCTCTCGGGCTGCGTCGCCCCTTCCCGGAGCGTTGCCCGCCCGCAGGCCCGGGCGCTGCTCACGCCGGGCAGCCCGCACTGCAGCCCGCCGGCGCGGCGGCGGCGCGGACCGCCCGCCTCCGCCCCTCGATGCTTTTCCCTCAACATCAAAGGGCGTCGGTTTCGCCCGGGGCGGCATTTTGCCCTCAATAACGCGGCGGCAGCCGCAGCGCGGGCTGCCGGGGCACTGACGGGGCGCGGCGCCCACTCGCGCCCCGCCGCCCCCTCGACGGCCTCGCCCGTGACTGGGGGCGCCCACTGCCCTCGCTCGGGGCTGGTCCAGGCCGCAGCCCCTCCCTCCGCGGCCAGGGGAGGCGGCCCGGCCAGGCAGAGCCCCTGCCCGCGGCCGGGGCGGCGGCTCGGGGCGGGCTCCGGAGGCGGGCCGGGGCGGAGCGCACAGACGGCCGGCGCCGGGGCAGGGGCGAGGTGCGAGGGGCAGCCTCGGCAGGGGCCGAGCCGAGCCGAGCCTAGCCGGACAGGGCAGGGCGGTGAGTGTCGGGCCGTCGGCGGGACCCCTCGCTCGGTGGGGAGGGCAGGCGAGGCGGCCGCACCTGCGGAACCGGGCCAGGATGCGGCGCGGTCGGGGGCGAGTAGAATCCGCCGCGACTCCCTCCTCCCGCTTTTCCCGGCCTGGGATGGGGAAGGACGGCGGCAGCAGCCTCGGGAGGCTTCGCCCTCCTGGTAAGGCGCGGGCCGGGGGTCGTGCCTCCTCCGGAGAGTTGGTACCGGGCCGGTTCGCCGCGGCCGCGGGGAGGGACGCGGGAGCTGCGGCGCCGGCCGGCCCCCGCTCGGCACTGCGGGCACTGCCAGGGGGACTCGGCATCTGCAGCAAGAAACGAGTTTGAAACGCGTCGAAGCAGCCTCGGTGCTGCCGAGGGGACGCGCTCTCCTCGGGAGGTCTGGTACTCCAGAGTAGAAAATACTCGCGGCGTTTGAAACAGACGTCTCAAAACAAGTATTCATCCTACCGGCATGTTAAAAGGGCTAATACATTAAAATGTAAATATGCATGTGTAGTCGGCGATGCTGTTGCGTGTTTCCTGTTTACCATGTTAATTAGAAGTTGTAAGGCAAAACTTCACCCAGAGTAATCCAGGGCAGCATTTGACCCAGTAATGTTCATTGAATGATGCAGTTGCTTTTATAGTTCTGGGTTTTCTAGCCCAAAACACAAGCCAAGTATTTATTGAACTTCATTAATGAGAAATGCATGAATTGTAATATAACTTTACGCCTTTGAAACTATTCTCTCCCAGCACAGGTGTCAAAATTGAGTCAGCCAGTATGGAGAGGAAAGTTTAACTCCTCACTCTTGTTCTTGTAAGGAAAGTTTTGGCCAAGCAAAATTGACCAAAAGGGCTCTGGTCTTGCAGGCACTAGGATGCTTTCCTATATTATTTTGGGTGATGTCAACTAATTGTGCAAAAGTTTGAGATTTGAGACATATAATGCTGCTATATAAGGCAAGATGAGCATACTTGTAAACAAATCCAGGCAAAAACATACAGAAGGATCTTGAAATTTTAATTGTTTTTCAAGGGTTTTGGTTTTTTGTTCTTTTTTGAGAGCTGGTATTGTTCAGCAACCTGTTTTGTTTCCATTCACTGTGTCCTTTTAATTTATAGGGTGGTGCTAATACAAACAAATGTATTATAGAAACAATTTCGACATTAACCAAATGTTTGTTTGTTTATTTTTGTAGTCCACCTCACACATTCCAGATTCTTCCAGAGAAGAGAATAAAAAGAAACCAGTTTTGGAAAGACTTGGAAATCTGTTTGGTACAGGGAAAAGGAAAAATGTCAAAAGTTCAGTAGAACACCCTTCACATCATAGAGGGGGGAGGTCAGTTTCTCCTCACAGAGCACAGCCAATATACTGTAGGCACGTAAAGGAAGGACACGAAGCTCCTCAAGTACAGAACCAAGTAAGAAACACAAGTGCCGTTTCTGAGGCACAGGAATATAATTTCAGTGGGGAAGTAAGACCACTGTATCACGATACCATTTCAGAATGGAGTAGTAGGGGAGTCTCTTCTGACAGTGAGTGGTCAGCAGATTGGAGCGGCAGCAGTGAAACTATTAAAAACTCTTTCTGTGAGAGTAGCCTGAATGTGGAAACCCTGGGACTGGAGAAAGAATCTGTCACAGATATAAATAATTCCACAACTCCAGATTTCATAAAGAGCTTGAGAAATTTGTCTAGTGAAGACTTAGAAAAGAGTATCTTAAGCCATAAGCAGCTTGTGAACACGTGGGTGTCTGAGGAGCCCGGGCATGCAAAACCAAAGGATTTGCCATACGAGTTGGAATCTGCAGCAAGTGAACACGCATATTCTGCTCGAGTGTTAACAGTTGATATCTATCTAAGAAAAACAGACAAATTCCTTAATGAACCTTTGACTATTAGATCAGAAGAAAATAGTAGTGATTTCGACACAATGGATAAAAAATCTGCTAGTAAAAGATCTGGAAAAAGGAGAAAGTCTCAGTCATCTAGTGACATTCCAAATGGAGAGAGAAACCAGACTGAGATTGCTGCAAAAGAAGAATCTGGTTTTGAGGACGATGTCTCTTCTGAGGTATTTTCAGACAAGGTAATAAACTCTGAAAGAAAAGTGAGGTCTCCTCAACAGACTCCTGAAAGGAATTCGTCTTCATCAAGTAATAATCAGGACCTAAAAGTTGGATCTGCTCACAAAGGGGCATCTAAAGGTGAAACTGACAAAGGCAAGCAGCAGGTCTCCAATGCAACCTCTGCAAGGAGAAGATCATATAAAAAGAATCAGTCGGATGCTGTACCCATCTCCCCTACTGGTTTGAAGGGTCAGGTAAAAGATTACTCTTCAAAAAGGCAACCTTTAACATTGCCAGAGAATAACCCAGTGACAAAAAGAACTTCGATGGAAAAAGGAGCTATACCTGTGGCTTTTGGGGAAGACAGCTTGGAGTCTTCCAAAGTTTCTTTGGCTGCTAAGACAGAAGACAATGCCTTGGTGTTTGCTGAAGGCAGAAGTGAGACCAAGGCTGTAAAGCATGGTAATGGCTTGGATGGAAGAACTTGCTTGCATACTGATGGGATTAAAAATGGAGACCTGTGTCTGTCAGCTGAGAGACAGATGAATTCTGATTTAGACAACTCAAAACTGAAGAGTTTGGATGCTTCTAGAACAGTCACGACAAAGATTAGCCTGTAAGTAGCAAACTAGCTTACCTTGTCCCTATAGCTGTAATTTTGTTTGCATCTGTGTTTAGAATTCTGTAGAAACACTAGCTATTTATCTGTTGCCTATCTAGATTGTTTTCAGTTAAGAACTGCCTTGCAAAAAAACCAAACCAAAACAAACACCAAAACCCACAATGACAGCTACCACTTAACAAGCACTGTAATTTACATGTATTAGAAAAATAATTCATTTTTCAGTTCTTCAGATGGATAGGGAATGTCTGTGTCAAGTCCATTATATGGGATAATTTAATGTACGTAAAAGCTGCTCTGTCATCATTGTTGTTGCTCACATTATCTCTTCTGTCATTGATCTTAATGCAATTTTGCTGTCTGTAACCAGCTCAGAATGTGATCAAAGATTTTATATGTGAAAATCTTTGAATAAGGAACGTGTTTACATTGTTCTTCGAAACAGTCTAAATTCTGCTATTATGAAGAAATGTAGGATGCAATGTAGAACTTGATTGTTCAAATGATATGATAAATCACGCTCCAGAAATTTGAATATATATGGTTGCTTTCTTAGGTACGTGCAGGATGAATTATGTAAATTTTTATGCATGTGAATAACATCAGGTATTTGCAGAATTATGCATATATTTGTTTGCAGGTTTGGGTTTTAGACTTGAAGAAATTTTCATCTGTCAAACTGAGGTGTTCGGTGTTTATAAATTTCACTGAAACCACTAGTATAAGCCCAATGATTGATGTCCTGGATTCTGTTACATTCTCATCCACAGGGAATTATTTTGTTACATTATTTGTTTCCATTGTTTGGTTGTCATGACTATGTACTCGGTGCGGTTGCACTCCTCATTCCGGTACATTCATTTATAGGTGTCAGAGTACATCGAATCCTATAGGCCCATCAGAGGTACACTGGGTGTTCATAACTGTCGTAGGCACGTGAAGGTTCAGCATGATGGCTTAAGACACACATCTATTTCCAGTTATGCTTCCCACCTCTGAGAAGCTTTAGGAGCAATTTCCTTTTCACAGTTTGTAATGCTCCACATCTGACTTGTTAATTTGTAACTAAATGTAAAACATACTGAAAGTTTAACTATGCTATTTTTATACATGGTGATGCTTTGCTGTCTGGCAGTATAGATTACCAATCTTAAACTCTGAAGTTGTACCTTCACAGCTTCACAGGAAAGGTAGCTTTAATGTTTTTCTCTTTGTATCATTGTCATTAGTGATAACAATCTGTCTGTGACACTGCGTCTTGGCCTTATCTGCAGCTACAGGGAACTTTAGCCCTGGGTGGGGACTGCTGTGATGCATTTGATAGCAGTCACTGCCCAGTACCACACCATTTCTTCAGCCAGAGTTACACGCTCAGATTTCCTGATATAATTTATAGTCATTCACCAGAACATATGAACTACAGACCGGAATGTGGATTAAGATGATGTTAAATGGGAAAGGAAAAGATGGTGCCATTACTCGAAGTTGTGCATTTGTTCTCTGGTTACTGCTTTGAACAAGAGAATAGATTACTTTTCCATCTTCTTATAAGATGTATTTTTTTTTAATAATCCAAGTAATTTTTGCTTAAAAATGCATAATGTCTCTTACTAATGACATTGTGCCAATTCTAGGAATCAAGTTTTTTTAGAAACAATTTTAAAACAGGGCAGTTCCTTCAGTGACTTCCAGAAGTGCAGGTTCCCTGTAGGTAATGACAGCATTTTCTGTCTTTTCTTCTTTTAGGTCTGTGTATTGGTTAACTTGAAAGTCAGAGGATACTTTCCTTCTAGCTTTTGAAAGGGAAATGTATCAGATTTGAAACTAAACTGAGATTGATGGTACATCTTAATCAGCAATTAAAAGCTCAGGCTGTAGTTACTTTGATGTGCTTAGTGGAGAATTTGGCTTCAGTTGTCATATTTTATGTTCAGACATGGTTTTGTAGTTGCCTTTACATTTATGTCCGCTTGTTAAATTATTCTGCTGTTTTCCCATACCATTTTTCTTTGCTCACCTCAATCTGATGTTTTGGCATCAATGTTTTTTGGCACCAGTTAAATGCTTGGTGTGTGACTCACCTTCCATTTATGACTCTGTTGGGAGAGGTCTAACTGCCTGCTTCCACAGTTTAGCTTCAAGGTGTAGCCAAAGAGAAGGACTTTGGTATTTCTCTTGTGCCTGCTTGTTCCTAGCATTGCATATCAGGAATGGGGAGTAGGAATCAGCCACACTGAGATGTTCCTAAGAAAGCATTTGCAGTGTTAAATGAATCCATCTTGTGTCTTTCAGTGCTTTGCCCCCCCATATTAGGTGGGAGGCTTAAAGGATACTCAAACATCATCTCCTTTTAAACAAACTTAGAAACTCAGTTCTTGCAATAAGATGCATCTTTTGACTATATTTAAAATCAGTATTTCTTAATGTGGAAAAAGGTGTAATGAAATACTAAGAGGAAGCCAGTTGTACTGGATGGAGCTCCAGGGCTGAGCTTTCTATTGCTTTTGAGTCGCACCAGTTTGGCTGCTGTTGTGCAAAAATGCTGCAGAATATCAAATACAAAGTGTTGAAGTGGTTGTTTCTGCATAACTTTGCAGAGCTTAAAACTATACCTCTGAGGGGTTAGCTGTTCATTTTAAATAGGTTTTAGGTGTGACTGATAAGTATCACTGTTAACCATTAAACTTGCTTGTGTCAGGGCATACAGGAAGACACAGATTTTATGGGGAAGATATGTGTTGTTAAGTTGTAATACATGCATGTAGTAGTGCAAGTGACCGGCTGACTAAAGGGTAGTATGGGAATGAGTTTATTAAGATAATTAGGCTGTTAGTGATACCTCTTGAAAATACAGGTAGGAGAAGAGGACAGAGGGAGTGTGTATCACTTGAAGAGGAGAAGGGAGTGGTTTTAGTATTTGGGTTGTTGATGTTACCTCGCTTGAATCTCACGCTTCTTTCTTGGGCTAAAAAGCTGCCTGAGAGCTCAGTGAACACAGTTTGTGTAGGTGAAAAAAAAAAAAGAAAACACTTAAATACCAGAATCATCCATTTATTGGTTGACCATTTGAGGCCCTAGAATCATTCCTGAAAGCTAGTTTCTTTTATTTCTCACCTTTGCCAGTTTTCATGTAGGGAAGTTTCTGCCTGTTCTCCCACCACAGAATGTCCCCAGATACCTGTTTGGAGAACAGGTCTCCCTTTGAGGTGATGGTGGGGTCCTTCATGCTCCTTACATCTGACTGATAAATTTTGAAGACATCTTCCCTGCATCTTCACAGCTCTTCATATTGTCTCTGGAGCAGGAAGTGACATGAACAAATGGGTTATCCTGGATGTAGGTATTCAGAAGAAGGTTAGAAACACTCAGCTGTGTGTCATCAGCCTTCTGCCATAGTACATGAGTGTACTGCATGCTGTGTACTTGTACATGCTTCTCTATCCACTCTGATGGAGAAGTTTTCTAAGTGTTTCAGCATTCAATTCTTTTAAAATTAGTAGGTTTAGTCTACACAATTTAAATTGTTGTCTAACATTACCTGAAGGAAGTGAAAGAGTCCTCATGTGATGTTTGCTTAGCCAAGGTGGTGATGCAGTGACTGGGGAGTGTTAACCTGTTCCCTCAGCACTAATGAGGCCAGAAGGTGTCTTTCAGTCAATTTAAGGTTGCTTCTGCAGTGTAAGTGTATAGGCTGCAAAGAATCTGGGCAGGTGTCTTCAAAATTCTTTGGAGAGGTATATGCAAATATTAACCAACTCATTATCACCTTAATGAATTGGGATTTGTTTTCTAAACTCTGTAGGGAATTGCATGCGTATAATTTATTCTGCCTATTCACTATTAAATTTTAATGTCTGTCAGTCATAAGTAGTTAAGTTCTCTGCTTTGATTGCAGACGCTGTAGGCTGCTGTATTTTGTATTTTACTGAACATTAGAGAACTAAGTACATGTTTGAACTGTATTTTTATTTAGTGTCTAATTATTTTTTTTTCATTTGTGTACTTACTAGTTTTTCAGTTGATTCCTTTTGAGATACCAAAATTTAAATGAAGTCTGTGGAAAATTGTATTATAATACTACATATTGTTGTTTTGAAAATTGTTCCAAGTCTGTTCAAGATTTGTTAAAGATGTCACTCTATCACTTTGCTTCCTGTAGTCCAGCCAAACCGAAGAATGTAGAGCTGAATTTGAAAACACCTACAAATCAAGACAGTTTAGAAAATGAGCAGGATACTCTTGAAAAACCCATTAATAAAACTAACAGCAACATTGCCAACAAAATTTCCTTGTTTGAAAATAAATGTGCTAACCAGAGCCAGAGGCCTACTGACATCCCTACCTCAAAAAACAGTACTGTACCAAGCACATTCGTTGGCAGAGCAAAGTTGAAATTTGGAAAACAACCTAAAGAAAATGAACAGCCTGATAAAATGTTAAATAAGCAAAGCAGTCGTCAGAAGTTATTTGAGAATGGCACATCAGAGAAAGAAAGTGCTGCAGACCTGAAAGGTAAAAACGAAGAAGGCTTTGCCTCTTTTGAGGATATGGGGAAGCCAACAGAACTTAAAGTAAAAGCTGCAATATCCCTGTTTAACCAAAGCAGCAAAAGTGATGCTAGTAGTGTCTCTCTGAAGCAACCAGAACCAGAATTAACCACAGCAAAAAAAGAAAGTTCACCTTTTAAACTGTCGTTACACTCGCCCAGTAAAAGTGAAAATGCTCAAGATACTTTCTACCAAAGAAATTACACAAGCTCAGAATTCCACAGAAACGAAGAAAGGATGCTGCCAAACACAGAGGGTTTATCACCTTGCAATAATGATAAATATCCTCATCAGGTTTCTAGATCAGAATTTAAGAAGGTGGAAAATGGAGATAAAAAGGCAAAGCCAGGAGATTTGACCTTTCCAGCACTGCAGTATGATGACAGCAATCAAGAAAGTGTATTAGTATCAGAACACAATGTCAATTCACAAAAGAGCCCAGGCAAAGCCTGTAATGGATCTGCCGAAGACGAGAGCATTTTTGATTCCCCATCTGACATGAAGGAGTTTGCCGAAACAATAAAAAACTTGGAAAGCTCAGTTTGTTTACCCCAGAAAAAGAAGAGGTCAAAGCTTCCGAAATCCCCAGCACCCCACTTTGCAATGCCTCCCATCCATGAAGACAACTTAGAGAAAGTATTTGATCCTAGTGTATTTACTTTTGGTTTGGGACTGAGGAGGGAAAAAACACCGGATCTGTTACCAGCCCAACAAATTAAAATGCAAAGCCTGGAAACAATAGCCAGAGTCAGGCCCAAGCGTGCATCAACGGAGCAAAGTATCATATTCAAAGCTCTGCAGTCCTGTAGAGAGGAGCCTGTCTTTGCTCATGAAATAAATGGAAAAGAGAATGTTGATGGTACAGATGGTGAAATTAAGAGATCACGGCTTGAAAAAAGCTCCCTCTTCTCAACCTTGCTGTCTTCTACACCTAAAGAAAAGTTTTTTAATCCTTCTGTCACCTCAGGAAATAACACCACAACAGCTTTTGCAACTGATTCCTCAGGGATTCCTCCTTTGCAACTGGATGCTTCTGGGCCATTTGGCATGCCTCAAAAATGTGAGGTAATAAAGATCATTCTGGAAATGAAACTATGTTTGTCTACCTGCTGGATGACTACTAATTTTGATTTTTGCAATTCAGTCTCTTTCAGATATGAAGTTTCCAAGTTTTGTGGAGAAGTACATGCAAGCAGATAGTGTAAAAAAAGAACTGAGCGTACAAATGCCCGGCTATGGCAACCCTGAGAAAAGTTTTTCCAGCTGGCTAGGGGCAAGCAGATACGAATCTAATGTCCCGCCTGGTTTATTAGATGTGGATGTAAGTATTGTGCTGTTTAAAATCTGCCTACAAAGTTATCCAGCGTTTATGTTTTGTATAAGCAATATGCACACATTGTTTTGTTTCCCTTCTTAGGGATATATATAGATTACAGATACATAGAGGTGCACTTAGATGTGGTACCAGTCTCATCTGATGGGCTAAGCATGAAAATGAGATGGCGTCTATTAACATGATTAAGGTTCTTCATGGTGTCCTTATTTTGAGACTTTTTGCAGCTATGAATTGAAAGCATATGGCTGAATATGTCTTCATACTTGGTTTTGTGTTACATTGAAACAAATCTCATGCCAACTTTATTTTTTGATTGTGTATTAGTAGAGTGCTTTCTCTGAACTTTAGAATTCTGTTGACACTATTCTTTCTCCTATTCCAGCCAGACATTCAGGCATTGCACTGTTAAATAAGCAACAGAGCAAACTTTTTTATTTTTGCTCTCTTTTGTTTGTCCCAGTATTCTCATGCATTTGATAGAAAAATATGTATTCTTTAAGAGTGCTTTAACAACTAGATAGTAGTGATTGTTGAAAGTGCTCCTATGGTGGAAAGCTCTCATCTTGATCTGATTACAAGCATTTATTCCTCATGAGTGAAGACAGCCCTACGTTTTCCCTTCAAAGCAACTTTAATGTGGAATATATTTGTATTTTCTGTTTTAAAAATTGTGAACTAATGTCCCATAGTATCTTCTGTTCCTTTTCACGTGAGCCCTTATTGTCACCCAAGGGGAAAACTGTAATCAGAACTAAGAACCATGGGAAGAAATACTCTCTGAAATTTAATAGCCACATGAATGGGACCTGTGGAGTTGAAGCAGCATGTAAAAGTTTGAGAGATACTTTCCGAAGCTAATGGCTCTGTGCTGTAAGGGTTCTACTAAAAGGAGTGAGGGAGTAGAAATAGCTCCTTTCTTCATCTTCAGCTTGCAGGAGGAAGTCATCCATGGTACCTTTCAGTTTTGCGAATGTAGATTTTTTTCTCTCAAGGGAAGTTTTTTAATTAGTGTGGGGATGGAAATTAGAGGGGCTATTTGCAGGGGTGTAGATTTATGCTGCCAGTTAAACAGACTTTCTTACACTGATGGTCCGTTGTGGATTAAAAAAATTGAATTTAAAGCTGAATGACTAGTATTGTTTTGTTTTGGGGCTTTCCTATTTTGAATGTTGGTCCTGAGTGGGTTTCAATTTTGCAGTGGAGTATGTAGGCCTGATATGGCAATGGAGTGTATATGCACCTAAGACTGTACTTAAGAGAATCCCTTGAGGCTCCAAAGGGTTTCTGGAGTTCTGTGGCACTGTTGCTGACTCTGAATTGTCTTGCTCAAGTTAGACAGGAACCACAAAAGTTTATATGATGGGTACCTGCTGTGCATCTTCCACTGACTAAGAAAACCATGATGCAATGGCTAGTGGGTAATGTGAAGGAAAGAGTAAGGGCAGCCCAAAACAATTACTTGAAATGCAGAACAAGTTTTAACTGGAATTGAAGCACGGGCTAAAAGACCTGTCATGCTTCAACGTGTCTTGATGATGCCTACAAAAATCTGATGGTGGTGAAGAACTCTGTCCTGAGACCACTGCCTGCTCAGTGTATTAACTAATATGGTCTCATTAATTCCTTGCACATGTTACTGGTTATCTTGAGCTGCAACCTATTTAAGGGGCAGGATTTGTTTCACTTAGTTTATCACTTGTTGCACAGCCACATGCTTTTTGAGGAAACTTACCTTGGTACAAGGTGTTAGTCACAAAATTGATTATGCTAGTTAGTTCATACTTATATATGCCATCATGCCTCCTCAGTCTTTTCATATATTCCTTCAAAATTATTTCACACTTTATGGCTTGACATTTTTAAACATTTAAAATTTCATTAATACCTTTATCATTGTAGAGCATGCACTTTGTCCGTGCTAGTTTTTATAGTAGTCTCAGGGTATGAAACTCCTGGAATATAGAGGAAGCTGATCAGAAGGATTTTAGAGCATTTCAAATCTGAGGTTAGTTGACTTCAGTAAGATGATAATTCAGTGTTAAAAAGAATAAGTATGTCAATTTATACATCTGTGGCAAGACGGTATTCTTCAAGAAGAAGATTGAAGCAGTAAGTAGGTATAGTTGAAATGTTACCAGCTTTTTACTATTCAGACTAGTTTTTATTTTGTTCTACTAGCCCTATTTTTTATAGCTGAGCATCTTTATTGAACATCTTTCTGGTTTTGTGTGGGTTTTTTGGTGATTTTTCTCTCCCCATTGTCTATTAGACACTTTCAAGAAATGGACAAAGTAAAATCAATCCCAGACCTGGCAAGGTAAGATCAATTTTAGTATTTGTACTTTCTATATTTAAAACATAGGAAGATAGAACTATATGTTGCTGGTGTGTGTTTGTCTGTTTTGTTTGTTTTTAAACACAGCTGGTGATATACTGTGATTCAGACAGTAAAAAAACGGGTATTGAAGTTTTCCATGATGTTCTGGATTGCACTTCGTGGGTTCTGTCACCAACAATTTTCATTAAAGTCATCAGAGGATGGTAAGAGATGAACTTTTACTCCTGATCATTGGTCTGTCTAAAAAGGTTTTGAAAAAGAAATGGCATGTAATTCACATTAAGTCTGCCTTGTAAATGGCAATGTAACATGGGCACTTGTGAGCAAGAAATACAGCATTTTACCTCTGCAATAGGAAGTTCTGGACTGGGAAACATATTTTGCTGACTAGCTGAGTGAGTGTTACCATCTGGAGGGGTGCAAGGCTTCACCAGGCATAGTTGTGGGATGAAATAACTTCTGTCCAGCTATGCTGTTCTTTGACTCCTCTGCCCATTAGGGGTCCTTGCATAGTATTTGGATTGGGCTAAAAGATGAGGTTTAGCCCAATAAGTTTAAAGCCAAGTCTAATGTGATTAATTTCATTTCCAAAGGAATAAGATGGTGCTGTAGAGATAATTGACTGTTTATCTGACAAATCCAGGGGCATTTTGCTTTTAAAGTTATATTGCCTGAGAGTAATTCAGAACAAGTTCATCTTCTATTTTCTTCATAGCATCAGCAGAATGGCCATTAGTAGTGTGACTAGCATGGCAAGTTGTGTTGTGGCCAGGTTATAATGCAGTCAAATAGCAGGTTCTCAAAAGTAATGATCTGATAGTAAGTTGCAGAAACAAGTGCTAGCTGCAATAGGAGGTACTGGGAAGCATGCTGATTGTTGTTGTGCTTCAGAAAACTGGAATGAAGGCCTTTTGATCTGTGTAGACCAGGTCATATTTTCCAACATGGACTGGAGGCACTGGTTTTGGGGTTCCCCCCCACCCCCCCAACCTTCAGTTGAGAACATAAGGGTGAGATTTGTATTTGCATATGGATAAAGTTTTTATCTAGTTATATCTTCCAACCTGCTGTTAAAAATGAAATTGTACTTATGTACTTGAAACTGTACTTGAGCAGTCTTATCCTTTGGCACATCTACACCAGCCTGTGTGGAACTCCAGGCTATTGTTCACAGGATCCAAGTAGCTTGTCTGTTTATACAGGATGCAGCATTTTGCAGTGTCCATGTTTTCTGACCTACAAATTGATTCTGATTAGTATCTCATACAGAAGTCTGGTATTCACAGACAATAGTCTTTGCTGCCCCAAATCATCAATTAAAAAAGGTGGAGGAGTTTTTGATGAAGTTACAATTCAGCAGTAGACATCTTTGTTTTTATCATTGCTTTTAAACTTCTTAGGAAAGGATTTGTTAAATTGGAGCATGATACTTGATAAAGCACCATTAAAACTTAGAATTTTTTATTTTAAGCTGGATACTCTACGAGAAACCAAATTTTGAAGGCCCCTCTATTCCATTGGAAGAAGGAGAGCTGGAACTCCCAGATATTTGGGGTGCAGGTACTTCTGAAGAGCAAAATGACTGCAAATCTGTAAAGCCTGCAGTGATTGGTTCAATAAGACATGTTGTTAAGGCAAGTAATATAAGTAAAGAAAATTTTGTATGGATCTTAATGCGTAGTGATGTCTTATACAAAGTGTGACTGGTGTCTTAGGACATGAGTGTAATATGACTTACAAATGCATGAAACAATTTTCCATGTTGAATCTCTTGTTTAATCACAAAATGCATGTGGAGGCTTTTGCACAATGGGAATTATGGAAACATCCCCTGGAAAGGTAGGGCAGGAACAAAACTCAAGAAAAGCGTCGCAGAAAACTATCAATAATTCTGTATCTGTATGTGGCTTTTTCTCCACCCCACCCCACCCCCCCTTTTTTTTTTTCTTCAATATAAACCAAATTTGTACTCAATACAAACTTCAGTGTCAAACACCAAACCTTGTTTGATACTCAACAAATAGCCCTGTATGTGCAAACTTACCAGTGAGTTTCACACGTGGTGGAACCTTTCTGCATGCACTTTTGACCTACCATTAAGCAGTTACCTATGCAGGTTGCCAAAACAAGCATGAGCTATGAAGTTATTTGACTAGGAAAGAAAAAAGGAGGAATAAATATTGCTTGTAACTACAATTCTTGTTTAAATTGCAGTTCCCTTCAAGGATGGCTTGCTTGGCATTATCTTAGGATTTAATTTGTTAAAGGAGATGTTAACTGATGAAAGAAGATGCATTCCTGCCTAGATGGCAAAAAGTAAACAATGTAAATGCTGATTAGAGATTGACTGACTGTCTTGGTCCAAACAGAGACAGGTGAACTGGCTTAGCTATACTTTTATTATAGACATCTAATAGCAGTAGTAATTGACAATGGGGAAAACAATTTAAAATAAACAGATGTTTCAAAACTGATTTAGTTATCCACAGTAATTACAGAACTCATGGCACAGATTAAGTGATTATGGCAATCTTCATTTTTCAGGATTACAGGGTTTGCCGAATTGATTTGTATACGGAGCCTGAAGGGTTAGGAATAGTGACTTCCTTTTTTGATGACACTGAAGAAACAGGGGTGTTTGGCACCACTCAGAAGACTTGTTCTATTAAAGTACATTGGGGCATGTAAGTATGTAGTTATGTATGAATGTGTGGTGCTATGAAAGGAATTTGTTTGAAACCATTGGTTACACCTGTCAGACATGCTAGCAGGCTATATTTATTCTAGTCCTACATTTTGGTAGTATTTGTTGACAGTAGCATTAGTGCATCATTGTAATGCTTCACTCTTGGAGAGGCTGACCTCTTAGAATGTTTTGTTACAGCCAGTTTTTCTTCTGTTTGCATGTAGTAAATACCAAATAACCTCTGTGTATTTGTAGCAAAGGAATGAGTTTGCTTCTCTTGCTTTCTCTTTCAGGCAAACTTACCGTAAGTGAGGATAAGGGATAAACTGTTATGATAAGACCACATTTCCTACTTTCTTTCTTCTAAACTTGAAATTATTTTACTAAAATAAGAAAAGAAAATTAAGTCCTTCTGTTACAAAATAAGCGGTAATGCTTCACAGAGTCCACGCATAAAATTACTATATTTCACAGTGCATTTTGATCTGTGTTTTTATGGTGATGGTTAGGACATATATTATGTCACTTGAAAATATCTCACCATATGAGCTAGGAAGGTAATGTCATGAACCAAGCAAGCTTTTATGAGAAAGGAGACCTCTCAGGAACAGTCCAGGTGCTGTACTAATGTTAGTTTTGATGACTTAATACACAAACTTGCAAATTATTATGGAAAATATGGCTCAGAGTGGTACTGGTGGTACACAGAAGAGGGAGGCTGCATTCAGAAAAAGTGAGACTGGAACCATTTTCTATGATGTTGGGTCTGCTGACAGAGAGTACAGACCTTGGCTGTTACCTGTTGGCCATATTGTGTTTGAGCACTGAGCACTTGCCTTGCTGCAAATGGGCTAACTATGGAAAACTGTCCAGCCAAAGACAGGTGTAACATACCATTGCAAAGATGTATTCAAATATGCCATATGTTACATGGGACATTTTAGTTGTTAGGTGAAGGGTGTTTTATTTGATTAAATATTTACACCTTGATTCCTGGGGAAAAAAATTTTGGTATCTAGGCAAATTTTAAGATATCCAAGTAGTTGGTTCTCTGACAGGAAGTTATTTCTGATGAACTGCAAGATTAACCCAAAGAGTAGTGAAATTAGATATGTTATTTGAAGGTCGGTCATTAATTCACTTCCATGCACCTCTCCACTTTATTCTTACCTCTCACTTAAAAACTATCTGTGAGTGGTAAAATTAAAAATTGTTTTGAAAAGAGGCAGAGTCTTGTGCACATCTGACTTGTCTTTCTTTTGCATCAGTGTGACAGCATTTTTTGTTAGTAAAACCATGTAAACCTTTACAGTCTCAACATCTCTCTGTTGCATTGGATCCTTGGAGCGAAAGCAGACTGTTTGTACCAGAAAGCAAAGTAGATTATTTTTCAGCTGTCTTTCTTGCATGCCTGTGCATTAGTCCAGTGTAGAAAGAAGTCACTTGCATGAGAAATTCAGTAAATTGCTGCTGCTTTTTTGCATGTTGCAGGGTTTGGGTTTTGGGTTTTTTTTTTTCCTTTAGTTTACGGGCATGGCATAGTTCACTGTATTGGCTGTGAGGGAGGCTCTGGTTCTGAGTCACCTTGTCATGTGGGTGTGGTTGTATCTTCTTAAAGTTTCCCAGTGTTCGTGCTTAATTGCTGTTTGTTATAAGCTGCCAACAAAACATGAGTCAATACACCTTTATCTTCTGTCTGTACTCTTCCTTGGTGTTCCATGTGTTTCAGTTCTTGGAGTGAAATTAGACTCAGAATCATTTAGGTTGGAAAAGACCTTTTAAGACAATCCAGTCCAACCATTAACCCAGCATTGCCAAGTCCACCACTAAACTATGTCCCTAAATGCTGTATCTACACGTCTTTTAAATATGTCCAGGGATGGTGATTCCACCACTCCTCTGGGCAGCCTGTTCCAATGATTGACAGCCCTGTCAGTGAATAATTTTTTCCTGGTATCCAGTCTAAGCCTCCCCTGGTGCGACTTGTGGCCATTTCCTCTGGTCCAATTGCTTGTTACTTGTGAGAAGAGACTGACCCTCACTTGGCTACAACTTGCTTTCAGGTAGTTGAAGAGAGAAAAGGTCTCTCCACTGTCTCCTTTTCTCCAGGCTAAACCATCCCAGCCCCCTCAGCTGCTCCTCATAAGACTTGTGTGGCAGACCCTTCACCAATTCTTTCTTGGCCACCTGGGTGCTCAGCTGGATCATGTTCAGCGCTGTTGACCAGCACCCCCAAGTCCTTTGTCACCAGGCAGGTTTCCAGCCACTCTTTCCCCAGCCTGTAGTGCTAAAGGGGTTTGTTGTGAGCCAAGGTCAGAACCCAGCACTTGGCCTTATTGAACCTCATACAGTTGGCCTTGGCCCATTGATCCAGCCTGTCCTGTCCAGAGTCCTCTGCAGAGCCTTCCTACTCTCCAGCAGATCAACATTCCCACCCAGCTTCTTTGTCGTCTGCAAATTAGCTGAGGAAGAAACCAGTCCCCTCATCCAGATCACCGATATTAAGGTATTAAACAGAATTCACCCCAGTACTGAGCCCTGGGAAACACCACCTGTGACCAGCCACAAGCTGAGGGCTCACTGAACAGTGTGAATACAACACAACATATCAAACATTCATCTATAGACAGTAATAAAACTAAAGCACCTTGTTTGTTTCTTGGGACTGGGTATCTGCAATGAAACTGTACCAACTTATGTGAGTTTACATCAGGTTGGAATCTGGCTTCTAAGCACGATACAATGATGGATTATTTTAACACCTTTTTGGTATCACCAGATTTGTACATTATGATCCTTACATGATTAAAGGGTCAGCTGCATAAAGTGTTCCTGTTGATGTGTGTTTTACACTGCTCCACACTGCAGTGCTCAGAGATCAGTAAATTTAAATTGAAGAAATGCTTTGACATCCTTATGCAGAGACCAGCAGTATGATTCTTTGTTTCCAGGAAGTGATTACTGGCTAAGATCTTCTTGAAAAAGCTTTGAAAAACTACTCTTGCTGTCCCTATCAAGAATTCTGAAAGTTACGTCATTCAAAGCAGATTTATTAGCAGATACAGACAATGAGGAAGTAGATTGCTAAGGAGTTTTCAGGTTTTTCTATGTATTAGTAAAGAACGTAAGTTTAGAATTTTTTACTGAATAGATTTTGCATCAAATCCAAGTCCAGGCTAGTAGACATCTTTAAGTTGTAAAGTGGTTCTGCATTTTAAAATGATTCTAAAAATCAATACAATAACCTTAAGTCTTGATATTTCAGTCTAAAACATTGGTTGCCTTCAGACAAAACAGTCAAATTTTTAATTGTTCATTGTACTGTTTTTTTTGCCTGTTCAAGCAAAACGCATGTTATTGGTGGTTCCTGCACAGGCACAGAAGTTTGTCAACATGCCAGCTTGTAGTAGGCAATTTCGATGGTAGAGAAACAAAGTATTGTTAAAGATACAGTTAGGTCTTTCCTAAAGTAAGTATTTTATTTATTGTTTACTGTTCAGAAATGGTCTGGAGTTTTCATGTTTTGCTTATCTCCTGCCACCCCCTCTACATTTAGATGGCTGCTTTATGAAGAACCTGGCTTCCAGGGAGTCCCTCTAATGTTGGAGCCTGGTGAATATCCTAACTTAGCATTCTGGGAAAAGAAGGAAGCCTACATTAGATCCATGAGGCCCTTGAAGATGGTAAAATGCTGTTATTACTTGCCAGCTAAATGACCTGTGTTTATGTTTTAGAAATAATGCATTAAGGTGGCTAGATTTTTCGGGATGTACAAAAATGTAACTCTTTAAAAAACCCAAAATTTTTAGTCTATAAAATTCTTGAACTTCCAACATTTGATTGCATCCATTTCTGCCATTAATGTCTTGTTATTTTTGCTTGCACTCTTCAAGGAAAGTTTCATCTTAATCCTGCCTTTTTGTAAAGAGTTTATGACTCTTAGTTATACCTGTAAGTTGTGTAAGTATAGACAGCTTAATTTTTCTTCCTTTTCCCTTTTTACAGGGTGGTCGCAAAGTTGAATTCAGTGGAGAGCCAAAGGTAAAACTCAATATTTATTTGAGTGTCCAAAGCTATTTTACAACACATGAACTTCACAAACTGCGTATGGGTAGATAAGTATGTCTTGATTGTATACCAACTATTGATGGCTTAGTGGCTAGTCTTTTGTATGTGACCACACCGTGAAATTGAAATTTCTGTCAGGTTTGTGTATCCATCACATACATATATGACAGTATTAACAGCTATCTAGGTGATGCAGATTGGTAATGAATACTCAAGCCCCCATGTTGCGTCCCTAAAGGAAAGACCTCTTGTGGACAATAGAGAGATCCCACTAGTTGGTTTCATCATCTTGCTCTCGCCTTATGTGTCCATGAAAAAGAAACTCACTGTTGTCAGAATTTATCATGTTTTCTGCAACTTTTACTTTATTTCCTACAGGTAATTGTTTATGAGAAGCCTTTATTTGAAGGGAGACACGTGGAAATAGAATCAGAGATCTTTATGCTTGATGACAAGGAATCAGAAGAAAAGACAAGACTTCCACTTACATCAGTAGGATCCATGAAAGTACTGGGAGGAGTGTAAGTCTGGAAAAAATGGTATTTCCCCTTCAGCTGAAGTCGTAACTCCATAGGCTGGAAATTGCAATGGACAAATTCAGTGCCTGTTTATTTTATCTCTTTTCCTAGTTTTTGGGTTGAGGTATATGCCTGGGTTAAATTTGAAAATGTTCACAGTGAAAGAACAAGTATCATACATCTGTATCTGCTGCATAGAAACATGGAGTGGCAGTGGTCCATTTTCACATGCAGCCTCTGTTGTTGTTGTGTAGCTGGGTCGCTTATGAGAAGCCTGGGTTTGAAGGCCATCAGTACCTGCTGGAAGAAGGAGCATATCGGGATTGGAGAGATTGGGGTGGCTACGATGAGGAGTTGCAGTCCCTGCGGCCGATTGTTGGTGTAAGTTCCAAGAACATGTTATAGGCACCTTCTGAGTGCTCTGAGATGTTGTGGCATTTGCCTTATGGGGCTTCTCTTTGTTTTAACAGGACTTCACAAGCTCCCATATGATAATGTACAGTGAAAAAGACTTTGGATCAAAGGGTCCCAATATTAATGTGTTAGGAATTATTTCCGACTTGAAAGACACTGGATATGGGCTGAGGACACAGTCTATAAATGTGCTAAGTGGCGTGTAAGTGATATTTTTAATTGCTGTTTTAGATGTGGTATTCTTTTGAGAATTTGATGGTATTTGCTGATATTTTTCCACACTGACTTCTAGTATCTGTGTGGAGTCTCCAGATAAAATTTTCTGCCCCTGACTGCAGAATGTGAAAAGTAAAATTTTTGGGAATGTGTGCGGTAAATCGTCTCTTCTCATGAGAAGATAGTCCCAGAAAATGTTGACTTACTAATTGATAGACAAAGTAGGAAAGTATGAGATGATGTATCATCAGAGCAGAAGAAATAGCTTGTTCTTTTGTCTGTATTTGTTTTAAGTGTTTCAAAGGCAAAATTGTTATAGAAGTAACTTTTAGTTTCAGAACTAATTTCTAGGCTTCTTGCATTTAGCCACAGGCAGGTTCCTTGCTCTTTCTCCCACTTGTGCCTAAAATGGAGGTAACTCTTACCATGCTCACTTACATGTTCTGGTATTAAGGAGAGTAATTGTGCTGAAAATTATGTTGCTTTTGCAGTGAATCTTAGAGGTTAACAGTGGTATAGTGCCATGGCATTGGGGTTTTTTATTGTTTGTTTGGGATTTTTTTTAACACAGTGGTTCTCAAAATTTTCTATGAGCCATGGCCATTAACAATTCTAACTCTTTGTGCCACGAGTGCTATCATAAGCCATTGATAAGTTTATAGACTTTGCTATTTGATTTGTCTAGTACATCAATTGCAGATTGAGTTTCACAGCCTTGCAGAGTATATCAAAGTATTCTGGAAATATAGACAAGTACTAGCAGTCATGGCTGCAAATATACAAAATTAACTGAAGTAGTAGAATGGAAAGAGTATGAGATATACAGTCTGTTTCCCTGCCCAGTATGTGTGCAGGTGACTTGCTGAGAGCTCTGCTTACCCGACCGCACCCTAAATGTTTGTGTGTTTTCTGTGCAAGAACTCTGCAAGTTTTGTCTGGATAAAGGTTGCAGAATTAACCTTGGTGCATTCCGGAGGAATGCTTTTAATTTGTATATGAACATGGTGAGACAGCAGGTTTTTTTCTGCTTGGTAACCTTTGAAGCCGCTGTAGTCTTTTGTCTTCTGTAATATGCAAGGGAGATTAGTGGGAAAGAGTCACCTCAGAAGGCTGGGAAACAAATTGTGGGTTGCCTATCATGCCCTTCGTGTAGTTGTTCTAGTAAATGTGTGTGTTACAGCCGAGATAGAAATCATACTTGAGTTTGAGTATTCTAGTAATTAACAGTGACTCTAATACTCTGATGGCAAAGGTGGCGAGGAGTCATTATGAACAAAACTTGTCCCATGACTCTGCTACTGCTCCTGTAATCTCACCCTGTAGTCTTTAACAGATGTAATTTGTAGCAATAAGCTTTTTGAAAATTTAAATGCATTGTTCATAACAGGTGGTTAGCACTCAGCTCTCAGCAGTTTTGTACGACCCTTTTCTTTCCAGAGAGGTTGTGAGTATTTAGAGGTTTTGTGGTGGTGTTCTTACTAAATGTTAATGTGTCAGAAAGCTTGAATGAGTCGTGTTAAGTCATGTTTGGTAATACAGTGCTTTTTTTTTTTAAGTGTTAACCATCTGTTCAGGTAGAAGATTTTTTATATCTTTCCTTCCAAGAAATCTGTCATAGAGCAATGAATAATCCATTGGGCAATTTCCTGAGCTGTTTAGACTGTAATGCAGATGATGACATAGTGAACTGTGACAGATTCAGTAAAAGCTTGTCACAATATTTTGAAGTAATCTTCCTGCTATCATATTGAAAATACTTCATTAAAATAAAAAGTCAAAAACATAAGAAGCGCTGAACCTTTCATTGCAATTTTTTAACTACAGGTGTCTGGGGTGAGCAGTTAGAGCAGTAACAGATGATCTGTATTTCCCACATAATTAATTTGATTGCTCTGTAATTTTAGAGGGTATTTCAAAGAAAAGAAAGCCTGACACTGCAGTGCACAGATACTACGCAGCAAGGTCTGTGCTCAACTGCAGCTCTAAACAGTATGCTGAAGACAGCCCAGCTCTGCATTTGGGGAGTGAATATTCCATTTTGGGGTAATTGAGCACTAGCTGCATTAAAATTTTCAGCTATTCTGTTTCTAAAGTATGTTTCTAAGCAATATTTTAATGTCTTTGCTAAATCAATTGTAAAGACAGCCTGAAAATATATCCTAAGGTGATGAGTGTCGACTTCTTTAAAAATGAAAATGTTTTGCTCTAGAGCATTCTTCAGAGACTGGCCAAACATAAAACAGAAAAAATATTTTTCTGCTGTTAGGGCAGGAGAAAGTAATCCAAACTGTCTGAAAATAGAGAGGCCTTTCTTCTTTTAACTAAGGTTTGATCTTTACTTTTAAATTGGCAGAATGTGAAGTGGTGGAAAATGGAAGTATTTACTAGCAACAGGTAACACCCTTTACAAGTTCAAGCAAGTACTAAAACCAACTGTTGTGCCATTTTAATTTCCCCTCTGCTTAAAAACTCTTCAAGCTTATATTTAATAGTGATCAAAATTACAGGAATTGCATGTTTGTAATGTGCCTTTTCTTTATCCATAAACACACCAAACTTTTGCCAGAACTCCTGAAGAAAGTCCTGTCTTTTAGTTGATTCTTTTAGAACTTGCTGGAAGAACTTTTCCAGATTTTTTTTCATGTAGGCATTTGTTTACTGTGGTTGTGTAATCAGCCTGGTTTTCCCCTAGTTATCAAGTAATTAGTCCACATCGTAGATTTGGCTGCTTCTAGTATAGGTATGGATAGTGATATTAAGGAAATAATTAGGTGTTGAGTAGTTCATATACCAGAAGAAACCAGAAGGTAGTAAATTTAATCTAGATGCAGTCAGGAAGGTAACATGAGTGAAACTAGAAAGAGACAAACCTCCATTGGGAGCTGAAAAGGGCAAGAGCCCTTCAAGCAAAGCTTCCACTTCTCCCTGTCTCTGAACTGATGTTTGGCAAAAACCTTGCAAAGAGTCACAAAATGAAAGTTTGCAGGTCCCTGGGATACTAGGAATCACAGTCACAAAGGGGCATGATGAACCTGTTTTCTCTCTTTCCTGTAAATAAAATTTTATTTCCTCATCCTCTCTGTTAATCATGCTACAAATCTGCAAGTGCCAGTTAACTTTCTGGCCCCCCCACCCCTTAAAGTTAGATAAGATGAATACTGGGCTAGCCATGGGCAAAGCTGATTTTTAGCGAATTACCTATGTCTGGGTTATTTTTTTTGGCTGTTCTTCGAGACCCTGTTTGGACCTGCAGTTCCGTGACATCATACATAGAGGGATTGGAGAAAGATGCCGTGTGTGTCATGGTAATAACAGCATCTAAACAAAGCTTTACACTACATCTCTGGTTTCAGGGGTAGGGACGGTGCAGAGGAGTGAAGGTCTCCAGCACCACCCTGCCAACAACCTGGGATGAAGCTGTTGCTCAGCCTCGCTAAGGCAATTTGTAGGGCCAGGGGTTACAAAATCTGTTGTGTTGGGAGAACTCGCTCCCTGTGGTGTAGTGTGGTTGCTACCATGCTGCAGAGCAGTACTGCAGTTTTTGTTGTGCCTGGCAGCTGGAATGTTGCTGTCTTGTGCAGATATGGAGACAATGTCATGCTCTCCATGCCTTTCTGTTAAGTCAGAAGTTGGATTAAGGCAGTGATCCTTCCCTAGGAATAGTCTTGAGGTCTGACAGGTTTAGCTGGTGCTGAATTCAGCTGCCTGTCCTTGATGTTGTTACTACTACCTTGAGCAGCTTGTATGGGCTTCTGAATGAAGTGGAAAAGCATAAGTATTTCACCATTAAGCCCTGACACTAAAAACATTCTAACTGCATGGAACTGACTTCATGGAAGAGTGGTACTTAATTATTTAAATCCCATTTATTTCAATGCAAACATGTGCAGGTCAGATTTGTTGATTACTTCTGCATTCAAGCTTCTTTTTAGATAGGGAAAATTAAATAACTGCTATAAAGAGATTTTTAGGAGGCATCTGGTATGCTTTATAATTCACTTAATATCAGAAACCCTTGCTTTCATAGATGTCAATCAAGTTAAACTGTCATGCACCATAATTGTACCCTGGCATCTGTGCTTTGAAAAATCTAATGAATGTCTGCTGAAGGAATTACTTACGGAAACCTCATTTTCAGTCCTTTTGGTGTATTATGTGGTGTACAGGTATAGACACACCAGAGACATTTGAACTGTCTGCTCAATTTATTGTACATACCAATGTCTCTTTGATGAATTCCTCTAAGGTGATTTTGAAATGGGCCTTGAAATATGCCGTAAGTAATTAGTGCATAACAAGTTAGAATAATTGATTATATCTGAGGCAAACCAAGAGTTGTGAATAGTGATATGCATGAATCATTATTTGAGTATTTGCCATGGACAAGTAACACAAAGTTCATACTCTTGGCACATACATGTTGATGCAGCTTGATTTCAGTTTGAGGTTATTCCACTTTTTCGATCAGCAGAGACTTCGGCATTTGTACTTAGAATAAACTCACAGCTTAGTAGAATCCGTTTGCTGGACACACATAGATCATTTTATGGTGGATTTAGATGGTGAGAGTTATCTCCCACTGCAAATTATAAGTTCTGTATCATTTTACTGCTATATGATGTGAAATGTTTTGTTAATGTTGAAACTTAGTAAGTTTCTGAAGCCACTGAAAGTGCATTTTGGCATAACATAGCATATGCTTGTTATGCACCACACTGGTTAAAATTAAAAGCTGGTTGACTATGAGTAGAAGATTTTCATGTAGAACCAGGAATGAGCAAGATGTCCTGATCCCAGTATAAATACAATGAATGAAATTCAGCTGTTACGGTGGACTGTTCTCATATGGGCACTCAAAAAAAGGACCAATCACAAAAAAGAGTCAAAGTATAATTATGGGTAAGTTTGGAAAGTCTAGCTGTGAAAGGCAGGAGAAGTTATGCAGGTTATCACAAAATCAAAGGTAATACTGATTGAGGGAGTGCTCCAGCTGGGCTTTCAATATGGAACCACGGTTAGAAGAATGCTGTAGCAGAAGGTTTATTGAATGTTGTTAGATTATGTCTAGCAATGCTAACTGGTAGCAGATACTGGACCTAAAGCACTCTAGGGGTAATTGAACATTGGAGAGATACATGTAGTGATTTGGTTGCTTTTCAATTGTGTATCATCTCAAAAAAAGAAATCTCAAAAAGTTCAATGTCTTTCAAAAAGGCATATTCTGACTGTGAGAGAAGTTATGGGCCTGATGCAGAACTCTGTGGCCTATGTCAGGCATAAGATCTGACTAAGTAGTTATAATAATGTATTTGAATTTAAATATGTTAATCTGGTCGAATTTGGGAGGGTTTTGATGCTTAACTTTCAAAGATGTTCTTTCTGCTGATATCTCTGATTCCTAGCAGGGAACAGCCTGGTCTCACTGGCATGTATGTCTATTGTTGCAGCTCAGCTTTCTGTTGGGGTGTGTATTTGCTTAAACACAATTGAACTGTACCTATAGGCAACATGAAAAGTCACTCTTCCCATCTTTACTGCCTAGATGACTCTGAAAGTTAGTTTTATCCAAAAAGCTGTATTCTGTTTTCTGTCTAGTTGGGTTTTTTTTTTTTTTGTTTGATTCGGTTTGGGTTTTTTTAGAGAAGAACTTGATGTAGGTAAAATGATAGAATTGTAAAACATCTCAAAATACTCCTAGTGGAGATAGCTTTTAGAATATCTAGCAGATGAAGCATCTGAACCTGTGGTCTGCTTTAGCTAATTCACTCTGAATTGCATTGACACAGAATGGAAGTAAAATTTGCATGGGGTTTGCAGTATCAGATACACTGGTTTGTTTAGGGTTTTAATAGTTTGGCACTTCAGAAATTTTTTATTTGTTCTTATATTAAGACAGTAATGAATATACACATCTTTATTTTGGAAAAGTGTGACTTCTACTGATCACCCTCCTCTTCTTTCTCTTTTAGATGGGTGGCTTATGAGAATCCTGAGTTTACAGGGGAGCAGTATATACTGGCTAAAGGACTGTATCCCAGCATTGAGGCATGGAGGGGAAAGAATTGCAAAATATCCTCAGTTCAACCCATCATTATGGTAAGGACCTAATTTTATACTTGTTTTGCATGTTTCTCTGAAGTATTTGGAACTGTACCTTTTCTATAAAATTCAGTTTGTTTACATTCTTTGGACAATAATTAATAGTAAACTTTCATATGTTGTTTTATCACTGTTGAAATTATTTTTCCCTTTTTTCCCCCCTCAAAACTTTTACAGGATTTTGTTGGAAGTGAAAGGGGTAAAGTCAAGGTAAGATCCTTGTCTAAGTGCATGTAACGTACTGCATAGTGTCTGTAACATGTGTAAATAAAGAAATGGCTTTTTGTCATAGGTAGCATAGATAGCTACTAGTCAGGCAAAAAGGAAGAACTGCAGGTAAAGGAAGGCTGCTTTCCAAATCTCTTAAGTAGGTTATTAAGACCCAAGGTAGGTGGGGTTTAATACACAGTTGCTATCAGAACTTAGGGCACTGGCAATGTCTTGGTTCAGCAAGTGAGCTGTTTTGGGATAACTGTGGTTGTTTTGAGGAGCTGGAGCCCACAGCCTTCTGTGCAGAGGTGCAGGTACCCTGAGTCTGTTGCTGAGGCAAGGGTTCTCTACAAGATAAATGTTGCCGCTCAGGATACAGTAGTGACTTAATTCCTTTTGGACATATTTCTTTGGTTAACAGTTCTGCTAATGGTGACTGCACTTCAAGAGAGTCTTGTTCACTCATAAATACTGCTGAGTTGTGCTTAAAAGTTAGTGCCATCTTTGTCAATTATTTAAGGAAATGGCAGGGAGAACTTGTTTGTTCAGTGAGTTAACCTATTTCTACGTTGGACTGTCTCCTGTGTGAAAGTACTAATACATAGTTTTGACTGTGAGGCTAATGGGTGGCCTTTTTCATTGTTTCTTAATTCCAAACCTCTTCAGGTTTGTCCCTGTACAAAGTTATTTTTATTTTCATTTCAGTCAACATGCTGAGTGTATAATGGAACTGAAAATTAGGGAGAATTGTATTAGCTGACTTGTTTTGCAGTCCTGATTAGCTGCATGCCTCACTGGAATCTTCTGCATAGGGATAATATATAAACTACAGGCAATAAAAATCTCGAGGCTGCTTTTTTTCAACTATGTGCATGAAAAATTATTTGCATCTATATATTATGTGCCTATTAAGACCCTATCCTAAGGAAGACCTTATCCTAAGGAAGCAAAGAAGTAATGGCTTGCAGTCAATATTTTTCATCCATCATCAACATGTTCCTCTTTGGAGAACACTGTACGTGCCCACGCTCGTATCTCTATTAAGAGTGAATAAAGCTGGTAGACATGTGATAATGTGAATGACTTCTGTGTCATCATGGTTAATTATCCTCTAACCAAACTAGTAAGTTTGCTGCTTAGATTTTTTTTAACAAGGACAAAAGACTGGGTGACATAGCCTTTCTTACCCACTGAGCAAAGAAAGAATCAACATGACTATCTATAGCAGTTAACAGGCACATAAAGTCCATCTACCCTGGGAATACATACCATGTCTGTTGGCATGCTGTCTGAGTACTTTGCCAAGATTATGCACCACTTATGTTCTGAGAGGCAGAGAGTTTTCATTTACTGGGAAGAGTATGTATTTTGGAGGTTAATTAGATTGATAATATAAAAGAAAACTTTTTATGGCCATTTACTAAATGTGTGCCTATCCTGGCAATTTTGTGGGAATTTAAAATCTTTTCCAGCAGATACACCAAGAAGCTATCTTCATTAGTGTTGTTTTAATTATTTTGTTTGTTACTGAGTGACTTACAGCCAGAAGTAATTTTTAGAATTGTTACCTTGCTGTCTTGAACAAGGATTTGCAACACTGAAGAGGTAACAAAAAATATATGTAACTGAGGAAGTCTAGGTGTTTTAAGTATGTTTTAATCTAATTACAGAAGTAGTGGCAGAGACGTTACTGAAGGTAGAACAATGAACTGTTTTTAAATATGTTTTTAACTTTTTAAAGGTCCAGTTATTTTCAGAGCCTGAATTCAAGGGTAACTGCCAAATATTTGAAAAAAACACAAGATGTATTGATTCATTTGCTGTGAAGTCTTCCAAAATTTTAGATGGCAGGTAAGTTACATTAAATGAATACTACAAAATCGCTAAGATAGTATACATTTTAGAAAAGCAACCGGCTCTCTAACAACACCTGAAGTGGTTTCACATATGGGGAGTTACAGAGAGCAGTGCTTTGCAGTTTGCATACCAATCTTTCAGGACAAACCATTGTAAATAATGTTCCTGCGTTTTACTTGCACAGATGTCTTAAGAGCCAATTTCTTCTCCTTCTTCCGGCAGCTGCATAGTGTACGACCAGGAAGAATTCTCTGGTAACCAGTATGTGTTAGAAGAAGGAATCTATCCTGATCTGACGGCAATGGGTTGTTCACCCCAAGCAGTTCTAAAATCTTTGCAGATTATAAATATTGTAAGTAAAGCTATAAGAAATACTGTAAAGGAGAGGTAAATAGTGATGATTCTGACACCTGCTTTTTTTTTTTTTTTTTTTAACAGCAAAAATTCTAGAGTGCACAGACAACACAGGAGGGTTGGGGTTGGGGTTTTTTGGTGGTTTTGGTTGGGTCCTTTTTTTCCTGTGCAGTAGCAGTTAAATGTCCTAGCTGCCCTCAGTCAGGTTGTTTTTGTCCTCTGTGCTGTTTCTGCAAAGGAGAAGACATCACAGAAGCAGCTGCTTGGGATCCTTGTTCTTAATAATAGCTTATAAAAGAACTCTTGTAAAGAGTCAAGAATGTGTCAGAAAGACTCTATTTCCCAGTAGAGGAGAGACCACTTAGAGGGGGTTGAGAAAGTCATGGAACAGTATGAAGAAGTATCTGTACTGTGGACCTTGTTTTTGATGCATATTAAAAAAGCAGATATGTAACTAAGCAACTCTACATGAAATACATGTTGTTATAAAACACTGTAGGTATTATCAGGGAAGTGCAATTTGAGTTAAACACAAAGTAATGCACACTTCTAGATAAAGTACAGCAACACCCAATGCAATTTGGCAAAATTAGGCAGTGTTGTGTGTGGTGGATACAAACTACACTACATTTACATATTTTGTAACTCATCAGTGGTGAGGAATGCATTTGCTCAAGCCTCTAACCAATCATTATGATGGATCACTTATGGAATCTGCAAGTATCTTTTAAGATCAAAGTAATTACTAGCAAAATGTGGTCAAGATTCCCGGAACTTACGGCAGTATGGAGATAGTACTCATTTTAAAAAAGGAGGAGTTCACTATTGCTCTCTTCTTTGAATCTGGCAACTTCATTGCACTCCACTGTAATTTTGGTAACCTGTCAGTGTAGCAGTTGCTGGAGAAGAACTAAAATGCGTTATCCTCTTTTAGGCCTCAAGCATTTAGATGTACCTTGTAAACAAACATCTGCAGCAAGTACGTCTGCCTTCTGAACTGGCTGTGTAGTAGACAGATCCTGGTAAAAACAATAGCGTTGTTTCTAACCAAGCTTGGTGGTTGATCACCATGAATTAAAATAGGCTCTTCTGTACATGTCAGGAGTTCTTGAGTTTAAAATGCTTGTTTCAAGCCAGAAGGATCTGTGTACTTTTGAAAGACTTATTATTTGTGACAGAGATAGTTGCCTTAAAACAGCCAAATGCCAGTTTTGTGCTTCTTTTAAGTTCTTTTCACTTGTGAAGCTTGTTCTAGTCCTGCAGTTTATCACACTTGAGGCAGTGGCACAGAGCTGCATCTGTCTGCAAATCATGTGCTGCTGCTTCCTTCTTCAGAGGCTTCCTGGCTGGGGAGGAAAGGAAAATGGGTTGCTTTGCTCCGTGGTTTATTAGCAAACTGGAACAGAAAGAATAAGATGACAGAAATGATCATGTTGTTCATTTTTGATGATTTTCCAAGAGCTTGAACCTTATTATTCCAGCTACTGGTTTCACCTGTCAGACTTATTTTGGAACTGCTTTTTTGGCAGTGCCAATCTTAATTCCTTGCCACCGTCTGTCTTCTCTGTAACTTTGCTCATAATTTTTCAGTGGCATTTCTACACAAGAAGCACCTTTGCTATTTTATTATGTCACTCTACTGTATTTGTCTAGTTAAACTCCCTTTTGCAGGGATCCATTTATAAAGGACCATAAAAAGAAAAAAAAAGAAATTAAAGGGGTATTTGATAAACTTGGAAATTAAAAGGGCTTTTGTTTATAAATTCAGGGGTTTGGGGGTTTTTATGCCACTGCATCTTTGCTTAGTTGTGCTAGCTTTGCATGCTCCATATGGTTGTGCTGCAGATAGAAAATAGCATTTTTCCTTCTCGAATTTGATGCATGTTCTTTTTCCTGAACATACTATAAAAACAACTGTGTGAATATGGTTTATGCTTGAATGATCATGCTGAAAATACTCTTTTTTATGAGCAACTCTATGGAATAACTAAATGTAGATATACAGGAACACCAGCTTCATACAGTCCAGTACCTGGGAAGTATTGAAAGAAAAATACATGAGCTGACCTTGTACTTCTTACTCTGGGGAATGCTTGATATAACAGTATTGCTTCTGTATCTAAGAAATGCCTAGAGTGTAAAGTGTGGCAGAAAATGAGAGGATTTCTGTTTCTGTCTCTGTTTTATTTGCAAGTAATTATTTCTAAAGCATTGTATGTCACTGAAGGGCTGCTGCCTGAGCAGTTGCATGTCTCAGAGTGCAGATGCCATTCTGTAAAAGGGGTGAGTGGTCAGAGACACTGGGACATCCTCGTGGTGTGACTGTTCCAGTTGGGCTCTCTACCTGTGGTGATGCATGACAGTGTAGCTGGTGTTAACCTTTCACACTCAGTGGTGGGGCATGAACATACTCTGATTTTGGAGTAAGCTGAAAGGCCTCTCCTGGCATTTTCCAGAGCCTAGTAGCATGTGTGCCATCAGAAAGCATAGCTCAGCTGATGTATGATAACCTGGACTGCTGTGCATGAGCATCACCAGTATCTGTGATACTGTCATCTGAGCCCTTAGTCATCCAAAGGAAGTTTAAAGAGGAGTTTAAGCACTGGAAAATTGGTAGATGGAAATTGGTAGATGTGAGGTCTTGCCTAACAAAGTCACATGGAAGTATGCATATATGAGCTGCCACGTATGTGTGGAGCCAGCTCTGCCTTGGAGGGCCTGTTTCCATGCCTGGGGCCAGATGGGAGTCTGTCGAGACTTTGCGTCATGTCAGGCATTCCCGATCCAGTTGATGTGTTTGAGTGTCCTGAAAACATGCCAGAAGGAAGGAGCTTTTCTGGCTATGGCGTTGCTTTTATGCAGTTGTTGCTGGAAGACTTGTGAGAAAGGGAGTGGCAGTGTCATTTCTGCCTGTGAGTGCACACTGTAACACCAGCACACTCAGGCTTCACTGACTTTACCTGGAGGGATTTCAAACTGTACCTCCCAGCTTTTACAGCAAGGTCTTAATTGTGACAGGTTATGTCCAGTCCACTACAGATACCTTGCCCCACAGAAGGAGAGTCCTAGGTTTGTTATCCAAAAGACATTTAAATTGGATTCGGTGTTGCAGGGAGCTTCATGTGGGCAGAATCCCTTTGATATCAGAAGCATTTTGACAGAGGGGAAGGAGAATTGTTTCCCCCTGCAGTTTGGAGGATTCAGATGTTACAGTTTTCACTTGTCATGAATTTCACCTCTGAAGTATGAATCTTGAAGCTTCTGTCTAGTCAGAGATTGATGTTGCCATAACCTTCTGGAAAATTTAAAAATGAAAGCAGTAAGTGATAAGCAGTGCTGACAAGGCTGTCATCATTTGAAGTGATAGAAATAAGTATTTTCGTGTGTTCAGGTCTTAAGATGAAAATTCCTACAAGGAGTTGAGTTTAGTGCAATGGAAGAGGGGATGTGGCATTGATTAAAATGTATTTTAGAACATATTTAAAGATACTATGCAAGAATCAACCACAGAGGTATTTGTGTGTCCCTTAAGATAAGGAATTTTTATGTTCCGTGCAAGAAGCTCCTCTGTGTGTTTTGAATAAGAGGTTTTTATGACTTAAAATTTCTTTTAAGTAACCCGTTGCAGAGCAAAAACATTCAGAGTCTTTGGTCTTAAATAATCAAGAAGAAACCTCTGAAATAAAAGAGCTGTGGAGAGTAATGATGTTCACTGTCCCCATCTGGTGTTTATAACATCCTATAAAAGTGCTCATCTTCTTTTTGCAGGAGCTGTCTGAGCCCTGCATAGCTCTTTTTGAAAAGATGGGTTTCCAAGGAAAGAAAATCGAATTCAGTACAGAAGTCTTAAATCTCCAGTTCCTGGGATACAGTCCTCGAATAGCTTCAGTTCAAGTCCTTGGTGGCATGTAAGTTTAAAATGACTTCTTGATTCTTTAGAATTATGTACTTACTCAACAGAAACATTACAGATGTTAGGAACCAAGGAATGTAAAATTAGAGTATCATAATGTGTGCAGTGCATTAATGCAGTTTCTTCTTACAGAGCATTTTCACATCCTGTTTCAACAGTATTTTCACTGACTGCTGTCCTGTGCTAGAAGTTGAAATGAATTTGAGTAAAGCTCACAAGGAAACTGGTGTCTTCTCTCATGCCATATTATAAAAGTCAGCTTGTATAGCATCCATAAAACCAACTTCCATGTTCTTGGTTTAGGTCTCAGTCATAAAAAAATCAATCAGTTTGTGATCTGTGTCATGTCATAAGTTCAAAATGTTTTAATAAGTCTTCACGTTCATCCTTCAACCTTGTTATGGACACTGTTGCAATCAGATCGTGGTCTGGCCTCTTTTGGCATTAGTTACAGTTTCTTTTACTTCAGGAATTGGATGAGACTCTTGGTAGTACATCTAGCAGTTAAATTTGTTAGCTGTTCTTAGGCAATTGTGTTCTCTAAACGTACTTTTGAAGATCATGTAAAAAAAGTAGTCTCTGATGAAGTTTAAAAGTTGTTTGGAAGCATTTTCAAAACTACTGTGCTATCTTCTAGGGTCCAAGCAGATCTATTAAATTTCTTTTTTTCTTTTTTCCCTGTTGTTAATAGCCTCTACCCCTAAGATTCTTGGCCCAAGTACACCTTTGGGGTTTTTTCTAACTTGAAGAATGTGACTTTTTTTAATGATAGATCTGTGTTACTGTTGCATTGCATTTAAATGTGTTCTTTTGAAGAGGTAAATTTCCAAGGAGTGTGCTAGAGAGGTGCTGTTGGAAGGCTTAAGACTGCCCTCAAGTGGATAGCAAATATCAGATCTCTACAGCAAACCATTTTTCCCACCCTGATAAGCTGGTCAAAGGGTTTCCTTAGCACATGGAACTGAACTTTGAAACAAAGGTTATAAGAAAAGGTACATGTTCCATATTCTGAAGCCTCCTGAGGTTTCAGTATCTTTCACCCTAACCACAATGTAGTTGATTCTCACTTTCCATAACATGAAGTCAAACATCAAGTTACTTCTTTGCCAGTAACATGGTTACCATGATTCCAGGTAATGGAGTCATGAATTGTTCCCTGTCCAATTCATATATGTGGTTTTTCTGGTGAATCACTGGAAACACACAGAGTATGATAGAAAAATTCTGATTTCATTATAGCAGTGTGAGCTGCTGAAATGTGTCAAAATACAGGGTTTATAGTTTCTTTGTCCCTATAGCCTCCCTTATTGAAGGGGGGTTTCAGCTTCTCATGCTTTGCTAAGAGACCTCTACTTACTATTCTCTTAATTTCTTACCTAGGATAGATATGTATTAGGCTGTGAAAAACCACCAAATTAAGGTGTGTGCCCTTCTAGATCTAGATGTCTGCTGACAAATCAGTCAGACGAAGGAGGAAACAGGAAAATGTGCATATTGAGTGTTCATGTCCTTAAAAACCCATGGCTGTTTGACAGTCCCAGCAAATCAGTGTGAGCAAACTCTACAAATTGGACTGTATTGCAGCCTGCTTTGAAGCCTAGTTGTAATTCGCTGCCTATGCTAATAGTAGAGAATCAGAAGATGGGTTCTGACAGATTACACTCAGTGTGTGATTGTAAGTGTAGTTGGATGTGTGGTAGGGAATGCTAAAAAAAATTCTCTGTATGCACCCTTGCTCTCTCTCTCTCTTCCCTGCCCTCCTTTCAGGTATGTGGGAAGAAGAAACCTCTATCGAAACACCTGACAGAACTTCACCGGGTTGCAGTTTCCAGTATTTGTCTGTTGAGTCTGCATCCACAGCAGTTCTTTCCCACGTGCATCAGGCCAAATTTAGATACATAAAACTTTAGGTTTTGCACCTGCAGCAATCTAGCATATACAGCACATGTAGCATATAGACCTGTGCTCCTTGAGGTGTCACAGTGCCTCCTGAAAATAGACGATATTTAAAAGTCTGGTTCGCCCAAGAAAATGCTTTGCTTCGTTCAGCTTGTAATTTTTAAATAACAGGACTTTAAAATTTGAACGCTGGTGTACTCATCTTAATACGGTCAATCTAAATCAGGACACAATTTTATTATTTTTAAGGCCTCTTATGAAGAAGGTCATTGACTTTCCAAAGCTCAACCCTACTACTTTGTGGGACAGATTCCTATTAAACCCATTTATTGATTCCAAAGAAGGATTTGGCAGTAAAAATACTCTTTTTTTTTTTTCCTCCTCATAGATGGATAATTTACGAACATAGTAATTACAGAGGGCGTCAGATGTTGTTAACACCAAATGAAATTCCAGACTGGTATAAAGCGAGTGGCTATTGTCAGATAGGTTCTCTGAGACCTTTACTGCAGGTAAGTAGGCTTTGACATGAGCATATCAAGTGCTAATTTATATTTTGTAATGGGGTTAGGGAGATATTATAAAGTTGAAAGCAGCATTACAGCCTTGATTCATGTCACAAGCTTCAGTAATGGCAGTTGTGTAAAGAAATCACTCTACAGTTTCACTTGTAATAAAAGCTATTTGATTATGCTACATGGCTTTGCAGTTATACTGCTTAAACTGTTCATTAAGCATACTTTAAACCAATGTATACAGGACAGCATATAAGGATTAATTAAGGATTAACAAATAATGGATACAACTACTATATATGAATTATTTTGTTTCATAACTAGCACCCAGACTGGTTACTGGCATATTGTCTTTACTATCTGCACTAGTTTTTGAACAAGAAAATTGGTTAAAAAAAAAAAAAAAGATACTTCAATTAGTAGTGATTTTGTGTTGATTTAGGAGTGAAGGTCTTTCCCTGCTTATTACTTGGCACAATAATTTGCAAATCTAATGCAAAATTTATTCACGTGCTACCCTTTTCATTTTGTTCTCTAAATAAGGACCATGTGATTTTGTCCAATGTTGTGGCAGTCCTGGGAGTTTTAACATTTGAAGTTCTTGCTGAGCCATATTTTATTGAGGAAACAACTTCTTCTAATTCACAGATTACTTGTACTTGCAGTCCGCTGTGTTTGCTTGCTGTCATTGCGTTGTCTTTGTATAGCCTTAAGCAGAGTTAGGAATAATGCATAGTGACTGCCCTGCTGAGGGCTTGTCTAAACAGAAATGTAAATTAACAGGCCACAGCATGAATGTGCAGTGTAATTCTTGCTGCCAGTGAAATAAGCAGCTTTGCACAAGTGCACCCTTAATGAAGGCTTAGAGCACCTATACAAGGAGGTAGCAGAGTTAGTGCTGCTCTGAGTTAAAAATTCTTAGCTTTCCACTCTGTGCTGATTTCAGTGCATAAGGAAAGCTTAAAACTCTCCATGCAGAATGGTGAGTTTGCAAAGCTTGTCTTGTCCAAGATGTTTTTGGGCTTTCAAATTAAATTCTCAAATAAAAAAGTTAAGCTTTCTGAAAGAAAGAGGGAGGCATGGAGTTCAGCAGTGACAGTAATTGCTCTGAAGTTAACCAAGAGCAGGACATGTTCTCTGTGATTAAAGAGTTCTTTTGTTTTCTGCAGAAACGTGTGTACTTCAGACTTCGAAACAAGGAAACAGGAAAATTCATGTCAGCTGATGGAAACTTAGATAATCTGAATCTTCTCAGAATACAGGTTGCAGAAGATACAGACTCAGATGATCAAATCTGGGTTTATCAGGATGGATTCATAAGGTGCCGGGTAAGGTTCGAGTTCAAAGTGCACTTTCTCTTTTCTTCTCTAAAAATAGGACTTTCTGAATTTAATTCCTACTGCATCACCTTATTTTATAGGCATAGTCTTTTCAGCTGCAATATAGTCTTGCAGAAGGGAGTTGTTTTTAATGGGGTTTTCTTTTAATTGAACTCTGGATTTTTCTGGTGACGCTAACTAGTATGTGGCTTTTTTTAATATAATTGAAATTTTGAGAGATTATAGTTATGATTGTCTTCTAAAGAATAGTAGCCTCAGAAATACAATCAACACCAGAAGATCATTGTCTTGCACTTCATGAGCTCTTTCCATGAGCCCTCTGTCTCCTCAACAAAAATATCACAAAAGCAGGAAAGACCTTTAAAAATACAGGCTCTTCCTTGTAATGTTTTGAACTATGCATACCTTGTGGTAGGTCAGTTAGTGTAATGTAGTGTATATCCTCTTCTGCATCCAGGCAGGCTTAAAGATAAAATCCTACTCTTTGGGGGTTTTTTTGGTTTTGGGGTTTTTTTTGGCAGGGCGTGGGTGATTTTTTGTTTGTTCGGTTTGGTTTTTGTTTTGTTGTTTTTTCTTTTGTTTTGGGTTTTTTAGTTTGTTTTCTGGTTACGCCTTTACCCCTGTATGTGTCAAATTCATCCCTTTTCCTTTGCACAAGTTTCCAAATGAAGCCTTACTTTTCTCACAGTCCATAAAACTAATCATGTGCAAATTGTCATTGAGGTGAGCAGAAGTATGTGCAGTTCATATAATGTTTAAGCATGAAAAGTCTTAGGTAGGGATGCCAGCCAAAAGAAAATTAAGTTACCTTAATACTGTTAAATAGCTGGACTGCAAAGAATCATGTGAACATTTTCTATAGGATTGTATAACTTCAAAGGAGCCATTTATAACTATGTCATCTATGCTGGAGGGAAGAATCTTACTGTTAATAAGCTAAGGCATTGTTCAGACATGTTTACAGGACACATGAAGTTGTAAAAGGGATTTATGCAGACAGCAAAATGATGCAAAGTAAGCTAAAAGCTTTAATATTTCATACAAAGGATTTCTCTTTTGATGATGCCTCTCAAACATGTCACTGAAAGTATTTATATTGAGAGAGTGTGGTATTATATGGCTTTAGATAAATGCTCCTGGTTTTTGTCCCTGTTTCTGAATCTCATAAAGCAGTTTTTCTGTGCAAAAACAGTACACACCTCGTGCTGTACAGCAATCAGGTAGCTTAGTGTGGAGTGCAAGCTGCCAACACTTGATCTTAAGTGACTGAAACCTTACAGAGCTCTGCCATCTTTCTGTTGAATGGTAGCAACTCTACTTTGCACAAAACAAGAATTGGTTTTTACCACATAATACAAAGAAAATTGAGCTCCTGGTGGGTAGGTACAGGCATGTAGGCAGACACAGGTCATTGGAAGAACTTGTGCCTTTTTTCCTGTAAGCCTGGGTCATCTCTCAGACTGAGTCACAGTACCTTGAGGTATGCCTGAGTTTTTCAAGGAAGGACTGTTTTATATACTGGGATAACCAGTAAGCAGGATATGAAAGTCATTCTGCTCACTTTGTCAGAAACAGATATGAATAGCAGATATAAATTCAGGTCTCCTCACTCTTCATGTGTTTCTCAGAGGTGAATAAGTATGGGCCTAGTGGACCTAATGTGTAAGCCCAGTCTTCCTAGTCCCACTAGAGACTGCTTTAGATACAGAACTTAAATACAAATGAGAATTTTGGAACTGCAGAACTAAATTAACTTACTTGAATTTTAGGTTAGGATAGTCAGAAGTACTATTTTTTTCAAGTAGCGCTTTCAAAACATAATTTAGGGCTATATCAACAATTGCAGATGGGTGTTTAATCTGCCACAGAAGTGCATTCAGTAGTTAAAAAGCACAGTTTAGGGTGATCTGTTGACAATCACTGTTCATCTAGAATAATTAAATGCTATTTACCACTAATACAGCCTTAATACTATTTTGAAGTAAGCTTGATTTTTTTTTTTTGCCAGTTCTTTTTTTAACCAAGAAGGCAGTTTTAAAATCAAGTAATACAAATGACTAGGAAAAGAGTGTAAAGCAAAGAAGCAAATATTATTGTGATATACTGTGAAATTCATACACTTGATACTGTGCAGCTACGTCCTTTATCTCAAAACATTACTGCAGAATTAAAAATGATTGAACAAAAAAAAAACGTGCAGAAGAGATGGAGGGCTTCTGTGCAAGGAAGAGACCAAATAGCTAGGACTTTTTAGCTTGCAAAGGGGACACTTTGAGGGATAATATACTTGAAGTGTCTGCAAACAGCATGAACAAGACATCTGTTAAAATAAGGGAAGGGTGAGGAGAGCATCAAATAAAACTAGTAGTTGTGTATTTAATTAATTTTTTTTTTTTTTTAAATAATTCTCATTAAGATTTGGAACTTCTTGCCATAGAAGGGTTATGATACAGAGAGGTGTTCATGTAAAAGCTATTACACTTACCTTGGTGGATGGTGACTAATAAATTCATATGGGACAGAAAAGGAGCATTAAAGGTATTGGGTCTGCATGGAAAAGCCTGGGCTGGCAATTACTGTAGACTTGGAGAGATAACCAGAAATATACTGCATACAAGAACAGAGTGCATGTAGTCTGCCACAGTATCTCTTACTGGCCACTGCTAGAGACAGGTGCTAATTGTACCTTTTGATCTGATACAGCATAGTTATTTTAATCTTCTGGTGTAGTGGAGAGTCTCAGCAGATACAGGAACAAAAGAAAAACAAGTAGTCTTGAGTTCAGGGCAAAAATACATTCCTTGAGGGAAAGTAATTCCTGAATTCTGTTCTTACTGATGACATCTCTCCTATTTGATAAAAAAAACTGGATACTAGAAGTAAGACCATTTTGAATAATTACTGTTGCCTTTCTGATGATACAGATGGCAGAGGATTGCTGCTTGACAATTGTTGGAAATCTTATAACTCCTGGCTCTAAACTTGGTCTGTCATTTGAGCGGAATGAAGACAAACAATATTGGCATATTAGTCCCGATGGCAGGATTTATAGCAAGATGAAACCCAAGCTGGTTTTAGATGTCAAAGGTAAGCAAATGTTATCTTATTACATTGGGTCTTAATTACATGGTGTTTACAGTGGGATAGGCACTAAATGTGCCTATAAATTAAGGATGATGCTTTAGTTACTTTAATCTAGAAGCAAAAAAGACCCGATCAGCTAGTTTGACCTCCTGAATTATACAGGCCCTAGGACTTCATTTCATTTTTCCTACATACAATTTATTAACTCACATACTTGCTTATCTTGTATTCTCAGTGTCCACTCACTGTAGATATCCTCAGTTAATTCCGGGGTGATGTGAATATGATTATTTAAAATGCTGAAGCAAGAACAACCTGACTTCTCATTAACTTTAATTTGTATAGAGTAAATTTTCTTATATAGTAGTTGTAGATGCAATAGCCAAAGGATATTAGGAAAGAAAAGGCAGACTTTTACACTGATATGATTAGATGCAAAAGTTTTTTCATTGGTTTATTAATGGCTGTATCTTAATTGCAAGCATGAGATTCTGGCATTAGCAGCCAAGGGTCTCTGTGCATTTGTGTGTCACTTTTGTCATAATAATTTGATTCATGTAGATACTGTTTCTGAACTTTGTTTTCATAGCTTCATAGAAAGTCTGAGAAAGCAGCAAATAGAATGATTAGCAGAATTAGCGTAATCAGATGTTCTTACATAACTTCCTTGTTTTGGTGAGGGGATCAATAATTTTCTATAACTGCTTTTCGCTCTTTTAAAATTTATTTTGCATTGATGCTGTCACGTTAATTACATCACTTACAAATACCACTGCACACTGCACCTCTCCTCCCCGCCCTAAAAAACCAACCAAACAAAAAACAAACCCCAAACAAACAAAACAAAACCATAAAAACCCAGCCAGAAAAATACCAGAGTTGACAGTCAGCACTTTAAAACTAGAAAGGACAGGACTCGTAGATATAGAATATCTTGAGTTGGAAGGGACCCACAAGAATCATCCAAGTCCAGCTCCTGACCCTGCACAAGACACCCCAAGTATCACACCATGTGCCTGAGTGCATTGTCCAAACACTTCCTGAACTCAGACAGGCTTGGTGATGTGACCATTTCCCTGGGGAGCCTGTTCCAGTGCCCAACCACCCTCTGGGTGAAGAACTTTTTCCTAATATCCTGCTTAAACCTCCCCTGATGCAGCTTCATGCTGTTCCTTTGGGTCCTGCCACTGATCACCAGAGAGATCAGTGCCTGCCCTTGGTGAGGAAGTTGTAACTGCAGTGAGGTCTCCCCTCAGTCTCCTCTTCTCCAGGCTGAACAGACCAAGTGCCCTCAGCCGCTCCTCATACGGCTTCCCCTCAAGGCCCTTCACCATCTTTATTGCCCTCCTTTGGATGCTTTAATAGCTTAGTATCTTTCTTACATTGTGGTGCCCAAAACTTCACACAGGACTCAGGCGAGGCCACACCAATGCAGAGTAGAGTGGGACAATCCCCTCCCTCAAGTGGGTAGGACTATCAGAACTGCAAGAAAAGGGTTACCTGATGTCTGACCATAATACAACAGTGGCACAAATAGTCACAATTTCTCTTTACTGCCATAAAACCCTAGTGATTATTAATTACAAGCTTATAAAAAATATTCCAGTTCAAGGGAGAGCCTTTAGTCACAGTGACTGCCATACCTTTTTCTAAAATCAGTTCTTAGTTGCACCAAACAAGCAGAAATACTACTGCACTGCCTTTTCTACAGTTTATCATGTTAAAGGCAATTATGTATTCTGCATTTATAATTGAAAAACTTTACACCGGATAGGTCTGGTGGTGAAAGTATAGATGCACTCTTAGCTTTAAAAAAAAAAAAAAAAGTAGATCTGTACAGTAAATTCAAAAGAGTAGGTACTTCTAGCTTTAATTTGAGAAAGCCTAGTAGGAAAAATACCTGTTTCTGCCAATTCTCCTGATCCATTCTAGACCACAAATTGAGTGTTAAAGAATTCTTCAACAAATTAAATGCAGTCGTTCAACTGTGCAGTTACCAATGCCACCTTGTGGATATACTGGCATAGCACAATGCCTTGTCCAGAGCACCACCCTACCAAAGTAAAGAATCTCTTTATCCACTGTAAAAAAATCCCATCTTCTTCCATTTTAACATGTTTGCATGCTGTCAGATATTACTTAAAAAATTATTTTTGCACTCACAGTGATTACTGAGCTATTTAGAAAATGCTGGTTTTTTTACCTGCTGATTAGGGGTTTTTGGGGACTTGTTTGATCTGGTATTCCCTTCCCCCCCCCCTCCCCTCTTTCTGAAGAATTTTGAAAATTGTATATTTCTACTGCTTTTTAGTAATTGCCTGGCAATGGCAAGGAGAGAATTCATGTTGGTTAACCTCCTCAGAGACCCTTCTGATTTGGGACAGTTGCCCCAGAAAGCCACCTCCAAATTCCTCAAGTGAACCAGCTGAGCTTGAGACAGCATTTCCTTCTTCTTAAGAACAGAAGAGCTGTTCTTAAATGTGCCTGCCCATGCAGGACTCCAGGTGCCTAGCGTGTTTCTTTATGGGGTCTGCCAGAATCTGTATTTGTTACTTATCATAAGCTTTAGGCTCCAGGCTTGTCTTTTGCTCATTCAGGGAGGATGAAGCAAGCAGGGTGCAGAACAAAAGACAGTGTCCATGGGAGTATCCTGGTGCTTTATATAAATGGTTGGCTCAGATGGCTGCTTCCAGGTGGAATACTACCTGCTGTTGAAGGTGTGTTGTACTACAGGAGATGCACATGTCCTACACTTCTGCAGTACATACTAGATCTGAGGAAAAATCATCTGTTCTGACTTTGAGTTCTAGTCGAATATTTCTTTGCTTCTCAGTTTCTAAGTCAGAATATTAATGGTGCTCTTCTATGGGAACATGTTTGGCATTGCATCAGGTAATTAAATTAAGCTCCTCTAAAAAAGGGTTCTATTTTGCATTCAGATATGTTCAGCTGCCAGTGGAGACAGCTGAACATTGGATGATACTCTGTGCATGCAGCTGGTCAAAATAAAGGATTATAATGGCAAAGAGTAAATGAGTGGCAGACCTTGTCCCCAAGTAGTCACACACATATTGTCTGTTAGCAGCAGGACTTAACTTCATCATGTAAACATCATTTTAGAGTGAAGTTACAACTGATGACTCTTGAGGGGAAACTTTTGGGAAGTCACAGTCTCAAAGGAGCTACACCTGACTGTATTGCAGTGTTTCCTTCCTTTCCCACCCAGGCTGAAAAAGCCAAGGAACTGAATTACTGAAGGGATGAAGAGAATCAGGCAGAATGATCCTGATTAATAAAAATTTGTTTCAAAATTAATTCCAAAGGCAGGCAGTGATGTAAACACATCTGTCTTTTTAGTGTCTTGGGAAGAAAAGAAACTGCACCAGCTCTTACTAGAGTTTCTCTGAAACCCAGGGTATTTGTCTCTTATTTCAAAGCAATCTATCCTCTTTGAAATTTCTTTTTACAGGAGGTACTCAGTATGATTGTGACCATGTTGTTGTCAACACAGTCAATGAAGAAAAGTTAACACAGTGTTGGGAACCACTAGTTGTATAAACACAAAGAAGCAAAGATGACGTTTCAACTGGCCACTACTCTGGACACTGGAATTGGCACTGCCATCTCTGAAGGATACAGTATCAACAATGAGAGTTTTGTCTTTCACTCACTATTTTAAAAAGGAAAAGCAACAGAATGATTTCACCTCCCTGTCCAAAATTATTATCCCTACAAAAGCTTGAGTATATCTAAACCTTTTCTTTTCTTTTTTTTTTTTAAATCATCACAACTCAGTGTTGGCTAGAGAGTGGTAGTATGCCTCAGGCTAGAATGAACAACTAAAGGTGGGAGAGACCACATGGAGTTACAATTGTGTCAGTGAGTAGTTAACCCAGAATAGTCAATAAGTGTAACTTTAAATTATTTTCAAAAGATCTTTTTTAAGTAAAAGAGGGGCTAAACATATTAAAACTTATTTTATAAAGGACAGGAGTGCAAGTGTGTATGTGGGTATAGCAACTTGGACCTATAGGCTGTAGTATAGACAAATATTCACTACAGGAAATTAATATATTTGTTTCACTGGAATAAACTTATGTTTACTGAAAGTTGAAAGACTGCTAATGCAGCACATCCAAAGAATTTTTAACATGTGGCTTCAAGTATAGTTTGTATGCTAATGTAGTAGCTCCTAAATTAAAGAAAAATTCTAATTTTCTCATGTGTAGACAATGTAAAGGAGATGTTTGTTAGGAAAAAGGCTGGCAAAAGGATACATCAGAATGTGAAGAACTTGCCTGTTTTCTAGGCTGCCTAACTTTCTGAGTTATGGGTATTTTTCTTCTTTGCCAAGTCAAAGTTGTACCTTTTAAAATAGTAAGTATAGTCTTCCTGAACTCCAAAATCATATTGAAAACTTGAATTCTTAGGGAAAGTATCACTTAAGATGGCTGCAACAGCACGTAAACACTGTGGTTGCTGTGTTTTTCAGCCACTGCCTGTTGGGCTTACAGTGGAGAATGCCAGACTCCCCATAATTTCTGGTGGTGTTGGAAAGCAATGCCTGTGGTGGGCTGCTGGCTCCCAGTTGGACAGAAGTGTCAGACTGCTCTAGGAAGGGGCACAGCCAAGCTTGGATATGTGCCCAGCCACAAAGGCTGTGCCCATTCAATATAAATGTTATTCATTTAGTAAGGAGCTCATGACAAGTAGAACGTCCTGATGACTGCAGGAGGTCCTTCTGTTGTCCTACTTTTAACCTGGTTGTGTTAGTTTTCCTTAATAATGTTTGCAAAAAGGTAAAATATAAACCAAGTCTTGTACTGTGCTGCTGTGTTTTGTTCTGGCTTAGACCAGTGTTATTACAAGCTGCTCCTAGGAGCATCCAGGCCTTTGTCTTGCATCGTAAGTCTGTTTAAAATTAACATTTTCCTTACTGTCATATTGCCTCAAAGGATACTGGTGCTTTTACTATTACCACCCTAGAGGAAGTGCCTTACTAATTTTTCTCCTTTTGTAAAGACGCACTGAAGTTTTGTTGCTCTGAAATGTGCTGCTTTTAGTCCTTTGTAGAAAATATGTTGTTAATGGTTCCAAACAGTGGTACTTTGTCATATTGATGTGCCTTTGCTATATATAATATAGCATTTTACAAATAAATTTAAGTTAGGTAACTTTTTACTGAAATTATTTTTAGAAGTAGAAAGCTGACATTTTATGGTTTGTTTTGCTTCCATCTTGTGCCTGTCTCTGTCCATAATTCCTCTGTGATAGCTAGCTGAGGAGGAGTGAATATGTGATGTAGAATAGCTGCAGGTTCTGGAGGAATGGGTGATTCTTGTATACAAGCATGTGTTCAGTGCCATTTGTGCATGGCGCCACAGTTCACACTGCAGCTGCTTCTGTCCTCCAGTGGAAGTGTTGCATGACATGATCTGTCCACCGTTGTAGCTGCACCACTGTAAATGCACAGCTCTCAAATTAAGAGGTTTCCACTTTCCTTCAATCTACCTGCATAATTGCAGGGTAAGTTACTCCACAGCCCATCTCTGGCAAAACATCAAGTTTAAAAACAGACCACCGGACAAGCCCCCCTCAAGCACTTTACCCCCACCAGCAGTGACAGGGCATGACAGGAACAGGGGCTACCAACTACTGGCAGAGATTGTGTCTAGCCTACCTGCATAAACACTGCAGTCAGCTGAATCTGAGCCAGGAGTTGGGCTATTAATATAATTACCGGTTACAGATTGATTTTGTTCTATGCTTCCATTTAGATTAGTTATGCCATGAGAGAGTTGCCTTATCAAGATTAAACTATCAGTCTTAAGACAGTGATGTGACCACTCAGTTTTGAGAATGAACTAGACGGAGTAATAATATATACTAATGAAGGTAAACAGAACTAGGAAAGGCCAAGGAAAAATAGTACATGTTTCATATGACAATTAAATAAAAGCATGCCTCATGGTTTTGGGACTTAGCTAAAACATCTGGAAAATAAAAGCTCCAAGAGCTACAATCCAAAAATGCTGCAGACTGTTCCTCTTATCCCAGGAGTGAGGGGTCTTCTGCAGAAGTCACAACGACATTCTTTACAAGGTTTTCATGTAGAAATGCCTAAGGGATATTAGTATGTCTTGTCTGCATATTAACAGGCAGAAGGAATGAGAGGCTTTTCTAAAACAAGACTTTTTTTATAAGTTATGCATCCTGTACAAGTTTTTAAAGAAGTAAGAGTTGCTACATACCAATTCACGTTCAAGAACTGACTGCAGGCAGAATAATGATTAGAGATACTTTATTGTCTACTAATTACATTGATCACTGTTTTTCCACGTGCATGTCCTCCTTCCAATTTCAGAAAGGCCTTTGGAACTTCAGAAAAAGAGAAGACTTCATCAATAACTGGTTGAATCTATAGAATAAAGAAAAAGTGTCACTAGATTAGGAATAAAATAATGTATCACCCTCACACTTCAAAACTCTATGAACAAAGGAGGGAGGTTTCTTTAAGGTATTTAGGGCAGAAATTGCCAAAAGTTGTAGTCACTACCTTTTAACATTTTTCAGGGATACCTCTGCATGCAGAAGAAGGCTTTCTACTGCTCTTTGCCCCAGCTTTGAAACACCTCTACTCGTACAGTTCAGAGCTCTTACCTGGGACTCTACCACTAAAGTCACCATGCAAGGATCTTTTTAAGTCCATTCAAAAACTGACACTGTGGTATAACCTTTTCTTGTCCACAATGATATACTGGCAAAAAGAACATTTTTTTCTCATATTTCTCCACTGCTCTTCTTGTTAAATACAAGCATTCTCACAAGGTGAGGTATTTCAAAGATACCTGTAAATCTGGTGCCTATCTGCATCATTACATACCTCAGTACCCTTAAAAGACCACAAATTAAGTTTAAAAAAAAGTCCACAAAGATTTGTTGCTGAATCATTTAGCTACACTTGAAAATTCAGCCACTGTGTATTCCAGTAGGCATACATCATTAAGCCCAGATTGCATCAACTGCTATTTTGGCATTAATTACATAGAGTGGCCTTCTGGATTGTTTTAGACTCATTTCTAACAACAACAGTGAAGCTACTTACTCATTGTCCCCATTTTTAACTGAGGAGCCTGGAAACCCTATAAGCCTTTTCTTTAGACATCAGAAGTGTACCGACAAAGGTGGAAGAAATCCCAGCTCTTCTGAAAAATATTTATCACTGCTGGTCCAAGGGAAGAGGTTTTTTTTTTTACTGTCACGTTCTGAGTCAGCCTTCCCAAAGACAATGTAAGATCTGTGTACAAAAATGCCTCCCACACCTCCTACCAAAGATCCTGCCTTCCCTGAGGTTCCTCCTTTACGTTGCATCTCCTAACAGCAGCCCAATGCACATTCTTGCGCTGATGAACTGATCCTAATCCTCTTATCAGGGGAAAACATGAACAGTAGGTGAGTCTGTAGCTAGCTCTTGCAGTGATGAAGATTTGAAGTAGCAAAGATCCAAATACACTATTTACTGTGCTAGAAAAGATCCTTGTTACTTGCATCAGAGAAAAAATATCTTCAGGCATTTTCCTCACAGCTATGAGAACACACACCGTCTTGTTGAATACTCCAGAACTGATAACTTCCATGTCTTAGCAGGACATACTTCTTGCTAGATGGAAAAGGAACACAACAGCAATAGGGACCCAACCATTTCCCAGCATTGGAATGGTATTGTCTTTCAAAAGGTTTGCTTGCTTTTACCAGAAGGTGAGTGGTATACATTCAGATGTGCTGCTTAGAAGGTGAGTGTGCAGCTCTCCCAAGGAAAGATTTTCATATACGCTTGTCTTTCCAAGAAGCAGTATTGACCATCCAGCACCCTCCCCTGCAGCAGCACAACAGATGCAATCTGATAGCTGTCTATGCCCATGGAGGTTATTTGCTCAACTCTCTTAATTTTCCTTTTATTCAGACTGTGCCTTACCTTGACATCCACTCCTTTCACTAAAATTATGACTGGTTTTGCTTCTATGATAACAGTAATCCAAGACACCCATAATCCAACTATTACACCACAGTATCTCCTAATCGTATCACTAGATTTTCCTTTTTATTGTCAGAGCAAGCTTAGCTGTAGTGTGAAATGAAACCTTACATGGCAGAAAAGGAGGAATGAGTGAACCCCCCCTTCTAAAAAATACATCAGAATTAGCAGCCAAATCACTATGAGAGCAACTGTGCAAATAAATATATTCAGTAAGTGTCTCAAACTTGCCATGCAGCAGGATATTTCTTCCCCATGTTCTACCAGGACAGTCTCTGTAAACCACCCTCTAGCAAGGTAAGTAGTAACACACAGCAGATGAGCCACAAAGATACCCCAACTGAGGAAGAAATGTGGGGTTTAGATGATGATGTTCCAAGACAAACTCACATCTGCTCAGCATCCATCACAGAATGGAAGTGTTGTTGTAGACATCAGCAAGGGCAGCAAAAACACTGGATTAGACAATGGCTTTGGGTAAATCGAGCATGTGAGTACAGCTGTGACTATCAGGAGGAGGAACGTGCTGCTGGTCAGTAGTGACTGTTTTGAGGAAGACCAATCATTGCTTTTATAGCAGCAGCTTAGGGAAAAACAATTCAGGAACCTTGCTGAGCCAAGCACAAGTGCAGCACTTGTACGGTACTAATTGTTAATGGCAGTTGCATACAAAGCTGTGCTTCAATTAATGGGGAAAAAAAAAAAGATACAGAAACTCAGAAACTCAGCCTGCTGGAGCATGGACACAACTGACCCTGACAAGACAAGTGGCTGGGAGAAGAGGAAAGTATTTGGGAAAGAAAGCAGTGCAGCAGCACAAGAGATGTGAAGTGCAAGGGATTCCAGGGAAAGGCAGAAGTTAATTTCAGACACGTGCAGTAACTGAGAAAACATGAACAAGACACTGCACTGTTCTGCTACCTGCAGTCACTTACTGTAGGTTGCAGCTTATAACCCTGACAGAAAGAGGTAAGTTTTGTCCTCAGCCTGTTGAGTAAAGTTCAAAGCATTGCATTTGAAAAGTGGTGACACAGTGATTCAGAGGAACCCTGAATTCAGCCTCACAGTTCAAAACACTGTGTATTGCAGCCATCACATGCTCAAAGCCCATCTGCTACATTGATGTACCCTCTAGCTCCATTTAAATGCTGGCTTTAGGCAGTACTATAGAGAGACATGAATACTAAATTGATGATCCTGACAATCTAGAGCATTAAACATTTTATCTGGCTGGCTGGTCAGTTCCATTGTATGAATAACCCTGAAAGGGCTGACCGTGTTGCAGCACAGTGATTCACTCAGCCTTTACCATAATCCACTGACTAAGATAAAATTTCTTCCTGTGAACAGACAAACAAGTAGGGGAGCGTCTGCTGTTTGTTGAATGTGTGATAATAAATGGAGATTAACTGGATAATAAAAACACTGCCTATTTACAGCCACGCATCAGTTCCTTGCCAGAGGACACCTATTTGTTCAGGGAAAAGGGATTAAACTAAAGTCTGGGAGAGAAAGGATTACACATACCCACATTGAAATGTTTATCTGAAAACAGATTCAGTCTGAAAGGTATTTTCTTCCTCTTCATTCTCTCCAACACAGGACATACTATAAAAGTGAATCTCAGGTCTCTTGAAATGAACTCATGTGTTTGGAAAAATAAAAAGAGTAATTGCTGATGCTGATTAAGGCTATCCTACATAGAGCACAGAGGTGATATCCTAGCCATTCCAGCTCTGAACATGGCAGGCAGTGAACAGGCACTGGCAAGACTTCACTGGTCAGCAGGGATACACTCCCACTAATGACAAATTCAGGCCCACCTTTGGAAGTCCCCAGTTTCTGTGGTAGCAAGGACAAAGTTGGAATTTATCAAGAGAGGACAAGTGAGAAAACATGACAGGAATGAGATTGGCTTTGACCCTCATGGCAGCAGCAAAGTCGCTCCAGTGAGTGTGGGAGCTGCTTCCTGCCGCTGGAGGGAGAGCAAGAGCCTCAAAAAAACTCAGGAGAGATAGACTGAGAGCAAGCCCAGTCCAGAGCACAAAAGCAAAAAGTGCCCTCACTCAAAGGACAGTGACAGTGCACTGGCTCTCCCCCAGGTCTGCAAAGGATGGCCATGTCAGAGCTGCCGGGCTGCCTTGCTTGGGGAGTGCCTTCCTCCCAGCTTCTGCCACCCATGGCACATGCCCTACCTATGCCTTGGTGAGGCTGTTCAGGGCTCCTGTACACTATGCTTTGGGAAAGCTACTTGGATGTTCACAGAACAAAAGCTGTCATGTGCTACACCAGACATCAGGCTTGCTGTAATGGAAAAGACTTGCTTGCTGTGTTGACTGAGTTAAAAGATAAAGGCTGTCTTCCTCCAGAAATTACCACCATGCCAAATGAGGTGTATGAGCACAAATGCAGAGCTTGATAGTCTCCTTGGGCCTTCAGTGAATCTCCCATCAATGTCAACAAGAATCTTAAACAGAAATCATTAAAAAGAACAGTCCTTGTCCTAGAACTAAACAATTATCCATTTATTACTTCATTGTCATCTCACGGCAAAAAAAGTGGTTTTGGGACACTGCTGTTTCTGTCATTTCTTCCCTTTAGCTGAGCATCTTCTCTGCTGTACTCCAGTTCCATGCTCATTGAGTGTTAATCCCACTCCATTCTTCATCCTTCCTTCCTTCCCCTTAAAACAGCATGCAAACTTTGCCAACAGCAGGTTCTAGGGTCAACCCTCACAGAAGACAAAGATTAAAGTCCTTCCCTTCCGGAACAGCTGGCTCTGGTCATATATGTTATCAGTAGCTTTGCAACTGCACAGTACTAGCATAGAAACAGAATGGTTTAGGTTGGAAAGGGCTTTTAAAGGCCGTTCAGTCCAACACCCCCCCTCCCATGGGCAGGGACACCTTCCACTACACCAGGTTGCTCAGAGCCCCGTCTCTGAATGTTTTGGAAAAAACCTTCTTCCTTACTATGTTTTTTATTAACTTGTATTTCAGAGAACATGTACTTTCATCCAAGAGCACATTAAAGGACATTAGGTACATGACATTTCCTTCCCAAATGACTAATAGAAGTAAAAATGATCCAACAACACACCCATAAGAAAAATGGTGCTGCAGTGGTTAAGCCATGGGAAGGAAGGCAAATGTCCTGGGGTCTACTCCCAAAGCCATTTTACCAATAATGGTATTACCAGGTTTTATTTGTTTGGTTATGAAGCCAGGGTACCCTCTTTCATATCAAATCTCTAACAGCAGCCCACAGGAACTCATGAGTATCATCTACAATTATTTGAATGCTAGAACATAAATCCCAGCTAAGCAGGCTATCAGGGTACAGTTCAGAGTGTAGAAAAGGCTTCAAAAATCTCTAGCTCATTAATTAGCCCTGGCAGAAGGAGCTTTTACAGAACACCATGCAGAGCAGTAAGAAACTGGAACAAGCCCAGAATTGCAGCGTGTGCCAGCCTGTCCCAAGCTTTAATCAGTACAAATGAGGAAGATCCTGGTTTAGTTATCCACTGGACCATGCTGAAAAACTGTTATCTAAAGGAAAGAGCAAGTCTCTGTTCTGGAATCCCCTGTCAGTCACATTCATGGTAGTTGTCCCAATATTTATGCTGGTAATTAGAGCAATCAGGGGCAATGTCACCATACACTTAGAACAAACTCTAGTAGTTATATATAAACATACATAAAAATACATGTTTACATATGAAATTATATCATATGTATAGATTATAAGACTAGTCCTGCATGATCAGCATATCCTCAGATCTCAGCAAATTAAACACACAACAGACAAGTGCTGTCTTGCTGACCCCACACTTCACTGCTGTGCTAGACACATTTCCCTTCTACACTAGGGAATTAGAGCTCAGAACACCACAAATAACTTCCTACAGAATATACAATTACATCAGGTAGAGGGAACATATTTGATTAAATACCTGGTAGGTGATGAAATTTTTCAAGACCTCATTGTAGTGTATGCGAATTCAGATATTCAAGCCCTATCTCCCCACAGTATGCAAAATTTCCATGAGCACTGTTCACAGACACTTTATCATGTAACCACACAGCACCTTCATAAAGAACATAATCAAGTTATCATGTCCTGGAGGAACAGTAGATGTGTTTTAATAAAAATCAGTGGGTTTTTTTGGTGGCCATGACAAAATGCAGATACAGGCTTTTTGAAAGAGAAAGGGCTGAACAGAGCTTTTGGCAACCTCTCCTTGATCAACATTTCTGGGCTTTAGCCAACCAACCTGGCAAGCAAATGCACTGCAACAAGAAAACAAGAAATTAAAAATAAATAAATAAATACATAAGTGCAAGCTTTGCAATTTAGCGTGGACAAATATGGTCCTTGCAACAAGCATGAGTGACTAAAGAGTGGGGAAGAAGGACAGATCTCTAGTTAATTTAGACATTTAAGTGTAGAATTCCTATATTTAGGCACCCTAGTGCCTTTTGTAAGAGTAAAGCAAGCACCACTCAAGGGCAAGCCATCTCAGGTATCTTAAGATACCGTAACACAGCCATAAGGACTGGAATTACTGCAGAGAAGGCCACATCTAGAGATGCCAGTTTTGGAGAACACTCAAGCACTCAAATTTGCTGTTCAATACTCATAGAGATGAGGAAAAGTACAACTGTGCAACAAGGGCCAGGGGAAAAGTTACTTGCAGATCTGTAACAGGATGAATTGGAAGCAAATTGATATACGTAGATTAGGATACAGAATCCAGAAGCTGTGATAACTTACGCTAGCAGGAGGAATGTAAGCCATCTTAAATCATAGCCATCCAAACAGCTCTCAAAACCCACATAGCATCAAAGTGGATGACCATATCCATTTGTGTTATTTACTCCCTGAATAGCAAGGACCAGCAATAGAAAACAACTCCACTCCACATTTTAACAGGGTACCTCAGGGCAAATCATGAAAGGTAGATAAAGGGCACTAACCCTCCTCAGTAGATAGAGAAATTATGGTAGCAAAAGGTTATGTGATTTGTTCAGCATTGCACAAGAAGACAGCGGCAGGGCCAAAGAACAGTCAGCATCTGTCCTCCAAACCACAACAGCAGGTGCTACGTCCAAAACATCTAGTGTCTTCAGCAAAATGTATAATCAACACTACTCACAAATTAAATTAATAAAGGCATGCAGTTGTTTTTACTATGGGTGTCTGTGCTGGAACATTTATCTAGAAAGCAAACAACTCAGAGAATGATCTATTAATTTCATGATTGGAAACTCAATTTGCCCTTTAGCCTTCTTTCTGCAAAAACAACTTTCACCCATCAGACCATCTGATGCAACTATGCTCTGAAGGAAAGAGTACTAAATCACCAGAAACACTGCACACACACTTGTACTACATTTAAATAGCAATGAATTGAAATGAACATGTCACATTTCTGTAGGGCTGCAGATAAACCCACATCCTGTCATAGGTCTGCAGAAACATAAACACACCTAATACTCCCCTTATTAAAGAGTCTCTGAGACTGCCTTCCTCCATCAGGCTTCATAAAAGGCAAATAAGTGCTTAATTATAAGTTAGCAGCTTTCCACCAACGTAAGCAGTTACACAAATTTGGTCTATTTTCACCAAGGACTAAATGTCATGTCCTTAGGAGGAAGATATTAGGAAAGCAGCAAAAACCAAGACTGTCAATTTTTAACCCACAACACTGACCACAAATACATCAAATTCATTCCTATCAAGCCTTTCAGTGATGATGTTTCAGCAAACAGTGTGCCACCAGATCTGTTTCCTGAATTAAGGCTCTGATGATTTCAGTTGTCTTTAGATGAGAACCTTGTATTTCATGAGGAATATTCTGCCATGGAAAGAGATACAGCAACTTCTGACATGCGCTTTGTCAACTCATTTGGTGGTGTCCACATTAAGCCAGTCCTTACTGGGTCATAATTAACTTCTGCAGTTTCAAAGCACAACAGAAATTTCCCAGAAATTGATAAAGTAGCCCATATATCTAGATTTGTCAAGGAAATACTTGATTTTCTCCATGCCCACTACTTTTGCAGGAGCCTCCCAGACCCTCAGTCCTGTAGCAGTCTCTTTGCAAGATGTCCAGCTGCAAGGCAGAGAAAACGGCTCAAAAACTGAAAAGGGTTTCACAATTCCCAGAACTGAGCTGATAAGTGACTAAATTACACATGGGAAATTATTCTCCTTTCTTGCACTACCAGCTCATCAAATCCTCTCCTCCTCCCCATTAGAAAAGCTTAAAAGAAACATTTTTAAAATCTCTACTCCTTGCTGCAAAGATGATCCATGTGAAAACCAAGTAACTTTAAACAAAATTGTTTATTCTTCATCCACTGAAGGACTGAAAATCCTTTTGCTTTCTCAAAGGAGGATGATGAAGTCATCAGAAAAATCTGTGTTGGTGTGGATGGACTATAAGAAAAAGCACTGTAATTATGATTTGTAACTATATGCTCTTCAATGCTTCACTTACTAAAACATCACCTCTTTAAACCATTAGCTCTTTTTAATTTTCTTCATTTTAATCCTCCCTCATCATTTATTCCTGAAAAAAAAAGCCTCTCATTTTCAGGAGCTCTCCATTTGCTCTTTTATTCACACTTCATACAATCTCAACATTAAGATGTCTGTAACAGAAAAGATTGAAATTTCAAAATAACTAAAATCTGCATTACTCAAAATGATTTACTCAAAGCTAACAAGTTCAATTACATGAACTAAATTTGCTAGCTTTCCCAAGCCTTCTTGATACACTTCATTGCTTTGGTTTAAATTTCATTTATTCTCTCCTGTTCAAACATAAACATTTATTTTCACTTACTTACAGGAAATTGTGGTACAATTCCTCCAGTAATGCTCTCCTGCCTTTTTTCCAAACACCTACCCTTCTGAATGGATGGTCTGTCCATTAAAGAGAACTCTTGTGTCTGGACAATAAAGGTCATGGTCTAATTAACATCTGTCTAAATGGAACATATATGCATCTTATAAAATACTGATGATAGCACAGACATTTACAACATTGTCGAAAATAGAGTAAAATGCTGCTTGAGTAATGACTCTGCAGACAAACAGTCTGACTTTAGGACCTGATTTTGCACAGAGAATAAAAGACCAAGCAAACATCTTTGTTCTCACGATCATCTTACAACTAAAAGTACATCAGGACATTCATACATGTATGACGTACATTTTAAGTGGCATTGCAATTCACCTGTCCAGGTTATAAGGCAGAGAACACTGAATAAGCCTTATCTCTATTGCATAAACAGCTGTTTCCCAAGAGGCTTTCATGGGCTACTCTGCATTTGTTTTGCATACAAGGTAGGAGCAGAACACAAAACAAGTTGTGACTGAGTTGAGCATCAGGACAAATGGTAAGAACAAAGACAAGGGCATTTCTTAGACACTTGTAATTTAGTAGTGTGACTGAATGCAATCACAGGATGAGGACCATCTTCTATGGTTTCTTTCTTGACCACAGGATAATGCCTACAGCACTGGATATAATGCAAAGCAGAGAGCTGCAAAGCTGTAGCCAGGAACATACTTCCCTATAGTGTATTTGCTGCTGCAGCCTCCATTTATGAGTAGGTAACTTTTTAGGAAATGTTGACTTTCCACTGGCTGTCTCAGCAACACATTGCTCATGACAGAGGAATACAAGTGGCTGAATTAGGAAGATTTTTATTCTTATCAGCAGCATTGAGGTAGCAAATAGAAGCAATGAGGTCTGAAGTACATCAGCAGTTTATTTACTCTCTTCCAAACTCTGGACCATATCGCATACCCTACCAAAAAAAAGGAATCAATGCACAAAACTTTGAAAGATCTAAATTTTCCTAATATTCACACATTTTGAGCACAAGATGGCCTGGCGGTTCACATACTGGAAGTAGCAGACTCTGCTCACTCTTCTGCTTAGGTACCTCATAGAAAGATTCTCTACTCTTGAATAATTTCATCTTGCCAAAATTCCCCAACAGGACACTGCCAGGACCTACAGCACCACAAAATCCAAACACAGGAAATCAACTGTTCACTCCCACATACATTTTGTAACAAGCTCACAAACCTGAAAAGATCACAAAAGCAGGCCATAATCTATCTGGCACTTCATACTTTTACCCCCAAGTCCACTAAGATTCCCTGGAAGCTTATGAATGCTCACAATATTCTGAGTCACTGTGCTGAATTAGCACAAACATCATACTCTGAAGCACCGAAATAACAAAACACAAGACTCTTGTCACCACTCTGCCAATGCAGATCTTCCATGACCTGCAATAAGCAGAATATTCTAGTTCTGTGCACATTATGGGCAGGACACCCGACCATCCAGACCAAGCAAGTTTGCATATGCAGGTACACAGTGATGTTTATTCTGACCAAATGAACCAAATGAGACCTCTTAATACGTAATCTTCAATACCAGACAGAAAAATAACTGTACACTGGACATTACCTCCTTATAACTTTGCAGGCTTTGTGCTTTTGAAAATGTCTACTCCACAGGGAGAAGGCAGAACAGCCTTAACCATTATGAATTCCTAAATTCGATGCCAAAGGCAAAAGTTAGAAACTGGAGCAAGTAAATTCTTAACTAGTTTTCCACACTGTGAGTCTCATACAATTTTATTCCCCAATAGTGAACTACATCATTTTTTAGTCCAAGCAGCATCTCTTTCAGCATAAACATCCAAATAACCATTACTGACATACCTTTCCAGAATCAACTAGTTCTGCTATTTCATCCAAACTTGGGCCACTTGGCATGAAAAATGCCCACCGATAATGGACTCCTTTAAGGAGATGCTGCAAGAAAGGTCACAAATATATTAAAAAAAATCATGAGAGCAAACTGAAATAAGAACTAAAATTAATGACAGAATCCCTAGAGAAGTAGCTTAAGGAAAAGACATGGAAATTTTTTAATGTCTGAAATAAAGGACACCTAAGCATGTGGATTAAATGTACAGACCTGGACGTTTTCTTACCATAACAGGATCAGGATGAATTTTGTGTGCAATTGCACAAGTCTGCTAGTAAAGAAAAACAACTACCTAGTCTCTACAACTAGAAGCAGCATTATTTGTTAAATAAGAGAGAAATGCTGCTGTATGTTTATGCACACTCACAAAAGGGATGAAATAAACCCAACAATGTGACATTTAGAACCTTCCACTTCAGCATTAGTGATTTCATTTTTCCACTATCGCATCTGCCAAAATCATCACTGCCCAATGACAGATAACAGCTCCCATGAAAAAGAAGATCTCACAAGCACAAGTCAAGAGCACCTCTTCTGAGTAAGTCATTAAAGGAATAAGAGCCAAATTAAAGGAATAAGAGCTAAAGAGAGATGATTTTTCATACATGGCATAGAATCCTCCTCATCACTGAAACATGCACACTGAGAAATAATATGACATTATTTCTTCAGTGACTTTTCGTTTTGGTTTTGGCCTTTACTGTGAAAGTATTTGTGCAGGACTCAGAATCTCATTAAGCCACACCATCACAGGAATACCATAGCAACTGCTTGAAAAGCATTCATTTGGAGAGCAAGTACACAAGTGGAGAGAAGAAAAAGTTCTAAAAAGCCCCACTGATCTGGCTGCTGGCAGAATGTTTTAAGATCCACTTATGAAAACTAGAAAAATTAGTATCACCATCCAGACACATGAACATGAAAGACATTAAAGACTTCCCAGCCACCCTCAACCACTTTTATTACTCTCTGGTGCTGGAATAGGATGAAGAGAATCAGTCATGGAACAGTGTTTTGAGAGAAAGCCTGACCAGCCTAAAGCAAGTAGGAAAATTACCCTCATTTCAGAGGCAGGGATTTGCTCTGTTTACTATGAAACATTGGCTGTCAGCAGGACTCACTAGGGAGGTCGTATGGAAAAGGCCGCAGTGGAAAGCACAATAAGGAATCAAAACTTCAAAGCTCACCGAACTACCACATACACCCAAAAGCACCACCCTAACACATTTCTTTTCAGTGCAAGAAAGAAGGAAAGAGTAATAGTGCATCTCAAGTATACTTAATGACATATGAGGACAATGCAACAGCTGCCTCTACATGAGCCACATGACTAGCATCCAAGACACAAAAGAAGTTACCAGACTACTACAAAATATGAAAGTATATAGGACTGTGTCAAATACCTTTAGAGTTTTGGAACCAACAGTGACTCCTGTTTGTAACATGCCATCAGCCACTCCAAGTTTGTCCACATTGATCAGGAAAGGTGTCACTAAGGTAACATATGTTGCTCCTGACCATTTCTTCAAGAGATCTAATGCCCACTTCTCAGTGGATCCACCAACATTGTCTAGGATAAAATCAAATCTGCAGACATATAAAGAATAGGTTTAAAGTCATTATATAGGAAAAATAATTTCATCATAATTAAGCTAATTAATAGCAGAAATTGGATACACTTTACATTTTTACGTGTCACTGCAATGCAATAAAATAATCAGCCTGCAAGATAGTAGCAAGAAAGTCCCAAGACTTCAGCTAAATCCCAGCTTTACTGTAAAATGGGATTTAAACTTACAGGTTATTGTCCAATTAAATAACTTCAATGGCACTTAAACTCCAAAAAGCATAGATGCACAACTACATCCTCTAGTTGCTTAAAGCCTTCTAGAGCTCTGTATCTTCAGCCCTCCCATGAAGACTACTGGACACAGTCTTGAAATCTGGCCCTAGCACTGAATAATATGTTCTGTGCATGTAAAAATTAGTCTGGATCCATGCCCTCACTAGGAACAACTCTTGTACATGCTGTACTCACACAGAAGTCAGTTCTAGTGGCTAAAATTGTGTAAACAAATTATTCTGCTAAACCTTATCTTCTAACCCAGTTCTCAGCTCTAACCCAACTCTCAGCTTCACTTCTAAAAGTCTTTTTTTGACCTTTTTATTTGTTTTGGGACCATTTTACCTCACCTGACAGCTCTTTTCTTCACATCTACCTATTTCATGTTGAAACTAACAATGCAAAGGGTCTAAAGCCTTCCCCCCCATGGAATAGGTATATGCAGCCTCTGGCAACAAGCCACAGTTTCAGTGTTCCTTCTCTTTATCCCAGCATGTGAGCCTGCAAAGGTTGAATAGAGCTACAGGGAGCTATGCACCTGTTCTGTTAGATGCACAACTCATTCTCATTTTCATCTGTAAATTTCCAGCAATCTCCGTATTGCAATAGATTTGTATATACACATACCTCTAATCTAAATAAACCAAAAATAAGAAGGAAAAAACTTTATGCAAATTAAATAGAAAAGTTCTTATTTCCGGAATGGAAGTTTTCCTGCCTTGTCTTCCAAGGATGTGATTTCATGTTTAAATTTCAGTCAAGGTAACAGTTAGCTGCCAGCAAGTACAGATCATGAAAACTAATGCTCCTGGAGAAAGTAGTTCACTATGGGTTCTGAAGAGTCAGTGTAACTGAAAAGGGGAAGGGAAGTAAGAACATCCCCCTCAGTATAGCTGACTGATCAGCCTATTTGTATCATAAAACTGCACCCCAGGACACTGCTCTTCATATCTCTTAAAAAGGGTCACTTGCTAGAATGAGTGTTTAGCACTTAAAGTGTTGAGTTGCACAAAGGCAAATTTAGCACTGATTGCATGCAAACTGTGAAGTCAGTTGCTCCATGTCCTGCCTGTACAGCGTCAGTACCCTCACAGTTGCCCTCAGGCCTGCTGACAATCACACTACAGTTAAAGGGCATATGGCTTCTTAGCAGTTATCAGTAAAAGCTTTCAAAGATTGAGCAGCTTCTATCTCCCCTCCCAGTAAATTAGCTCAATCTAGCTAAAAAGACCAGTATAAATACCATACTCAAATACAAGTCAGAGTAGAACAAGTTTAAACGGATGGAAAGATTATAAAAGCAAAAAATATTTCTGTTCTAAAGAAAACTCCCAAGTTAGTTTAAACCTAACTACTGTGACAAGATAAGTGTAATTGTTTATCAGAAGCAGCTGTACCCAATGTTACAGAAGAGAAATTTATTCCCAATTGAGTTGCACAGTGGCAAGTCAATTCACTGCTTCATAACATAGTTCTTCCCTCTACAGGATCAATTTTACTATTTACCAACCTCACACAGGATTTTGGAGACTTTAATTTATTCATGCATTGCATATGCTCCAAGATCCTTGGATGGAAGCTGACAGAACTGTTCCAATCACAGTCATTGAGGAGAAGCACATGGAAGTGAGCTTTCCACCACAAGCCCAATTAACTGGCTTAGTCTTACAGTGAAATCTGTGATGGGGATACTCAGTCGGCAAACTGCATTCACAAAGGGTTGCAGTGAATTTGCTTTACAAACTAATGCTTTAGAAATGGGAAAAGAAAAATAAAAACGAGGGAGTTCTGATAGACTGGAGTCAAGCAATCAAAAGACAGGCAGTCTGACCACTAACTCCTTCATCTCAGCATTAAGCAACACAAACACGTACAAGGGTAATGCTTTAAGCTGCTCTTCCAGATTTCCAGATTTGTAATCAATCACATCATCTGCTCCAAGCTTTTTCACCAGTGTGCTGGCATCACGCGAACAAACTGCAGTCACGTGAGCACCCCAGGCCTTCACTAGCTAAAAACAAGCATGAAAAAAAAAGAGAAGTCCAAAGATTAAAATTTAGTGAAACACTGAGAACAACTTAAAAAGCCAAAGTCTCATTATATTTACATAACAAATGAGGACCATAAATAAGGAGTGGAGAGACTGTGTTCCAATAAGAGATCATTTGTCATACATCCCACAGACAAAACAATGACTAGAATTTATCAATATTTAAGGTGGTTTTGGGGAGTGAGGAGTTGCTGTGAAGAAAGGAAGGTGGGATTTTTTAATGTCATTTAAAGATACCAGGTCTCACAACAAATTAGACTCCAGAAAAAATACTTAGTTTGCCATCTGAATCTGCCAGCTAAATGTACACCATGAGGTACTGTCCAAGTTGCCAATTTACAAAACTGTCACCAGAACAACCATTAAATATTTTTAAATATGTCCTTTAAGTATTTCATGTATCTATCTTACTGTAAATAGGTTAAATACTAGTAACAAGAAAAAGAAGGAAGTCATCTCTGATTTACCATAGGGACAATATCAGGTTATCTTCTACTCCAAAAGCTATAGCAAAGTGAAGGATTTTGCTAGTTATTTCTCTTTTGGCATTTCAGTTTTTTCATGCACAGTAGTATTTTTTACTTTTATTCCAGATTAACTAACATAGTGTAACCAGGATTAATCAGTTACAAATCAAAACTCGACAGTGGCTGGTCAGCCTTTTGTACTGAAAGTAGTCACTTGCTTTATCATGGATCAGGCAAATAGCATACCACAAAACTTCTCCTGTAAGCCTCTTTAAAACCGTGTTTATGGCCTAGCAGCATGGAATGCAGTGATGCAATCACTCAACTTCTCTATTTTTTTCATATTCTTGAGACAAAGACGTTTCAGCATAAGATGACAGTGATTAGAATCAAAATCCCCAAATTAACTGAGAGCACGAGAAGAGGATGTTCCACAACTAATGGATCAACAAAAGAGCATGTTAACTCTACAAAGTTTAGAGCTACTGGAACAGACAGACAAAAGGGCAGCAGGGCAAAGACAGTGAGGGAAAGTTAATCTAGGCCACTGTGCTTTACATACACTGCACATAAAAGCCTGGTGGTCTCTCACATAATTTGACAAGCTCAATCGTTATGGTAGATGATACTTCATCAGTTTTTCTACTCATACACCAAGTTCTGTTCATATTTACAGAGCAAAGCTGAGTGAAAGATAATGAAAACAGGCTACGTATTTCAAGTCACAGCAATCAGAGTTTTCCTGTACCCAAATGATGAAATGAATCTTAGACACAATTTCTTTCTTTGAAAGTCCTTGTTTCCTACTTTAAACTAATACATTACAACAGACAGAAAGCAATAAATCTGAAAATATTTCACTTTCGGACATATCAATCAGCTCAACCAGACAGATTGATCAGTAGCTTGATATTTCTCTATTCCTTCTCTCAATTCCCTTCTCTCAACTTTTTTCCCCATAGTGAATCATTTGAAGATGCATCCTGGGCATGCTGGTTTATATTACCTGCACAGCAAATGTACCAACTCCTCCTGAAGATCCTAATATTAATATTCTGTAAGAGAAAATTAAAATATATTAAATGGTTCTTTAAATAAACTCTGTAGTAACTATGTATTCTAATCCTCCTTATACATCTCTGACACTGAACTATTTTAAGCAAAAGATTGTATTTGTTATTCAATGTTCTTCAAGAGTGGTTAACTCTTCAGATTGCCAATAATGTGACTTGATCATGTGTCCTGTGCCAAAAGCATTATCTCAGCATAGCCAAAGAGATTTCCTCATATGTGCTTTCCATTAAATGAGGCAGTGGAGCTGTCAGGCAGTAACATTTATCATCTAAAACCCCTCTACCTGTCCTCACTTTCCCAAACCTAATTGTTTAGTTCGGGACAAAGTCAGGTGACAGTGCTTTCTGTCTCTCAGACTCTGCTGTCCTATCTCTTGAAAAAAAAAAAACCAATTCACCAATATTTTACACAAATTGGTCTTATCTAAGAGAAAAAACAGTTTAGTATTACATTATTTAAGGACACTATGAATTTCAGAGTATATGGAAAGTAATTTTCCCATCTTGCATAATATTTATCTAAAAGACAAAAATACAGTGAAATACTCCCATCATGAATAACCTTGATTTTTATTAAATTATCTTTTTCTTTAGAAAAAAGGCAGTAGAATTTTTCTAGCTCAGTACACCTCAGCAAGAACTGTAAATGCCAGGTTATGGAAACTGGCACGCAAGCAAGAAAATGAAAGAATATATTATGAAATTATTAGCAATTGAGAGTTCATTTTAACAGAACACCTTATCCTAAATTTCAAAAAAATTAATGCAGGTTTACTTGTGTGAGGACCTTACTGCTAGCAACGTAAACACTGTTCAAAAATTTCATCCAGATATTTTATTATGTAAGTAAATATTAGAAAATGAATTAGTAGAAAGCCTTGCAGCTCAAGTTACAAACAGTACTTGGACTTTGGACCCATGCGTAATTCTAAGACAAAAGGAAGATTCAAGATGAAGTCCTGGCATAAGACTGGGGATCAAGTTTCTCACAACTTCTGTTTGCCAGAAAAATTTCAGAATCTTCATAAACTGGTGATATTCATGTTTTAAATGTCAGTGTGCTAGATGTTGAAGGAAATTGCTTTTTACAGTACAAAACTGTACTACACAATCTAGAGTCTCAGTTTACAAAAATTCTTTGAAGTAACCTAAGAGACTTGGCTGTGGTCACAGTATCCATTTTAAAATGCTTCCTCTTTTGTAACTGATCAGATTCTGTTCCCTCCCATTTCACTGATCCAAGCTGCAAAATTCAGATTAAGAATATGAAACCATAGTGCCTGAAGCTTTTAAATCTACCAAAATGTACTTATCCTCAGAACCAGGCTTCTAACGACAGATGCCTGAAGCAACATGCATATTTTGACTTTATTATACTTGAAAAGGCTCAGGGATCCTACACTCGACCCATCGTTATCCTTAAAAAGGACAGTCACAATTAAATCCTTTCAAAAAAACCTTTTCAAATCACCCTTACAATTTTACTCGTCCCTTAAAAGGCATTTTCATCCACTACACATTTTTGGGAAAGCTGTCATTTAAAATTGTACATTTTGCTCAAGGGATTTAGGTAGTGTTTTCAGTTTGGGCAGCTGCTTGGCTAGGACTTTTTTTATTTTCCCCTTCAATAAAAACCCTTAAGATTCTTCAGGTGGAAATATTTTCCAGATTCAGTTTGTTCCTGTGTTACAGGGACTATTTTCTACCAAACCTTCTAATTATAAAAACTCTGTCTACATATTGTGACTTCAGGAAAGCTCTTCATTTCAGAGACAAACTATGTCTGCAAAGGAGATCTATGTGCTGCAGCTCAACAGCTCAAGACACATTGTTTGGCAAAACACAAGCAAGAAAGAATTCGAAGGCACAGAATCTGTTAGAACAGTACTGAAGGACCACAGATGGTGGCAAGTGCCAAAGCAGGAACAGTTTTGTTTGCACTGCCTCAGGAAAACACAGCCAGGAGAAAAAATATCATAGAAACTACCTGTTCTCACTGCAAAGGTGAGCTCAGGAGTAACGTAAGGAACAAAAAAAAGGGAACAAACTAACAGATCACTTGACCTGGACGGAGATCCAAGAGAACCAATTCTCTCAAAAGAACAAAATGAATATTTGCACCCCAGGCTTTCCTCCCCCTTCTGACAGAGGCACAACATTCACCAAGCCCCATATGAGGCTCTAGCAGTTCAAATGATCAGAGTCAGCAGATCTGTCCAGATAAGCATACCATGAGATTTGAGAGTTTAGCCCTTCTCCCTGGGCCTGCTTGAAACTATGGTGTGGTCAGAAACTAGCATCAGAGAGCCAGGACCTGTTTCAGCTGGTGACCCCCCCCACCAAAACACACAGAGGGTGGGGAGTGGGTGTACAGATCAAGGACTAACATTTTGTCTGGATTATAAACAACTAACAATTTTCAGTGACTCAGGTACATGCAAAATAAAAATTAATGTATTTACTGAATAAATAAATTTTATATGGGTATATAAAATTAAAATTCATTTTATCATGCCAACAAAATGTCCTCAAGAAATTTATTTCTGGATCAAGAAGTGTTTACCCTATCAGGAATTTTTACAACCTACATTCAGTTGATACTTCTCAACAGATAAAAGGACGAAGTAGCACATATTGAAAAAATATTTTCTTGGGGTATTATACCATTCAAATTTTCATTGTAACAATATAAACCAAGAGTGTTTGTTTAATAGCTTACAGTAATAGAATCCAAGGTCCCTCTCCAGCATACTTAAAAGTATAAAATATTGCCTCTGTATTTATATAAAGACATTTACTTAATAGTAATGTAAGCACTTTCAAGAACTTCTCAGACTGTCACGTTGGTTTTTAGCCGGCATTTTGTGAATTCAGCAAGCAAGATATTTAACCGCTAGTGTTGAAAAAGCATATCCCCTTTCTACTGAAACAGGTCACTGGCACATATGAGAAGCTCTCCAGGTATCCACAGCAAGCTTAACCACAACAGAGTCATTTTCAACATTTAGGATAGTAAGAACATTCACTTTTAGCTTGTGCAAGAATATTGACTTAATTACAGTGATAGACAATAAAAATTATGGAGAAATGACTGGAATTATAGTGGAGCAGGAGACTTCACAAACAATGTGAGCACACTTCAGGTAACTTGTAACAACAAAAATCTGTGAAAGTGTATGCAAATGCAGCAGATACTCCTGTCACATCAATGTACAGTCAGATGCTGGACTGTTAGCAAGTATTTCTGGTAAGACCACCCTTCCACCTTAGAAGAGGTAAAGAAAATACACACCAATAGAAAAATCTCACTGTTTTTAAGATGTCTTAACACTGCAATAAAGTTCAGTGAAGTAGCTTTCATCAAGCAACACAGCTGCTCTGTCAAAATAAGACACACTCTTGTGTGTACATACATCCTTCTATACAGCTGTTTACATACACCCACAGGAGACAAAAAGACCAACATAAAATCACCTACGTAAGTAACTCCTTACCAAATGTATTATTTAAAGGAATTAAGAAACACTGTATAAATGCTTGTACTTTTAAATTGTTGTCTACAGAGTTGATGAAATACAATTTTGCACAGTCCCTCCAAATATATTTTCCTACAAGAAATTTTTCAGGGAGACAGAAGTACCATCACATAAGTCATTTGTTGCTGGGTTTACAGTTCAAAATGTCTAGGTAGGAAATATAATATTTTATAAGTACATTTAGTTTTTTTTGCTGAAATTTTGGAGCAATTAATATTGGAACATAAAAGTAGATGTTATATGTAAAGACACTTTATAAATGCAGTTTGAATTTTACTTTTAACAATTTGAACAATTAACTGAAGATTTGAAAGAAACTTTAAACAAGGCTAGCCTATCAACATATTTTTAGGTTAATTCTATTTACATGTGAAAGTCCAGAAAATTAAAAAGCCTAAATACTGAAAAACAAAGAGGCAATGTTATCTAGAATTTTAGTACTAGCTGGAAGTTAATTTCAACAACATTTCTTTGAAATTCCTTTAAATTTTGCAATTTCATTTTCTCAAAACATTGTTTATCTTTAGAACAATTATTCTATATTTTTATGATAAAATTTACTGTGACATATGAACGATCACTCACTCAATTACCTTCTAAAGATGTGGGTGAAGAATTTCAGTAGATCTAGTGTTCTGTGCAGTGTGTTGCATTACAAAGTATCAGCCAAAATAAGAAGGCATCAGGAATCTAGACTCCTACTCCCATTACTTTATGATTATATTTTTGGTGCAGCATAGTAATATTAATTATTTTTTCAACTCCAATATTTTTACTTCTGCCCTTACTTCCCTTCTGAAGATCTTGCTATCTATTTACTCAAACATCCAAAGGTCAAAATAACTGTGAATTTCAATTATCAGAAGAAAAATGGTATTTGCTCCAATCTTTCAATGCATTTTTCCTCATCTGCCATTGTCAGATTAACACACTGATAAAGCCAGTTTTTCTATTTGATTGGTTGTCTGTCTTGCACTCTCCTCTGCTTCTCTGCATTCCTGACCTCAACAAAGTTCTGGCCTGCAGGTCAAATAAGACTTGGTCACCTACTCATTTTTCCTCCACAATGCTGGAAAAACAGTCTGTTCCAAACGGCTCACACAGCAGGAAGCGAGTGAACCATGCCTCTGTGCTTGAGAGGGCTTTTTGTGAGTTGCCAAAATAACTCAGAGGATATGACATTTGGCTAACTGTTCCAACAAGCGAAAAGGCAAAGTCCCCATAAATTTCTAGAGATAACATCCTTAAATTCTCTATACAGTCCATACATTAGATATATATTGAATTATCACAGATTCATAGAATGGCCTGGATTGGAAGGGACCTCCAAGTTCATCTAGTTCTGAACACCCTGCCATGGACAGAGATACCTGTCACTAGATCAGGTTGCCCAGAGCTCCATCCAGCCTGGCCTTAAACACTCCCAGGGATGGGGCACCCACAACTTCTCTGGGCATCTTCTACCTCTATACAGTCACTAAATCGAGGAAGTGAGCAACAAGTGACTCGGTACACACTTCAGTTACAGACCTCATCTGAGCCTCCCTTAAAGAAGCCTCTCTCAGCAGCTGTGTAGATTGAACCAGCAGATTCAGGCAGCTCTCTTTGTGAATGTCATGATAGAACAGTCTTCATCACTGTTGGACATGTCTTAGAAGCAGGTCATCAATATAAAACCAAGAAACTTTTAGTTTTAGCACCAGAGCTATTTACTTACCTTTTCCCACTACAATTACTTTTGTTCAGTCCTCCCACTTGGTTCAGTGCAGACCACGCAGTGAGACCAACATATGGTAAGGCAGCAGCTTCTGTATGACTGAGACACTTTGGCTTAAAAGACACCTGAAATAAAATCATACCTAAGTCACACAGGAGATCCTATGTGACACTGAAATACTTAAGCAAGCTTTACTGAATTGCAGATTGTGTACTGCACTTGTTCAACCATCTTCATATCTAGCTGTAGTACAAATGAAACCAAGCATTAAGAAATAAACACTTATTTAGACACTGAAGAATAAAAATGCCAGTCTTTACAGCTTTGGGGTTTTGTCTGTCAGCCACAGTTTTAAAAGTTTACCTCGTTTCCACTGGCTACCACAAACTCAGATAGAGTGCCCTGCTTCCATGGAGGAATTGCTGCCCACACCTAAAACCAAACAGAAAACAACTATCAATTTTTGTAACTGTGCACATGATTGTATGTACACAGAAAAGTTTCCTTCCTTAAAGAAATCCTTTTTTTCTGATTTGCAGAATGTCTTCATTGTTTATTGGAAACTGATTTTAGCTTACTTTACACAAAAAAAAAAAAAATCACAAAACTGATGACTGTTCAATTGTACCACTGCACTGTGTATAAGACATAAATTTTCAAAAGCCCAGATTAAAGGGGTAGGGGTGCTTCAGAGTCAGAATCTGATACACCAGAACTGGTGAAATGTGAAAGCAACTGGTGAAGGTGAAAGCAAACAGCATCAGAATTTATGTCAGGACCCATGAAGTGGTTCTTGGGTGAAGGTGAAGTTCCTATCTTAAATTTCTCATGGAAAAACACAACTAATCCCTTCCTGTTAGAATTCTATCTTCAGTCAAAAATGAAGCTTTATTTTGAGAGTGCACTTATAAATAAATAAATTCCACTCTTCCTACCATTGCAATGGACAAAAAAACTAAAAATCAGATGAAAAATTAACTTGCAGAAGCAAGTCTCTGAAAGACTATGTTTTGCCAAGAAAAATGAAGGGAAGAAAGCATTCTAGGAATTTACTGCCAGAGAGGTCTCATTAAGAGTGCAACATTAAAAAAAAATTAGGACAAAAATGAAAGCTCAACATCTCATTGCATATTTTAACTATACATGTTAGTAAAAAAAGAGATTGGTGGTATCACCTCATCTCCAGGTTTGAAATAAGACACACTCAGTCCACATTCCATAACAACACCAGAGACATCTCGACCAAGTGTTAATGGAAATTCAGTCTCATCAGTTTTGAGTTTCAGGGGATCCCGCTTCATATTTAAGGCCGTTGCACCATAACCACCTGCAAAACATGAAATTAACCATGACAGTCCATACCGAGTTTTCATTTATTAACTGGACAATTCCAATTAGAAAGCACTGTCTGTACAAAATGTGCCTCATTCCATTATATAACTGAAGCATGCAAAAAATCTGCAATATTTTGTACTTTCATAGATTTTATAAATAAAGAGCAAATCCCAATCTAGCTTATTAATCCATGAGATGGCTCTCCACTATAAAAATAATTATATATGATAACACTGTCAGAAATTCTGAGTCGACTTGAAATGATCTGTTTTCCAACAGCATCACATAACTACAAATCCAAAGGAACTCCTACCTTTCCATTTGTCTTTCCAAATAAAGTACTCTAAAAGGCAACATGAAGATCACTGTAAAAAACATTACAGCACATCTCCTAACACGAGTAACCTGAACTTCTATTCAGTAAGAGACAGATAAATGCTGTGAAGCCTTGGAAATACCCCTCTAATAACTATGCTCAGCCTATAAAAAGTCTGCATTTGGGCATGTACACCCATTCAAGTGTTTGGACAAGTCTGCCTAGGTGCCCTACCGTGATAGAAAGTATCTTAATACTGAAAAGAAACAGACACAAAAGCAGGCAGCTTGAAAGCAGACTGAAAACATAGTTTCTTTCAAATACTGACTCAAAATACTAGGCGCAGCCCACCAGTTCAAGTGGGTCATTTAACAGGAATCCTCAGATAGCAAATGTACCTTAATCAAAGCCCCAAGTACATACAGAGATGTTTTAAAACTTATTAGAGACCCAAAACACAGATTACGGCTCTGTCAGCAGGCTTTCCACAGTTATATTTGCATATTCTACTGAACCTGGTTTGACGTGCCAGATCACTTCTCAACATGAGATGTAACGTACTCTACTACCACAGCTTCCTTCTCCTGTTTTGAATCTTGAAATTGAGTAAAAAAGTCTGATTAAATGTTTTGAATACAAAGACCCGGGCAGTGAGAGACACAGATTTCCTGGGTGAGACAAGAGCAGGGACCCAAACATCAATTCGGGATGCGCATGGCAGTGAACAACACGGTTTGTATTGGGTCACACGTGCGGACTTCGCACTAGCTTTGACCTTCATCCCCGTCCACCTCAGAGCGACGGGACACCCAGTACCTCCGTGCTGTGGGCGCCGGGGCCGTGACAGCCCCCCCGGCACGGCCCCCGCACCCCGGGCCCGCCACTTACTTCTCATGCTGAGGTCAATGGGGTTCAGGCTGGCGGCGTGAACCCTAATGATGACCTCGTTCGGGAAGTGTATGATGGGGAACACCATGTCCCTGGTGAAGCGCAGCACCTCGTTGCTGCCGTACCGGTCTATGACCCAGCTGGGCATGGCGGTCCGAGCCCGCGGGGAGGCGCGGAGCCCACGGGCCGGCGGCCGCCCGCCTGCCCAGCGCAGCGCCCGCCTGCCCGACAGCCCCCGCCTCAGCATGGCCGGGGCAGCCGGGCCGGGAGAGCCAAGCCTGGCCGGGCCGGGGCAACCGAGCCGAGCCGAGCCGAGCCGAGCCGGGCCGGGCCGGGCCGGGCCGCGGTACCGCCACCGGGGCCGGGCCGCTCCCGTTCCCGTTCCCGTTCCCGTTCCCGTTCCCGTTCCCGTTCCCGTTCCCGCTCGCCTCCGCGCTCGGCCGCGGCGCCGCCCGCAGCCAATGGGCGGCCGCCTTCTTGGCGCGCCCGCCAATGGTGGCGCAGCGTGTTGCGGCAAGATGGCGGCGCCCAGTAGCCGCCCCGTCCCGGTCGCGGCGGCTCAGCGGGCGTGAGGAGGCGGCGGGTGTGGGCAGGCATGTTGCGTTCCTCTCTCCGCCAGGTCAGTGCGGCCAGTCCGCCCGCCCCGGGTGCCGAGGAGCGGGTCGGGCTCGCAAGGTGACCGGGGCCCTGGCGCGGGATCTGTCACCCGTCTGCCCTGAAAGAGGGGACGCGCTATTGTGGGAAATTACATAATTTTCCTAAAATTTTAATCAGTGGCAGTAGTTAGTTAGAGTCGGGTTTTTCCCCCCTTACAGTCTGTTGTCGGTTTGATCTTTAAATCACCAAAGCTTCGAGTTTCTCTGGACTAGGCCTGATAAGCTTCTACAAACAAAGCTTGAGAGATTTAAAGGTTAGACACCTGGGATCTCAAACTTACGGTGCTTCAAATACACGTTGGAGAAACCAGAAGATAGAGAGGAGATTAAGAAAGACATTAGAGCCTGGAAGTTGGAGACTGTCTTAAGGAAGAATGATAAGAGAACCGAAGAATGTGGACCAAATTAGGCAATGAAAGACAGAACAGTAATTAAATGAAGAGAATCATGTAACTTAGAACCAATGAACGTCTTTTTTTTTTTTTGCTAAAATGTATAAATACGTAAAAAGTCATGAAAGGCACATATGTGGCTGGGAGGATTCGCTACCTATCTCTGGCCAGAATAAAGCATTCCCTGGCTCGCTGACACTTAAAAGGCAATGTTAGAGGGTTTCACTTCTTCCCAGCTGTTTTTGGTGACTCTTTCAGGTGGCCGCGGCGTTGAAGGAAGGACGTGTCACTCCCACGGAGCTCTGCCAGAGGTGCCTGTCCCTCCTCAAAAGCACTAAGTTTCTTAATGCCTATATTACTGTAGCAGAAGAAACCGCTTTGAGGCAGGCTGAAGCATCAGAGGAGAGACACAAAAGAGGTACGTTTGTTTATAACTAGTATCAGTCCTTAAAAAGCTGCTGCTGTGGAGCTCTTTGTATTAGATGAAGCATCTTTTCTTTCTAAAGCAGGTGTCTGTGCTGCTTGTTTGACTGCTGGGGGATGAGGCTTGTGGTTGAGGTTTCTATGGATGTACGCTTGGCACCCAGGAGAGTAATTAATTCAGAAATCAGAGTCAGAACCTGGACCAGCTGAGGCACTGCAGGTTAAACAGGCTCTGTGCCTCCCTGGCAGCACTGCTGCTGGGTGCCTCTTCATTCCCTCAGCAGTTTATTTTGCACATGTAGCTAGCAGCAGGTACCACGAAACAGGCAGATATAGTGGTCTTTCACAAGCCTGTTGGCTGGAGTAGGCAAACACCTGGCTTAGCCCATCGAGTTTTTAATTAAGAAAGCAAATTAAATTAAATGCGTTATTAATTGGTGAACAGAACAGCTTTCAGTCCTGTTATCTGCAGCATTTAGGGGCTGACCATCCTCATTTTCCTTTGCATTCCAAACAAGAGAGGAAAGGTAAATTTCCACGTAATAGGGTACTTTTTCCCTTCCTGGGTGATACTTGCTGCCCTCTAGCAGCTTAAGAAAGTTTTGTTTCCTGACATAGGCCTTTTAATTTTAATTTTAATTTTTTTTTTCTGGATGATTGATAATTTAGTCACTTAGTAGAGACTTTCTCTGCTTTAGTAATTTTTTCAGGTCACGTCTACTGTGTATGTCAAATAGGCAGAGTTTATGGCTGCCAGCCTAGTGATTGGTTTAGCCCATCTATAATGGGCTGAAATAAGCACTGTGTGGTCACATTGAAAGGGGTATGGATACTTTTGGGATAGCTAACCTGTATAGAAGCAGCTGCCTGTCTTGCAGGCGTAGGCATATCTGCAGAGCTCTTAGGCACATCTGCAGAGCCAGGTCTGGTTTGTGCAGAATGCTCAGTGCTAGAGTTGGAATGGTTCTTGAAAATGTAACAGACAACCATCAAATGCCAAGCAGATAGTATTCTTGCTTCCAAAAACCACCCAAAGGAATATGAACAATAAACTGTAATTGATGAGAAAGCTATACATACTATACTATACACGCTTCGTTTTAATCTCTGTTGTCTTTGCAAACATTCCTAATGCAGGTCAGCCACTGGGTATTCTAGATGGAATTCCTATTGCAGTAAAAGACAACTTTAATACAGCTGGCATTGAGACAACATGTGCATCAAACATGCTAAGAGGTACAGTAAAGCTTTTAAAGTAAAATCAATTCTCATTTCAGAACTCTTACTCTTTAGAGGGTTTATGGAGTGGAGTCTTCCAGAAATCTAAATATTTTCAAAAAATGAGCTGGACTCATTTGAGGAAATAGACTTATCCAATTTCACTGGCCAGGTTCATCTGGTATTACAGATACATCTTTTTCTTATAAGCACATTATCTCTTTATTTATTAGTTACATGCTTTTAACAACACAGTTTTTATTATAACCACTATACTAAAATAGAATTGCTCTAAAATTTGCGTTTGCTTCACGTTACTTTTAGGTCTAGAGGAGAGCAGTCAGTACTGTTCTGCCTACCAAAATCCGATTACAGGCCTTTTTGTTGTTGTTGTTCTGTTGATAATTGTAGACTTAGGTAGTTTTTTCATATGGCTGTAGGAAGAGTTAACATTAACAATCTTGACATACAAACATATTGTATAAGGCTTTGTTTTTTCCTAAGCTCATTCTTTATTAACATGCCATGAACATTTTCAAGGCATTAAAGTGTTTTCATAGTAAAAGCAAAGGTAGAAAACATTTCTTGTATCTATTTTATTCTTTAAAAAGTAAAATTCTATAAAGTTTTGTGGAAGATAACACAGTAAATTAGCAGAATCCTAATCGGTTCATGGGGTTTTTAGTAGCAGAAGAAACAAAACATGACTTTGCTATTTTAAAGTGTTATATTAGCTGATTTGCTTTTCCTTAAAGCACATGAGACCTGTTGTGATTGATTGCAATGAGTATTACGAGTGATGTCCTTGTTCCTGTTAAAGGTGGGGGTGGAGAAACCCCTGTCAATATTCACAAAATGAGTTGGTTATTACCTGAGATCTCACGTCACTGTCATGGTTCTCATCCTAGGTTATGTAAGGTCTGAGTGTGGCGAAGGGTGCACATATTTGACCACAAGATAGCCAGTTAGTATTTCACCTTGTGGTTAACCATATGCTGCTTTATCTCATGGTAATGGGTGATATGTTAGGATAGATTAGCACTTTCCTGTAAAGAACTTTTTCTCATTTCTTCTTATTTTAGGCAGTTATTGCAAATTGGTTGAATGCAGTAATTTGCTACCCTTGTGGTGTCTTGTTTATGTGAAGCCCTTAGCCCCACACTCTACCATGGATAATCCAGAATTACTGGATTGTAAATTGTTGGGCAAAAGAACTGATGCTGCAAACTAAACAGCATTTGGTTAGTTTTTGCTAAATTTTGAAAATTATTCATGTTAACGTGAAGCAAGACTCTGGCACTGTGAATTGACAGTTCTTATGCACAGATAATAATTTTGAGATGTTCAGAATAGCTACTTGTGAAAAATAATTTGTATTTCACAAATCACTCTTAATTGTCCTGATTGTTTTCAGGTTATGTTTCTCCTTACAATGCTACAGTGGTTCAGAAATTACTGGATCAGGGAGCTGTGCTTTTAGGCAAAACAAACCTGGATGAATTTGCAATGGGGTGAGTGATGTTTATTAATTTTAATTTGTGATTGTACATAAAAAAGAATACACACAATCTGTTCCAATGTACCTGTAATCCTTAACTCCTGTTTCTGTGAGGCTGAACAATAATGAATATTTAACCCGTGAAGAGTATATAGAGTTGCATGAACTTCTCCCTGAGCATTTATACTGTTGTGTAAATGACACAGATGTTGAGTTTTATAAACATAGTGTTCGACTGTAGCTGTGTTTGAGAGGGGGGAAGTGGTCCAGCCTTTGTAGAAGGCCAAGGACAAGCAGCCTTCTTCCAGGTACAGTATTGTGTTAGTAGAATTGGTTACAACACAGTTAATTGCTGACTTTTTTCTTTCTCCTTACTGGTGGGAGGGAAACTCCTTCCTTTTTGCCCTTAGCTAAGTATTATCATGCCCCCAGCGGCATCCACTGCTTCTGCCAGTCTGCCACTGGAGTAATTTGTATGAGTACTCCCCAGTTTGCTGCAAACAGCAAAGAGCAACGCTTTAAGTTGCCAGAAATAATGTTGGTGACTTTTTTGTCAGGAGCACATTGAAAAATGCCCTTACAAATTGATTCTCCAGCAAGTCAGTGAAGGCAGCCAAGCTGTAGCCAGGAACAGCATCGGGTTGTTAGGGTTGGGGATCTCTGTCACACCAGCTACTGGGTCTGGAAGGGAATATCTGGGATTTTAGCTACCTATGAGAAACAGTAAGTGCTATGTTTTGGTTTTATTAAACCTAAGACAGAGGTGTGATTGGAAATTCATATGGATGGAGTGGAAATACTTGGACTGTACTGTTTTGAATTAAGTAATTTCTGTGTAAAAGAGATATTCCTCAGAGGAACAGCAGGCAAAAAGCATGGCAAAAATCTGATTATGCAGTATTACAATTGGTCTAAGCTCATTAAAGCTTAGGATTCTCATAAAAAGGCTTATCCTAACACTGGGTTCTCACTTCTGGTCTGTGAGTTTGCATGATCTCTTATGCTAACACCAGCATAGCTACACTATGAGCTTGATGAGGGAGCAGATCCAGCTCCAAAGTAATGATGTCTCAGTAAGGTTAGTTCTCAACTGATGTCAGCTGCCCTCTCTGTCTGATGATTTGGCTAATAACACTGGCACCTTGGAGTCAGGGGAACATGGCATGGAGGTTGTGAGGAAGGAGGAAAATAACCCTTGCCTCTTGTTCTGGTGGCAGCTCACATTGAGGTGACCACAATCTGACTGAAACCAGTTTCTGAGAAGCCAGACTAGCACTCTGAACCAGGGAACTGTGGCCTCAGCAGGTGTCTGCAGAGTGAGTAACAGTGTGTCATTTCTAGAGAAGAGCTTATTCCTGCTATTGTGGAGCTTTTTCACCACCTCTAGCAGCATGGTTTTCCCCATGACTGTGGTCTTGATCAAGTGCAGGGTTAGGAAAACAGAATGTCTTTGATTTGAAGGAGATGTGCACCTCTACTTTTACATAGCTTAAATCAGTTTTATATCTTTGGGTTACGTTTGTTCAGTATCATTACCAGAAGTTAGAAAGAGATAGAAGTTCAGATTGTGTGTCAGAAAGGGATGAAGAGCTATGAACTTTACAGTTCTGTATAACGTTGTTGAAGTTGACTGCACATGGATTTACATACACCAGCCTTTTTGTGTTGAAATTGAATTTGCTAGGATGAAAGATGAGGATTTGGATGAAAAAAAAAATAAAATTGCTGAATACGATGTGTCATCTGTCACTTCTATTTGTATTTGTCCTGTCTATCTTAGATCTGGGAGTACAGATGGAGTATTTGGACCAGTCAGAAATCCCTGGAGTTATTCAAGACAATATAAGGAAAAATCTGTCCCAAAATCCCATTCTGAAGACAAAGAGCCTGACTGGGTAATAACAGGAGGGAGCTCAGGAGGCAGTGCAGCTGCTGTGTCCTCTTTCACGTGTTTTGCGTAAGAAGCTTTTAAAGTCTTTCACTAAATGTCTCAAAATATGTTGGAATGTTTTAATTTTGTAATTTTCTCAAAAGCTTGTTTGAAATGGGAGGGTTATTGGCACTGGAATGCAAGAATTTATTTCAGCATCCCTAGGTTATTCGTGGCATATCATGAAGCCAGAATTAATCCATGCAGTCAAATATAGGCTTATTCATTTCAAGAGTTATTCAGTGTCCTGATATGGCCACTTCGCCCTGTGTGAAATGAAATTATAATAGCTGTAAAGGAGTGACAGTTTTATTTCCACATAATCTCTTAAAAGTCTTATGGGGTTTGTGACACATTTTCTTCCTCAATGAGTGAGTTACGCAAACACATGCTGAAAATGTAATTCAGGAGATCCCTTAATTTGTAACAGTATAATAATCTTTCCTCGCCTCCTTTGGTTTTTATCGCATAGTTGCATAATAATACATGAGATTTGGGATCTAAAACCTTTCAAATCCCTGATTTAACAAAAGCATACACAGTACTTCCTACACAGATACTTAAAAACTTGTCTGTTTTAGTGTTTGGGGGTTTTTTTGGCGGGTGTGTGTTTGGGGTTGTCTGGCGTTTTTTTTCCTAAAGGAATATAAACAAGCTGGATTTTTTTAATGGTAATTATTAACTATGGAATAGCCAACATACTGTTTAGTAAATCAGTTGTCTATACCATCTTCCCCATCTAATCATTAAAAGAAAACCGATCCTTAAAACTTTACACCTTACATTCTATGCAGTTTTTAGAATTACATGGTTGAGCGTGTTTTATAGAAGATTATTTCAATTGTGCTCTTATTTGGAAGGTGTTTAAGAATGCTTTCTAGTTACTTTGTCCTGGTTTACCCATAGACTACATTACAAGCATCTGTTTTCTTGTTAAAATGTTTGTTAATGTTGATTACAGCTTTTCTTAATTATTTTTTTAAATGATACATTTCTTCATCTCATTGCCCTTTGCTAGGATATAGTCTACTCAACATTTTAATACGGTTGAAACTGAATTCAGTGCAGCCATTCCCAAGGACTGCTGGTTCTTGTCATGGGCTGACCCTGATAGGGTCTGGCACCTTTTCTTGTGTTGCTGGCCATACTGAACTCCCATTTTGTGCTACTCAGCACATTGTCAGATCCAGGAGATTTTTTTGTCCAGCTATTTTATAATGTATAACCTATTGTATATCCACTCTATTAGTGTCTTTCAAGCACCAGGAATACTGCCAGTATTTGTCTTTTCAATTTGAGATTTGGATGTACAAAAATGGTACAAAATTGAGGATGTTTTGTATCAACATATAAGCTTTGAAAAAAATTCTACTTCAGCAAAGTCAATTGAATTGATTCAGCCATCTCAGAAACAGTTGCCTATGGGAAAAGTCATATACTCACTTCAGTAAAAATTATACCTACTTCTGAAGTTTAATTTGGTTTTCACAAAGATTTGAATGAAATCTGCCCTACTTTTTTAATGGTACTTGAGTTAAATTTATTAAAAACAAGAGAAGAGCGTTTCACCTGTGAACTAAAAAGGAAGGCAGATTCAAAAAATAATAAAAAAGTACTGTGTCCTAATTGTACCTAAGCTATTGTAAACTGGGAGTTCTGATGCTATGCTTTGCAGTTTTGGAAATAGGAAAAACATCCCAGACTTTCCAAAGTATGCCCTCTTGTCAGGGGGCAAGAAGTGTCGCTATTCTTTTGTATACTGGAAGATGCTGATTCACAGTGCATTGGCTACTGAATAAATAAGATGTCACTGTTGAAAATTGTACCCTAAATCACATGAGATGTATCTTTTGGTGTCCACAGTATTGGAACAGACCAACAGAGAAGGCAGAAGAAGGTATTTGGGGCCATCTTCAGATGGTCTGAATTCTACCTGTTTGCCTCTGTGAAGAGAATTGGGCTTTCCTGATATCTAATTCAGAGACCCTAACGAAAATCAAAGAACAGATGAAAAACAGGGAGCATAAAAAAGTTTGGGTGGTGTGATTATGACTTCTAATCTGGAAGAATTCACAGAATTTTAAATCCATGCATCTTAAAGCCACACATTCTTATTATTTGGAATTGTTCTGAATTATTTTACTAATGATGATCCTTTTGAAACCATAGAGCCTTAGGTTCAGACACAGGAGGATCTACCCGAAACCCTGCTGCTCACTGTGGTGTAGTAGGTTTAAAGCCAACATATGGACTGATCTCTCGCCATGGTCTCATTCCTCTAGTGAACTCCATGGATGTGCCAGGAGTCCTAACCAGATGTGTGGATGACGCAGCAGTTGTGTTAGGTATCATTACCTCATATGTCTTTGTTTACAGCAGTGTCTCAAAACAAACTGTATTCTGGCTAACTAATGTGCATTTTCCTGTTCTCCATATGTCGTGTCATATTTCAGGTTCACTTGCTGGACATGATCCTAAAGACTCTACCACAGTTCAGGACAACTTTAAGCCATTTGAACTACCCAATTTGACTGATGTCAGCAAGCTCTCAATAGGAATTCCAAAGGTAACCTTTAAATCCTGTCAACAGTTGTGGACAGGAACAACAAATAGGACACCTAACAAAAAGTATTTGTGTCTTGCCCACCACCTCCCAGTCTCTTGTGATTTAAAACTGTGAAGACAGTACAAGCAGCTCCTGGAAAAAAGCAGTATTTGCTCTGTTGCCTCTTCAGGTAATTTGGAGTAAACGTATGCTAATGTGCCATCTAAAACATTGTGAGAAGCACTGTCAGGAACTTCAAGGGAAATGGGGAACTTCAGTTCTTGGTTCTCTCTGTTGCTCTTTCATTAGTCACCTCTAACCTCAGACAAGTTGCTCTTGCTGCCTTCTCACACAGTGAGGTTGGTACTGGTTTGTGCAGTGCTTTGAGATACTTGTCTAAATGGCACTGTTAATATGAAGCAGAATTTTAAAGGCAGTTGAATGGCACAAGGAGCTGTGATTTGCAGAGCTCTAGTAAGGATTGAAAGATGGCTGTAATCTGGCATCAGATGTATGCAATTCAATCGTGTTTGTAACTCTAAGGGTACTTGAAATTTAGGAACAAGATTTGGGGCTCCAGCCTATTTTTAATGTAATAAAGGCTCTGTCTTCAAAGCAAAAATGTGAATAATACCTATTGGTGTGATTCTTGGTTATTGAGTGTGCTAGAACCGGCATACCAAAATATTTAATTTGGTGAGCAGAGATACCACTGACCAATTATTCAGGACCTGTGAAGTGCAAAAATTACATGCCTAGAAAATTAATTAGCTGCATACTGGGTAGATTTTGATAAACCTAAAATAGTGGTATTGGTTAATTATTTATATCCTTTGGACAGATGCTTTCTACTGCTGCAGATTATCCTAAATGGATACATACATGCATGCATTAAACATGGGTCATAGCTACTCAGAAGTCAGACAGTATTATGACCCTTTTTGTGGGTTAGAACTGAAGCAAGTATCTTCTAAAATAGAGAATTTTAATAGAACATCTTTAACTTAGCTCTTTAACAGCAATGTAGCTTATTTAAGTCTTCCCCCAACTCTGATTATAGTTATTCTTTGATGGGGTTGTTTTGTCTGTTTCACTGATGGGTGCCAGTTACCACTGATATGCTGTGGCCATAATTTCTTTTTATCTTTCCTACTAACAGCCCTAGTTTTAGGATTTAGACCTGAGGAATTTCTAGCCATGACTGCAGAGCAGCTCGGCACAGTCTCAATGAATAGCTAAGTAAGGGGATAACTGGGTAACTTCTCCTTTAGGAGAAACAACTGAAATTCCATGATTGCGATATGTAGGTTGATCCTACCGAGATGAACATAATACTCTTAAGAAGACTGAATCCTGTTAATTTAATACTGCTTGATTGTATAGTATTTAGTAGATGCAAAAAGCTTTTAATAAGTACTTAAAGTCATATAGTGGTAAGATAATGGTTTCAACGTATTTTTAGCAAGGATTATTTGCATTTTGGGTTTTACGAGAAGTAAACCGGTTAGTTAAAATCACTCTCCTTCTTGTTTTTCCTCTAAGGAATATCATGCACCAGGGCTGTCTAGTGAAATTCTGGCTCTCTGGTCAAAAGCTGCTGACCTCTTTCAGAATGCAGGTGCTAAAGTGGTTGAAGTGAGTCTACCACACACTCGTTACTCAATTGTCTGCTATCATGTGCTGTGCACAGCAGAAGTGGCATCAAATATGGCTAGGTTTGATGGACTGGAATATGGTAAGGCCTTTGAAAAAACTTTTTTCTCAGACAGTAGAAACATTGCTGGATGCCATGAAAAAGTGTTAGTTTTTATAAATGTACTTTTCATGGTTCAATGCTTGGTGTTATTTCTCCATGATGGAATAGACTAAAAAATCTTGTCCAGATAAAAATGTGTAAGTAAATAAATATTTTAATATATTTTACTACTAGACATGCAATTGTCTGGGCTCAAACTCTGGTTTAGGATTTCTATAATAAAACAATTTTTACAGAACAGTAGCATGTCAGACTGCAGCAAACAATGGCCTGTTGTAACACTATGTATAACCTTACCTGGTGTTATTAAATCTTAAGGATTACAAGAAGTATTAATGTCCAAAATGCTTTTTCTTTTCAGGACACCGTTCTGACAGGAACGAGTCCACAGAAAGTATGTATGCTGCAACACGACGAGAAGGTTTTAATGATGTTGTAAGAGGAAGAATTCTATCAGGAAACTATTTCTTGTTGAAACAGTAAGCAGACCATCTTGAAATTCAAATTTGCCAAGTTAACAAATTTTTAAGCAAATGGTGATTAATTGTTCATCATGACAGGAAGAAAAAATTATCCTTACACTAGTGGCTCTTTGTATATTTATTATTGCTTTAGCTATATAATATGTAGTGAACTGTTAATAATGATTGAAAATGTTTTCCCTGAGTCTTACCAGTGAGCCTCCTAAATTAAATATGTAAACCAACTTAATGATGTATTTCTCCCTACCAGAGTATTACTGGCACCCATTAGTTAAATTAAGCAAAAATCTCTACCCTATGGTATGATACTGAAATCATATTGAAGCCATTACTGCTGTAGTGCTAAAAGTTCTGTAGTTGTTAATCTCATTAAAACTGCCTAGAAAAACTGCTAGTACATTCTAGTGAGGTCTTCTAGAGAAAGTAAAAAATACAGCAATTAAATTAACTGTTGCAGTTCTTTGCCTCAGTGTACAGGGAAAGAGAGGCACTGACAAAGCTACTGAACTGATGTCTTTACAGAAGACAGGGTTTTATCCAGCTCACGAATAGAAGCTAGAGTGTGAATCAATTTTACCTTTTTTAGTTTTCGATCCTTATCCAACAGTCCTGATTTATGTTAGTAGAAGTGCTGTTTTTCTCTGTCTAAATTTGTTCAGATACTAACAAAAATATTAGTCGTGTAATCAGTCTCTGTAGTGCACTTGCTTTGAAAGAGCTCTGTCAGCATGAGTATTCATCAGATGTGACTTCTTAATTGCTCTCAGAGACAGGAATGTTGTAAGTCAGTCTGTAACAAACAGCTTTTATGGAATGCTGATATTCCTGCCAAGTGTGCTCCTTCTGCTTACAGCTGTCTGGATCAGCTTTCCTAAGGCTGCTTTAAAATTCATATAGTTAACTCTTTTGTGAAGGCATATGCAATTGACTTCCACCGAGATTGAACAGGGGAATTTTTTTCCTGTTCACAGTAAATTAGTTTTGAAGAACAGAGCACAGGGTTCAGAAATCATTCTTAGAATAAATAGTAAGGAAAACCCATCTGTGTCTCCTGTAAATGTTGCCTGTTACAACTTCTTTTTATCTTGCTTTTATCCCTGGAGATACTTAAAAGATGTGTGGATGTAGCACTTAGGGACTTTGAAGTTAACAGCTAGGCTGATTTCAGAAATTATTGTAGGTCAAATTCCCATGATATAACTACTTAACTTGAATCTGCTGTTTATTATTGATTATAATAATTTTTGGTGCAGTTTTTCAGAATCTTAAATCTTTAGTCTAAAAAAGAAGCCTTTGGGCAGTTTTGGTTCTTTTATCTATAAACACTCTGGCATGCAGCAGTTGCTAGTACACCCTTCCCTTTCTTTTTTTCCCCTTTATTTTTGCTTTCTTCTCTTCCCCTCTTCCCTGTTTTTCTTCTTTTTGCTCTTTTGCTGTTTTCTTTTTTTGTTTTCCTTCTTCCTCCTCCTTTTTTCTCTTTTTTTTTCTTTCCCAAATAGCTGTGGGTTTAGATGGCAATTACTTTTGAAACTGAACTTCTCTCCATTTAAGGATTCCACATTTACCAGTTCTGCATTTGAAGTCAGAAGAAACAATAGACATAAAGCTGACTAACATGTTTCTGCTTCTGAGCTGTTTAAAGATGGAAATCCATAGACCACATGAGAAAAAAAAAAAAGGTTAGGGGAAAAATAAGGTCTTTAGAGTATTCTACAGAGAATTATACTACAAACACATACATAGTTTTAAGTCCATTTGGAGGCCTCCACAGATAATGGGACTTTTTCATGTGCTTCAAGTATCTTGCTGGATTGAATCCTAAATGATTACTTCTTATATTTCAGACCTGTTTAGTTCTTTATTGTTTCTAAGCTTTGCTGGGCTGCTCTGCAGTGAAATTAGGTGGGATATCAGGAAAACATTTTTCACCCAGAGTGGTTGGGCACTGGAATGGGCTCCCCGGGGGAGTAGTCACAGCACCAAGCCTGACAGTTCAAGAAACGTTTGGACAATGTTTTCAGGCACATAGGGCACATTCTTGGGGTGTCCTATATAGGGACAGGAGTTGGACTTAATGATCCTGCTGGGTTCCTTCCAATTCAGAATATTCTGTGATGCTATGAAATTCAAAACACAGTTTAGTTTCCAAATGGTCATAAAAGTATTGGTTTGGTTTTATAAGGGTTGCTTTGATTATTGTAAAGGTTTTGTTTCCCCCTCACTTTCCTTCAGCTGAATGCCCTCGTCTCTTCCTTCTCTGACAGCTTTGCTGCTATGAGAGTGTAAACATCATATGTGATGACTAAGCATCCGGTATATCAAAAACCTAAGTGTGAGTCAAAATTTTATCCAAGAGGAATACCGGGCTTGTCGTTTCTTTAGTACCTAAGAAATTAAGTTCTCTATTTTCGGAATTAAAGTGTCAGGCCCTCATGTCCATATTTCTTTCTAGGAACTATGAGAAGTACTTTATCAAGGCACAGAAAGTCAGACGTCTCATTGCCAATGACTTTGTGAAGGTTTTCAGGAGCGGTGTTGATGTGTTACTCACTCCTACCACTCTGAGTGATGCAGCACCTTATATGGAATTCATCAAAGAAGACAACAGAACCCGCAGCGCACAAGATGACATCCTTACACAGGCTGCAAACATGGCTGGTGAGTAGGGACAGGAATTGAACTCTTGTTTTCCCCTGCCCAGTCATTTTTAATATCTTTAGGTATCTAACCTCCGCTTTAGAATCAAGATATTCCACCCCCATGTTGTAACTCTTACAATGATAACCAAGTGTAAAGATGGTTTATTAAATGCTTGAAAATGTAAGACTAGATTTCAGAGTGGGGCACCTTGGAGCTGAGTGTAGGTTGTAGGTAAGGTGAATCCATTCAAGTTCTACAGATAGAAATCTCTTTCTAAGGAGAACTGATTACCTTTTCAGAGTATACTGACTCCTTAAATCAGTCTAATTCATTTCTTGTCATCACCTAGCAGTATCCTCAGTCCATTGACTCACATTATTTTAGCTAGTCTTTTTTCTCTACATAATTTTTCTTCTGGTTCTGTTAGAATTGTTAAAAAAATTACTCCAGCCACTGTTTAATAGTAAGTCTTTGCATGTGTGTATCTTTTTTTGCTTCAGGACTACCAGCCGTAAATGTTCCTACAGCTCTTTCAGAGAGAGGCTTGCCAGTTGGGCTTCAGTTCATTGGACGTTCATTCCAGGAGCAGCAGCTTCTCACTGTAGCCAAATGGTTTGAAAAACAAGTACAATTCCCAATGATCCAGCTAGAAGAAGTAGAGAGACATGACCATGGTGTCTTTCAGCATCAGAAATCTGCTTTTTCATAACACAGGACTTGCTAGTCAGCTAAAGCAAGAAAGCTGTGGGAATGGTCTAAAGATGTATTCCTGCAGTTAATTGTCCTTTGCAGAAATAATAGTCTGTTTTAAGAAGACCTTATGCGGTAATGCAGGATGGAATCACAACTTGTTACTGTGTAATTAAGGCAAAGTGAATCATTAAGTAAGCATGTCTGTTATTAAGAACCATTTCTAATTGATATTAAAAACACCAAGTTGAAATTACATATCTTCTGCCTGTGGAGCTGATTTTTTCCATCCCCAGAGGGTGTGTAAGGTATCGGGCCTATTAAAGAACGGACCTGCACTTTTGTGTGAAAATTTCATGGTTGCCAAAGGGCTTCATTTCCTTCTTCAGCATAGACTTTTGTAATGGCAACAACCAGACAAGTTCTGTTGGAACAAAGGCATCAAGGATCTGTTCACCAAGAATTAAATACAAAAGGAAGTAACAAGAGAATCATAGAAATGCTTAGGTTGGAAAAAATCTTTAAGATCATTGAGTCCAACCCAGCACTACAAAGTCTGCCACTCAGCCATGGCACATCTGCATGTCTTTTACATCATGCTTAATAAGGTTACTATGAGAAAGCTAAATCAGGCCTGAATTTAGATCCCTATTTTATCAAAATTCAAGATGTGGAGATGTTAGGGAATATTTTTATTTTTTTAAATGAACTGTCTCTAGCTATCTCATGCAGGAGGTGAAAATAACCTCCAGGTTTAAAAATCATGCAGATTACTCTGGTAACATTCATGGGAAAATTATGAATTCTAGATTTCTTCTGTGGAAATATGCCTAATGGTCTTGAGTACTTATTTTCTTTTTTTCTTCATCACTGTTCTTTATAATCAGCACTTAAAATGAATACTTACTAAGAAAGAGATCACCTCACTCAGTGTAACTCTCCATAAGAGTAATTGTACTGGTTTAAAGGTAAACCGTCAGGAGAAATGAACTCAACTCAAAAAGAGATTACAAGTCAGAGTTACAATTTAATACAAAGATTACAATAACTACAATGATACAGAGAAAAAATCGGATTTAACCCACAAAAGAACAGATGTATAACCGAGCACCCTGGGGCATGAACAGAATGGTGTTCATTGGCCCCTGTGCTGAGCACCACATGGTCCCTCTGAGTGCTGAGTGAAAGGAAAGGAAAACTTGTTGGTGAGGATCATGGTCACGGTCTGGTAGAGAGTGCCAGTCGCAGTCCTGTTGAGGTTCTGATCCTCCTCTGGATCCAACGAGTGGTACCAAAAGTCCCAAAACCCCAAGGTTATAAATGCTCAGGTTCGGGTTGGAATGTCCAGTACCTCCCCCAGGCTGGGAGTTTCACAATGGGTGATTTACTCTGTGAGTCATGGGATATTCTTGGAATCTTTGATGGCCCATTAGCAGACATGACCCCCCAGGCTGGGTGTGAAGGTGCTAATGCCTCCCCTATCTCCCAGGGTTCTTTAACATCCAGCTTGTAGCCTGAGGTATCAGGTGTGCCCTGGGCAGCTGCTGCAAATGATGCATTATTAACAGTTCATAGAATGAGTGTAGAATACACAGTTTTTGTTACACCCACACAGTGATAAACTGATCCCAGCCACTGTAACTAAGACAGTAATACCACCTATTCCTTCAGGGGCAGTCATTCAACTCAGTAGTAATTTGAACTGAATCTCCAAACCATCATGTTGTAGACTGGAAATTACTAAACAGCAAATAACCTGTTTTGAATGTTACATTTTCCATTTCTTGAAAAGTAGAAAAATATGAAGGATGAAGCTTGTAGATTTGTTTTTGCATCAGATTCATTTTCAGTCATAGTCTACAGCATACACAGATGTAGAAAGTATAGGGTGGGGGAAATGACTGAGATGTAGTCTCATATGGAAACATATGGAATCTTCATGAATTATGTCTTGTCATAGACTATATTGTCACGGATATAAAAAAAGAATGACCTTATTTCTAGAAATTGCACGTGAAGTGGTGAATTTTCCATACCCCAAGGTGAGTTATTTCAATACCTTTCCCACATGATTAAAATAGTACACAATTAAAAATCCCACATGACAAAAATTTAAAAAGTGAAATTAAATTTTTAGATACTAAAAATCAAGGTACAGCCTGATTCTGTCTGACTTTTTCCACAGAACAGTCTTCAGGGAACCTGATCTTTCTGTTAGCGGGTGATGCTGAATTGAGGATCCCAACAAACTATATTCACTGTTGTCTTGTTCAGTAACTTAGATATGCTGTAATCATACATCTTGTTTTACAGCAGCTTGCTGACCATAGCTCTTGGTGAGGTTATCTGTTATCCAAGTTGATACACCTGGATATATACTTGAAATAGCAGCTCTTTGATCTGCAGTCATGTCCCAAACCCAGACCTACCGCTTGCTGTTTCTGAAAGTAAAGGTCAGTGTCTTTTTGCCAGAGCCTGAGATAAAATTGTGGCTGTGGAGACTGTTCCTGGAGGGGCATGAAGCAGCTTGGAGTGTTACAGAAGACAACAAGCAGAGAATTGTGCTTTTTTTGGAAATTAATTCTGGACTGACCCATTGGAAAATCCTTGCTTATGTTTGGCAGTCTTTCTCTTAAAACTTTGTCTGATATAAAGAGAAATCTGATGGAAAAACTGGATCAAGGAAAAGATCCCTATCCTATGTTTCCCAAGCAGCTAGAGCAGGGGTAGGTGAAGGGGAACTGTCCCTATAGATGCACTACTTTTTTTTTTACAGCAGGACTGATTTCAGTCTTCAGAATCCTCTAAACAACCATTTGGATGATCATAGCAATTGGTTGTTCTGACACAGGTCCTTCAGAGTTTCTTCTGGCAGATTTCTGAATGTAGAGTATCTGCAGTGAAATACACAGCGGAGAAGCTACAAGCAGACAAGCAGACATCCATTCTGTGTGGCCTTTCTGATAGTAGTTGAGAGCCATCTTGGAATTAAAGGTTGTAGAGACTTGAAAACCAAACTCCTCTGTAAATACTTAAACTTCTGGACTATCAGACTCAAGGCAGCCTCAAAAAGATTTCTGCCCTACTCCCACTCCTACCTGCTTTGCACTTTTGGGGACCATATGCCTAATGCTCTTTCTTCCCTTCCCTTTCTAAGGCTGAAATTTCACCAAACCAGAGGTAAGAACTTGGGAATGACCATAGTCAAGCAGCTTGAAAATGGAAGCAAGAGTTCCTTATGTTGTGCAAGAGAATAGCTAAGAGACTTCTGCTCTTTTCAAATTAGAAAAACTGTTCAAAGTGGGTCACTCTGGGCCCCTCGGCAGTTCCTGAAGGGCCTTAACACCCCAGCCTACCCCTCACAACCACTACACTTACAGGTATCCCAGAACAGAGCTTTGTGCAGCTGCTCCCAGTGCCAAGTCTTGTCTTCAGAGTTATGAACAGAAAAGTTTCTGTGCCAGATAATTAGACTCTTAAAACCCCTTGTTACAGAAGTAAAGGAATTCCAAGGAGCAGGAAGGTCTGGGGGTAAAACAAAAGAACCCCAAACACCTGCCTATACAAACATTTTGTACAGCTGCCTTGAAAAACTATTTACTGAAATAATAGAGTTGGAAGTTTCATGGCATTGCAGCACAGCCACAGCAGGGGGTAGGTGTAACCTTAGCACACAGTGAGCCCAGATAATTCCAGTGTTTCCTGAAGGAAACAAAAGCTAGAGCTTTAGCAAACAAGCAGTCTGCTTTTAGGTGCAAATTGTTTTTTCTTCAGGTAATGAGAAAATGTAAGGACATTGTATAGTGGAAAAGTAATATCTGAGAAGAAAATTGTTAAGAGCTTTTTGCTTAAGATGTTTTTAAATACAATTGCAATCCGATATTGCGGCTTGGGTGGTTTCCACATGTGTGTTTTTCCCTTACCCTCCTTAAGAGCACTCAAAATAAGGAGAAATTCAAAGCAAAATTTAACCTGACTGCTGCTGCTTCTCTGTTCCCGCATTTCTCAGTTTTCAGGCATTAGGTACCCAATAATAACTTCAACTTCATTGTAGCTTCTAATTACATAGTGCTAGTCACTTCCATGACTTCTATGATTCACCTAGGAACTAATCTGTTTGGAAAGCTGCAATAGCGAATGGGCTTTGTAGCCTACTTGGGGTGTCCCACAGGCCTCCCCCTCAGCTTTGCCCCCCAGAATACTGGGAGCAGTATCACATGTACAGATGGGCAACAGAAAAAGTAGGAAGGGGTATGCACAGCATGCCTAAAAATCTCTGCTGGGGTTATATGGCAGTCATACTTCATGTTAGATTGATGCCCACAATGCCACCAGAGAGGGCAAGGAAATAAGCAAAAAAATCAGAGGAGCAAAAAAGATTTATCTAGTTTTGTTATTTTTCAGTCTGTCTCTCAAATTAAAAAAAAAAAAAAAGATATTCAGTTACACTCACAAGCTTCTTAATTAGCTCACCACACCTTCGATTTACTAATGTCCAAGTGCACTTAGCGATTCCAAGCTCATGTTTTTTTTTCAAGTAGAAGAAAGGGTTTTTTCCCACTCAGCACAGGCATCCTCATGTACAGCAATAAAAGATGTCTTTTGCTCAGCAGTGCAGGGAAAGCAGCAGGAACACATCCAGGGGGCTGTGCAGGTCTGCATGACCTTTTGTAGCCCAGGCTGTGATCTGATACCAACACAGTAAGGGTGTAGAGTCACAAGCAAACACTGCAGCACAATATGTGATGAAATGGACTTCAAAGAGCGGGGGACTGAATCTTTCTCAGATAAAGAGACTGTTCTTGTATGTCACAGCCAGTGGTGAATGGATTTGTGTGCCCTGCCTTGCCACACTGATAGTGACATGTGGTGCACAGGCTGCTGTCATGCGTGCCAGCTCAGACTCCTGGGGTAGCAACAGAGACTCCTGGGTTAGACGTCTCTCCTCAGGGGATGGTGCATTATGGGGGGAGAGGAAAGGGGCAAGGGGACAGGCTGAAAGGCTACTGCAGGAGGGTGTGATAAGGTAGTGTGGGCAGAGGTAGTAGGTGGTCACTATTGGCTGGCAGCAACTGGGCACCTGCCTGCACTGTACTGTGAACTGGAGCAGCTGCTGTCTGCTAACACTAATCTCAAAGGGGAAACAAGCTCCTGCACTGCAGTGTATGGAGTAAAAGCACAAGGCTTGTCATTGTGCCACCCAGGAAGGGAAGTTACAGCTTGGGAAGTGACACAGAAAAGCACAGAAAGGTTGTCTAGGCAGGCTGTGAAACACCAGGAGGTAGAAAACACACAAAAGAGGGAAAGGATTCATAGAAGTTGCTAACTCATTTGAGAAGCCAGAGACTTGGGAGAGGAAGATTGGAGAGATAAAGGCCATGGGTTGAGGAAGCACCCAGAGTCACAGAATATTCTGAGTTGGAAGGGACCCACAAGAATCATCAGAAGTATTCTGGTGAAGGAGGGGGCCTGACTTCATGTTCCTAAGTTGAATTCTTTGCAGGTGGGTAACTTGTGAATCGTACCTCCCTGAACAGAGAGTTTGCTTGATTCAGTCCAAGACCACAATGTTTAAGACTTGCGTTTGCAAGCTGTTAGTGCCAAAGTGAAGGCTACTCAGGCACATATAATGCCTGGCACAGACACACTAAATATGTGCTTAACAAAGACGAAAGCCAAAACAGGTTATTAACAATTTACTTCAGGAAGCCTAAGACCTTGTGCGCTTGATTTCTCTTCATAGATAACTATTTCATGCAGTCATATCCATAAACTTATTAAAATCTATCTAAAGAGTATTTTTTGTTTCTTTCTCCTATTAATATTTCAGAATCTTTTGTTTAGAAACTTAAATTACGGCCAAGCCACACACACTTATTTGCTCAAGGCATTATTGTTATTTTGTTTAAATATGCCTTCTCACTTTTGTGTAATTCACTCTCTTATTTATAGAGTACAGTTGTGTTCTTCCTTAACCTTTCTTCTGCTAGAGCAGTTTACTCCTGTAGAGTGCCCTGTGCTAATCCCTGTAGCTGTTCACTGCACCTGCTCCAGCTGAATCCTTGTCTTCCAACACAGGTGACAAGTATTATAAACGGAATTTCAGGTGCAGTTTTACAAGTACAACAGCATTAATATTTCCCTGTCACTCCTGAAAAATTCTTCTCCAGAACACTCTAGAATCACACTTATCTTTTACTCAGGCACTTTACACCATGCCGGTAGTTCAGAGACAATTTATGATTAACCAATGCACTCGGGGCTTGCTCTGCCTCCACTGCTTTCAATGGATAAGCATTTCTCATATGAGCTGAGAGCTCATTATTAAGCCTCTAGGTTCATGACCCTGCACTCTTTCCCATCACTGCTATTCAAGTTATTGTAGTTTTCCAGTTTTTCCTGTAGAGTCCAACTCTCCACTGTTTTGACAGTAACTCCCAGCTTCATGTCATCAGAAACAAAGAATGTGTCCTTCAAATAACTTTCCTTATCACCATAACTTTACCCTCATTGCAATCATTTTTCAAGCCATTGTTGCCAATGGTCTTAGGGGAAAATAAAATCCAGCTTCTCCTGTGTGGCCTCTGTAGATCTCACCTGTGCCCTGATGAATCATGATGATGCACCCTCCTACTGACAACAGCTAAATACAGGTTGAGAATCTGCAGCCATCCTTAACAAAAACTTGGGATTTTGGCCCTCACATGATTGGCTTGCTTTGAAACCTAAAAACAGAGTCCCGTTGCAATAAACACTGTTCAAGGATATCAAGAAAAGAACTTGCCCCTGAAAAGAGCTTGCTTCTATTGTGCATCTATCCAAAACCCCTATGAAAACCCCAACAAAAAAGCCACCCCAGGATAATGAGCTATTGTATCCACAGCACTGGAAACATAAGAGCCTGAATGATCTACTCTCAACTGTGAACAATGGAAACATGCTGAATCACTAAAACCAAATCTTCAATAGGCAAAATGCAGCCTTGTCACTAAGACAAACTGCTAATAGCAACAATGAGGCTTGGAACAGCTTGTATGGAGCCAAACTGCCTCTCATACTTCAGCTGAAGTTATCCAAAGCTGAGCAGGGAGGTCTCCAGATGGTTACTGCAACTGGGCTTAGAAGGAGGGACCACTATGTTACTTTCTTGTTCATACACAAAATGCAGAATTTTGTTTAGTGATGAAAATGAAGACTTACCCCTAGAGGCATGGATAGGATAAGCCGTGAAGGAAAATGGCATCACTTACACCGGGAAGATGATACTACTATGAAAGGATATTGTATTCATAGCACTTTGGCAGTTATTAACTCAAAAAACAGGGAGGGGGAAGCACAAGTGTGTTGCAAAATTTGTGCTGTGCTTTTTTCTCAGAGCATGTAAAACAAATGTCTTTTATGTAAGACAATTTTTTCCAAGAAAAAAACATCTAACTTCAGAGTATTTAAACAGACAGGTAACAAAATTGTCCAGTGCAACCCCAGTCAGGAATGTGAAGGCAGAGGGATGTCCACAGTGTTGAACTGAGCTGTAAGCTACATTTAGGGTGGAATTTGTGTCTGTCCCCTGGGCTTCACAACCACACTGACGACATGGACTTTACTGATACAGTCTGGCTCAGGGAAAGCACAAAATACCTTAAAAAAATCCTTCAGAGAGAAGCATCATCTCTGAGTCATCCTGCCCACTCCCAGGGACACCAGCTTGCCTGCTGGCAGACAAGCAGAGGTGGGAAGGTGCTGGACTCCACCTGCTGGGTTACACAAGTCAGAGAACATGTTTAGGTGGAAAAGCTCTCCCTGAGAGGGCTGCTCACTACAACAGGGCAAAGGCTGTCTTCTGGGAGACTTAAGGGCAGATCCCCTGACTCTCCAGAAGACTTGACTTCCAAGGACTCTAGGAGAAATTTGTATTTCTTCATTTCCCATCCCAGTCTGGAACCTTAAAATGATCACAAGGTTCTCAGAGCACTCTTAGTTGCATGCACATAGTGAGTGTGAGGAATATATAAAAGCTACAAGGGCTATGTGAAACAGACTGTGCAGTCAAAGTGATAACATATCCCAAGGTCTTCCACAGAGGACATGCCTAAACATCCTCAGGTGGGAACAAAAACACAGGTCTGCTCATGGCTGTTTGATTCTGTTTGGTCTCAAAGTATCCATCTGACAGAATCACCCTCTAAGCCAAAAAAACCCTCCACATTCACCCTGTGTTGTAGCCAACACTGCTGCACATCTTTGCCATGAGACCATCTCACCTGAGGGCAGCCCAGCAGGACCACAGCACATCCTGTCAGGAGGGACTCTCTCACAGAGCAAGCAAAGAATCTGTACTGGTCTTCAGCCAAAGAGAGAGGAGATTACATCTTCCTAGGACCTCTCTTGGGGGAGGAACTCAGTGAAACACACTATTCCTGAACAAAAGTACTCTTTGTTTTGTCCCCAGAACACATACTGAGACACTGAAGGTGCCAAGTGTATATCTGCCACTCAGCATGCTTTTCTTGAAAATCAAATTGTCCTTTTCTAGTACATGCCACAGGAGGGAAGGACAGTAGCGGGGAATTTGTAGCATGCCTTAAAAAATGAGGGGAGACAAATGGAATACCAAAGGATGAAATAATTTTTGCAAACAAGTCAGCAAAATATTCAAATACATTTGGTCTTCAAACACAGTTACATTTACAAACAGCCTCATGAAAGGGAGGTGTGCTGCTCCTGTTCCATTGCGTCAGCAAGACTGGATTGGAGCACTGAAGGATTAGGACTAGATCTAACACACTTTGAACCTGGTAAAAAACAGACTTCAGCTGAACCTGCACTGAACTAGTACCCTAACTGAAAACACAGAAAATAACATTTCCCATTCTTCTTTAAAAGTGAGACCCTAAGACAGATTGTGGCATAGAGGAACTAAGACTTCCTGATGAATCTGACTAATAAACATGGAATTCATTGGTGGATCAGAGATGGCAAAGGAAACCTTTCAGAACCGGTTCTGCTTGGTGTAAATAGTCATGATGTTGTCAAGAAGAGACATCAGTAAATATAGTAATGCATTCTTTACTCTGAAAGCAGGGACATTTCCTAAACCATTAGCAGTGGCTTTCATGAGCAAACTCACTAAAAAGTCACGTTTCCATGCAGTCCAGTGCTACCAGAGTGAGTGTGCTTTTGAATTAACACACTTTGAAGCACTTTTAGGACAAATACATGAGAATTTAACTCATCTCAAGGTCCAGGTCTTACCGCCAGAAATCGCTGTCATTGCTCTAACTATCAGCACAATGTATGGGTGAGAGAGAAGAAGACTAAATACCACTTAGTTAGTCTATTGATCTATTTAATTTTAAAGTCTTTTTTTCTAGGACCTGATGCAAGCACTAGCCTTTTTCTATAATTATCACTAAAGAACATGGACAAGAAACAGTCCTGAAAAATTATGAACTCTCATAATGATGAAATCTGAAAGTGAGTTTCATTATTCATGAATAGCCTTTGGAGATATCTAACTGTTTCTATAAGGCTAACACTGTCAGGTCCCTACCCATATGCTGCTTTTGTAACATATGATATATTTTTCTGTTTTCAAGAAATTAATCTTTACTGATAGGTAGGATGGACTGGTTTTCTCTGCTTTACTGTGGAAGACCAGCTGCATAGAGAAACTAAAGATACAGTTTTCAAACTGATCTTTTCCAGAAATGACTTAGCTGTCTACTTGTGGCACTACTTCAGAAAGCTTGGTCAGCCCTGAGTTCAGGTTGCCTTCCAGAAGCCTGATGAAACATTACAAGGACAAGACCAGTACTCAAAGATTGCACTTGCATCATTTTGCAATAAATAATTTTTCTTGCTATTCTGCTGAAGGAAGCTGTATTTATTTTAGTGTGCTATGCTGCTTTTGTATCACTCCCACTTTCTACACAAGTGTCAAATACAATTCAAGTTTAAAAAAAAAAAAGTCAGTCTACAATTCTAAGTTACAATGGCAACATTATAATATTTATCAGCCACCACTTAAAACAACATTAAAAAGCTCTCAGGTTAATTTGTTGGGAAGCATTTTTCTATCAATCTGTTGACACTCCTTAGGTTGTTTTCAAATTGTTATCAGTCCAGTCCCTCCACTGTGGTTTCTGCTATTCTTCCTGTGACTAAGATCCAACAGACTTCTGGTTGGCAGTGCCCACTGAAATCCTAACGGGTCTAACATGTTAGCTTCCTCCCCTCCCCCCTTGGGGCTTCCCCAGTGGCCACAACAACACCCACCACAATAGCCTCATGGTCCCACACCATTTCCTGGGATGAAGTTGTGCATTTTCTAACGTTTAGCTGCCATTTAGCAATCTTCCAATTTATTGCCAGAGGGGAAGATAAACAGTCATATGAATGGCTATGACATCTCTCTTTTTTGTATCTATAAATATCCTTAAGTCCTTTCTCTGCTGTTAGTGACAAAGTTTTTGTTTTGCCAGTGGCACCAGTAGGTGACCAGAAGCACAGCTGGGCTAAGAAGGGAAGATGGATTTTTATTCTTTAAGACAGATTAGAGCTGAAGTGTGTAGTATCTTATCTCACGTATTTAGTATCTTACCCTATGGAAAGAGCTGTATCAGCTTTTCTGGTTAGAATTTTATGTCCTGTATTTGTCACGCTCAGCTTCCCCATTCTTTCACTTGTTTTATATTCACAGAGAGAAGGATTATTGTTTTAATAGTTCCCTCTCAGCCAGGATGTTGTTGTTTTTCTTGAAGCTAATGCACCCTTATTCTTTCCAAGTTATGGCTTATTAGGCAGCCTGTAAAATATTCTTAGACATTTTACAATTATAATCTACATTTTTTTCCCCCAACTGGATTGCCTTCCACTTTGTGAAATTGTATCAGCTAAAGCAACTAATTTGCATTTTGTTTGCCTTGAACAAATATAATCAAGTTATGCATATTTTTATTTATTGTACCACTAATTTTTAGCACTGTGGTTCCTCGCCTCTTTTGTTTGCTGATGCAGAAGTCTGCTCTGGACTTTCCCTAATATCTGGAGCAATCATTTTTAAGAAAGAAAATTAAGAATGTTATATGGTGATTCTGAAGATGCTTTAGTGCTGGCAGCATGAAACTGCCAGAAAGTGGCATTTGGATTAATATCTCCCACAAAACCCGTAACTTTCCTTTTCCTCCGATACATTATAGATAGTAACTGAAAGAGCCAGTCACCTATTCCCCATAAAAGCAAGGGGGTTTTGGTCTCACAGAGAAACTCCTACTCCACTTTGCACTTTTCACAGTGGGAAATCAGTCCACAAGATAATTTCTTTGTCATTTGTCACTAGTAAATTAATCATGGGGTTTGGGGGGGGGGGTCTTTGTTCATAGTGTGTCATTTCTCATCCCCTTCTGTCCACTAAATCTTTTTTAAGAGATTATAACCAGTGATTTAAAGAGTTCGGTCACCCGAAAATTCCCATCAAGTTCCAGCAATGCCATCCCTTATTGAATTGACACTCATAAGTGAGAAATTCCAGTTTCTCTGTTTATTATCTAGGAGCCTCAAATTGGCTTAAGCAGCTAAATAATTTCTCCTTCTCATGTCGTTGGGCATGTGAGTTGATTTTATTCACCACAGCACAGCTTGGGGTTAAATGGGTGCTTATTTGTTTCCTGCCAGTCCCTTTCTCACAGAGGTAGAAGCAGGCAGAGTTTCCCCCAGTGGGTTCAGTGGCTGCCTGCTCACCAGAAACCCTCCAAGAAGAGGAACCTCCCTTTTGCCCTGCAGTCAAAGGCAGGAGACATTAAACAAATTTATGCCTGCTGCCTTTCTTCAGCATGGACAAGTGGTTTCTGTCATTACTCTGGTTAATACTTGACAATGTGCTGGCTTGCCTATCCCTCCCCCCTTAAAACAAAACCCAACAAAATCATGCTCCATGAGTAGTATTTGCATCTCAGATGAGGGTAATCAGGAATGAACCTTTAAAGCAAAAAATATTTTTTTGTGTGTATCCATATCCTTACTCTTAACTTTCATTCTCAATAAGAAATGTTACATTAAAAATATCAGAGGGCAGCTAAAGGTTGAAGTCCTTTCCATTCCACATAAATTCATCCATTAATGATGCAGTCCTGTCTTTGATTTCTAGTATGATCCCAAATTTCATCAGGATGGTTATTCTGTATAAGCAATCAAAACCACAGAAGCCCATCCTTGAATTTGGTGCTGTGTCTTACCAGAGAGGTCTTGGATGACAAATGAGGATGGCTTTAGCACTCTCCTGTCAATGCCTTGTAAAATGGTCCTTTTACAGGGTCTGCTTTAAAACAGGACAAATTATTCTTACAGATTGCAATACAAATCATAGTGTAATTAGTACTTAACAGCAATAATGAAAGACAGTGAGAAAAATAGTGAAATAAAAAGAGGCAAGCCCCCAATTTATTCTAAGTAATTGCATTTCCACCTATTTGTTTAAAATCTGCCACTTTTAAATCTTGTCATCTTGCCAGTGTAGTAGCACAATGTTCTGCTGCTAGCCCTTTATATGTCTTTGTAGAATAAAAATCTCAGCTGCAGTATTCCCTTACTCTCAGAACAGAAATTATTCCTTCCTAATCCAAATCTCCTAATGGCTCAGCATTTTTTGCTGAGATATCTTACATCTTCTTGGGAGATCAAATAAGCAGCTTTTCAGTTGAGTGTCCTAAAGGAACTATTGTCTCTATACAGACACCTTAAAAGCCAGGACTTTTTTTGCTCCCACATCTGAAGCATTTTCTTACTTATGAGATGTTTAGTGCATTCTCTGTAACCACTTCTTACTCAGTTTGCTTAGCCCAATACAAACCTCACAGTTAATGACCTTCTCATTATTTCAAATGCTTAGAGGAACTTGATTCAATTCAAGGCCAATACCACTGCAAGGTTATTGTAGCTCTAAAATATTTCCTTGTCAGTCAGAAAGAAAAAGAAATAAATTTTTTAAAAGTCTAGAAAATAGCCACAAAGGACAAAGGTACAGGCTCTGTTAACAAGCATGGCTGAATAACATCCAGGATTTTATAATCTTTCATCAGGGCTCCATGGAGCTCAGTATTCCCCCAGTCCTCCAAAATTTAAGGGTTTTTAGTTTTGGATCTACGTCTTCAGATCTGTGGCTATGAAAACATGAAACAACTGCAAATCGCTACAGTGTTAATTCCCAAATTTGGCAGCCAGACTAAATCAGTGCTGTTCAGAAAGCATGAATTGCCTCATGCATTTCAATGGTTCCTTGGTCACCAGGCTGTAGGCAACAGTTTGGATAATGAAGATTTTTTTAGCTGTTTCACCAACAATGGTGTTACTAAAATATATTCCCTTTTGAATGCTGGTTCCTTTCTAGCCAGTGGTCAAAACCTCCCAGGTTCATCTTTCAAAATTCCTATGGCATACTGATGAACTGGCAATATGGACATTTTAGATAGCATGAAACCCAGACACTGCATAAAACACTGAATATACAAGAAGCATCAGGAAAACAAATTTATGAACATATTATTCTCAACTGTACAAAACTTAGCAATTTTCAGAGTGGCTGCTTAGACTTTCCAGCCTGTCCTGACCTCATGTCATGGCAGCCAGGAGCACTGATGCAACCTTCAGCTCCTGCTTGTCAACCAAACATTCAGGTCTACATGACTTGTGTAAATTGATCTGTCAGCAAAAGAAATTATCAGCTTTACACTGCAATGGAAAAGCTTTTGCTTTTTTCTGCTATACAGGAGGGTACATGGAGAGCCTAGACTTGTTGGCAGAGTCAAGTGTTGGTAATATGTGTCAGGATCAACTTTGTTTTAAAGCCAAACTGAGTTGGGAAGAGTTCAGTTGTTCTAGTTAATGTGGTTTATTTTGGGGTTTCTTAGTTCGAGTTTTTTAAATACAATCACCCATGCCAGGACTTGTTACCTGTTTTACTAAAGTTTGTGTGTATTTCCTTTTCCACATGGGAACAACTGTGCCTTACAGAGCACCTGTACAGTGTTGTAGTAACCATGCCCGTATCTGTGGTTGTGTAAGGGACAGACAATCTGGGAAAACACCCAAGCACCTGAAATCTTCTGGTTTTTTCCGGTACGCTGGTTGCTCTAACAAGGGCCACTACTTTTCTTTGCAAACCTTGCTTGCTTTATAATGTACCTGCTATATTGAGCTTGTACTACTTTTTCTATCTGACGGGCCATAACAGAATAAACTGTGCTCTGTAGGCATGCCTTAAGGAGCATGAAAGGTGAAACTAGAATAGGTGCCTGTATTTTGGAGCTGCATTTTAAGCAACAGCTACTCCCTGACTTCTCCATGGCCAGATCACAGACAGGACAGTTTCTTTCCTAAAGCTTTTAATGGTTTCCAAGGAGCTGCTCTGATCAGCCTGCCTTGCCCACATCCTTTACTGCAGTTACCAGGGACAGCTCAAGTGAGGAAACCTGCTGGCACAAGCAGCGAGGATGCAACCAGTTCCCAGCAGCATCCATGGATGCTGTTCCTGAACCAGATTCATGGTTATTGGGAACTAATTAGTCTACTTGGCAAGCAAAGGCCTCTTCACTTAGCAAGTACCATGCATACTGTAAGGAAGTATTTTCCCCAAATCTGACTCCAAATCCCACAGGACCACTCAGCTCCATGTTCAGAGATTAGACCTGCCCAATAGCTACAGCTCTGCACTCCTCTTCCAGTGCCACTGGTACCTCTGCCAGAACAGCACTGTGCCACATCTTCTCTTTGCCCCACTGCAGCATCACTCACCCCAGAGCCCCAGGTCCTTTGCCAGGGCAGTAGACATACCAGCCCATGCCTCCTCATTGCATTTTCCCACAAGTGATCAGCTGTGCAAGCATTTTGCCCTTCCAGATCAAATAACCTGACCCAAGGTGTCTCACATGATGGGACACAGGGAAATTGAGAAGTCTGAATTGCTGTGGTGTCACCTTTCTAAAGTGAAGCACCTGAACCAACAACATTTTTATGTTTTTCAAGCCTGGGGACTTGCATTTTTTGATCATTCCTCAGGGGGAAAAAAATGCAGTAGAACTGTTCTTCACAAAAACAGAGGACAAAAGAGACTGACAACAAAACAGAAATATTAGTATTGAGAGTATATATATATATATATGATTTGGCTGAAGCAGCAGGAGGAGAAGGTCTAACTGAGAATACCATGTGGATACCTTCAGATTATCTCCAGACTAAGGTCTCAAAGCCACACTGATGTGCAAAAGATTCCATCCCATCAGTGAATGAAAAAGCATCCCTAAATGCCCATGGCATGCTGCAAGCTAAGCAAAACTGAGCTGCTGACTTTGTGAACATGTGTTCAATGTGATGTAATTGTCATATCATTTTGCAGTGCACCATCAAGAATTTGAGCAGGAAGAGCTTTGTCTTCTCTGCTCTGTGACTTAAAAGCCAGCAAAGTACATTATTCACCTTCTTCAAGCAGCACTGCCACTGTGAGTATTAAAGTGACAGTGACTAAAAGAACTAATGCTTATTTATTTTTAAATCAATGCTTCACATCTACTTGGGTTCATGGAAGAAATAAAACTTCTAATCTTCCAGCTATTCACCCAACTGAAAAATATAAATATACTTGAAATATTTTTTAGGGCATAAAACTGAAATATGCTTCCTCGCTACCTCTGATTCTGTTCTCTGCTATAAACTAAAGAATCAGAATATTATGACTATGGTCATGGTATTTTTATCCAGGGTGGGAGGTAAAGTCCCTTGCTCTCATCAACCTTCTGTATTGCTGACATTCTTGACAGCTAAGCAGTCGTGACATACTGACAATTTTAAAACAACAGCTGCCTGTTTATATAGCTTGAACAGATACAGTTTTCTCTAGGAAAATGTATCTTCTGAAAGTTCAGAATGGTAAATAAAGTCAAGCCAGGTTCAGCAATGGCTTTCAAAGAAAATATTCTGCAGCTCCCAGTACTGCTTCCCATCCCAGTCTCAAGGATAAGAGACATAATGAGAAGTGGCTGCTATTTAGGAACACCAGCAGCTACTTTACTTACTGGCCACCAACATCCACAGAGGGCACAAGCTCCTGCAGAGAGCTGGTGTTCCCCAGGAGCTGCAGCTCTGCCAATGTCACCTTACCCCTTGTTTCTTTTTCCACATCATTAACTGTTAAACAGGGAAGAAAGCAGAAGCGAGTCCTGCTGCCCTGAGAACAGCAAAACATCAAGAAGGGATGGCTACATTTCGTCAATCCTCTGCTAAAGCAAGCGTAGGGGACGTCTTTGCCAAAAACAAAGCAAGAAGAAGGCTGGAAGTGCTTCTACAGAAAATAAATATTCCTAAAGCTCTTTGACTTTCTTCTGCCAGCATGTGCCTGTGTAAAGCAGGCTTTGGTAGCAAATCCTCACTGACTTTGCTTGACAGGACCCTGCTGAGATCACCCCCTGTGTGCCAGCAGCTGCCTGAAGGCAGTGGGACAACAGGCACAGGCAGTAGGACTGGGGTGCCCAAATGGGATGGCAGCTGCTGTCAGAGCAAGCCTGCAGGCAAGTGTGGGGAGCATGGCAGAGTCAATAGCTGGCTCCGACTCCAGATTTTTGGTGGGCTGCACTGAAGTTTCAAAGTACCTTTGCCATTTCACCTTAACCCCAGAGGCTCATTTCCCACCTTCTTGAAACTCTCTCAAGAACTTGTGAGTTTCCCTGCTGTAGTGGATGGCTGTCTCCCCACCACACATTCACTATTTTGAGCCCAAAACAGTTTCCAATTTTATGTCCCAAATGGGAATTTCCAGCTGTAACCTGGCTGCACTTTCAGTGCAGCAAGCAAGCAGGATGACTGGCAGCCACATGATTTGCTCTTGACATTGAACTGTTTGTTCTTTTCACATCTTGGCTACTTCTACTGTGCCTAAGCATCGCTCATAAAATATAAGGGCTTGAAAATGTAACCTACAAAAAGCTGCAGAGCTGTTTGGCTGGTACTTCTCAACAATTAGATGCTTTTTAACATTGTTAGTTTTGGTTTCTAAGGGTCTGTGTATCCCAAACACACTGGTGCAGCCGTATTCTGGTCACACAGCTCATTGAGATGCATAAACTTGTGCCATACTCTACCCGGTTCCCTTCCTCCAGGTACCAGTTGCCTCTGAGGCAGTTGTATTGATCAAAAAAAAAAAAAGACGAAACCAGGGGCATACCCAGCTATAGATGCTATCTGACCTGAAAGGAGGCTGGTTAGGATTTTAGAAAGTTCTAGGCAGACTTTTCATCAGTTCCCTTTGATTTTAAGGATATCAAAGGATACATGTGAAGGTGTAGAGGAGCAGAGCAGAAGCTGGGCTTTGCCATTTGCTTTACCAAAGCCTTATTCCCTCCTGTGAAGGCCAGCCACAACTGGGTTAATACTGAGGGTGGCAGTGCCACCTCAGCTCCATTTCCTCCCTGAAGCTTTGGGATAGTGTGCCCTCCTGGAGGCACCAGGAGGAAGCAGACTCTGTACTCTCCCTTGCAAGGGCTGCAATCACAAGGAACTATTCAGTCACTACAAATAAATCTTTTTAAAGTTTATTTCCTTTTGGAATGGGCAAGTGTCAAAAATTGCCTCCTGAATGGACTGAGATACAACTCTTCTGGCACTATTCCAGGCTTGAATAAAAATGAGTTATAACACCGAGCTTTGTGAAAAGCATTTTAAAAAATGCTGATCAGGAAGATTTGTGCAAATTCTTGGCAAAACTTGAGAAGGAAAGGATATCTTTATAAAAAATCTTTATAGATTTATTGTTGTCTATAAGAAGAGGAAAGGCTTGACATGGCTGTGGTTCAAATAACTAATTTTCAGTGAATTGTTTCTGCATCCAATATTTTTTCTGATCAATCCCTATACGTCCATCTTCAGACAGAGTCTATTCTCTCAGACAGTGCCAGACTCCAGTATGAGTGTTCAGAAGGGAGAGAAAATACAATATAAATCCAAACCAAACTGAATTTCTGCTTCAGTGTAGTTTCCCATTATGACCACAACAGCAGCAGTCATGGAAGTCCTTGTGCTATCTGCACTACAGCCTGCAGCTGGTCAGAAGGCAAAACCAACCTCTTCTTTCCTCTCCTTGAGCGCTCCTCTGCCAGCATTAACAGTCCTACATCTGTAACATTGCATAACGTGCTTATTTTGTTATTAGTTTTGAGCCACCCATTAAAAGAGCCAGACTGGTTGATCAACAAATCCCCAAGCATCTGTACTATATTTTTAAACTTTTCTATTAATATGTATATTTGTTCTCATTAGAAAGGTACTGCCTACATTCAGTTAGAGATTAAGTCATTATAAATTAACTTCAATTTTCCCTTTTGTAAATCCATGAGTAAACTTTCATTCATTCTCACTTATTCTGATGTTTTCAAAGAGGTTGTTCTTTTCTGACTTCTCAAGACAGCTCTTACTTTAAGTAGTGTTATTGGGAATTAACTTACAATGTGAAGAAACAAAGACAATCTTGCAGGTACCACTGGTTAAATGCAACATAAACTGCACCACGCACTGAAACAAAGTTTAAGGAACATCAAGATATCATTGTTCAAAATAGTACAAAGCAGTCTCAAAACCTTTAGCAAACATATAGAAAGCAAGGGAATTACCTGATTGCCAAAGAAGGCTACATGGTATGACCTGGGAAAATTATAGGCCACTCAGCATAATTTCAAGTTCTGAAGTGTTCAGCAAATCACAAGATAACTAGAAGGTAACAGAACACTGTCAGTAAAGTCAGATGGTGAAATGTGGGTAAAGCACCTCTTACTAATAAATAACAAAATTACTTTAGAATGTATTTTTGAAATTTATATGTTCACCCTGGTTACCTCATCTTTTTCTTATGCTGTTTGAAAGAGAGAAACAAATGGATTAAAACCTGATCCTGAGGCAGAAGGCCATGACTCTAAGAATGACATTTTGCCAAAGACAGCGATCAACTCATCACAAGACATTAACTGTCAGCCATGAGCATTTCTCCATTTGAAATGAAAATCACAGAAGGACAAATTCCTTTAAGAAGGATATGTCAGGCTCCATATAACTCTGCAGCATACACATTTCCATTGATATTTAAGTAGTAGTTGAATTTATCTTGGTTAGTCTGTTTCATCTCAAATCCAGATGGCCTTTAAAGGTTGGTTTTATGAATCTACTTTCCCTGGAAACAAGCCAGTAGTGATTGCCCAGTTTGCCTCCAGACGGTTGTTCTTGATTTGCTTTGAATCCATAATTGGGCCATGGAAAGCCTGTATCTGGGGGGAGGAAGGCCCACATTTGGGGATTTCCATGCTCATTTCCATTTCCATGGACAGTGACAGGAAGGCATGTCCACGAGCAAAAGTTCCTCAACAAGAACCAGTTCTGTGAGGTGTCTTAGCACATGGTTTAATAGTTGACTCATTGCTTGCAATACAGAAACCTCAGGGCTACAGTGGTACAGATTTTTCAGGCATGTCTATGAAAGTTCATTCCATTTTTGAAAACGACTAAAGACCAACTTCTTGGCAGGGGGGTGGTGGTGAGATGATGGGAAAGAATTAAAAAAGAAAGCAAAGCTAAAAGGTTCCCAGGAAATAATTTATCAGTTCTCTTCCGGAGTCTAACTCACTACATGCATTTAATTCCTGATACCTATTGAATCTGGTCTATACAACTGGAAGTCTAGAAACTTTGACCAACTGCTCAGGTAAACTGCTCCACTACTTCAGTAGTTTAACCATTGGAATGCTTGTTCTGTTGCCTAACCTTGCTGTAAGGCAAGATGTCTTTCTTATCATACTTCCTCCCGGCAAAATAAACTATTCATTCCTCTTTGCAAAAGCCTTTTTCACTGATAAAGTTTAATTTAAGAGGGTTTTTAGGAAAACATTTCTCAATGGGTCAGGTACTTTTCTGGCAAGTGTATGTTTTATGAACTCAAATACAATTATTTATTACTTGAAGTAACATCCATTTTAGATTTTTTTAAAAAATCCATTCCTTATACATGCAACATGAATTAGTTCAAAGTTAGAATCAGTTTTCCACAGTATGTCCAAGTCAGTTTACCCAAGGGAAGTAGTCTTTCACCCATTACATCAAGAGGAGATATGAATGTGGTATTTATAGACTGCATTGAGTAATCAAGAAAATGAGGTTTTACAGTCAGAAAATGACATCATTTCCAAAACCAATAATCCCACAGCATGTAAACACATCCTCCCTGGTCTCTCAGCACATAATACCCTTCACACAAACAGAGTGTCCAAACTCTGTCAAACCTGTAAGCTCTAGTAGAATGGCCTGAAGTTTACATTATTTTCTCCGGGAAAGTGGTTGAATTAAATTAAGACAATTGTTTTCTGAAATCAGAAGGAAGTCACTCTCAACTAGCTCTGAAACACCTATCACAAGGGCAATGATTTATTTGTGCATAGGCACACATAACCAAAATATTTAGCATCAGTTTTTTAATGGTATAATGTATTTATAGCAGTTCTTCCAACATATCACAGTCAAGATGTGGCTATTTTGATTTTAAGGTTATCAGAAAACACATGGTATTCTGTTAAGGAGAAGCATTATGCAATAACTGTTTATTAAAGCGGTGAAGAGACTAACAAAGTTTAATTATTGAAGCCTTACCTGATAGGCACAAATAATGTATAGGAGTTGTAAAATAATTTAAAATCCTGTTCACTGCAGGTTAGAGAAATAAACACCTGCCAAGGTGCACCTTGACATTTCCATGCTTTGAGTGCTGACAGAATAATTTCCAAGCTTTTTCTTCAGATCTGCAGAAAAGCAAGCAAAAGGTTTTGCCAAATCAACTTCAGGAGTATGTTTGTCCCCTGATTTAAACTTCCTGTAATCTAGAAAAGTTGCTGGAAGCAAGTCTTGCTTCATATTTCCTACTGATTTGCTAGGAAATGGGGGTTTCTAAACAGCAGCTGCAAGCAGAGGTATGTCAGGTTCAGCCCCAGTCATCCATCTGTAGCGCATTTGTTACATCTTTGTATATTCATGATGCTCTTTCAATGAGGTCCTGAAAATATTCATGTAGAGACCACATTATTCTTTTCTATCTACCCAACAATAAATGTTGGAAACATTTGGATATTTCCCAGGTTCTGAGGCATCAGTAGCCACTATCTTTAATTGTTTTCTAAATTGAAAGAGGATCATGTTACAGTAAGTGGAGCTCTCACTCTAAAAAGCTATGTTGTTCAAGAGAAGAGTAGAAAATTATATTGAATTTGCTTTTGTAGTAAAGAGCTTTATGTAAATGGCTACAGAGAGTAGGATTGCTGTTTGACACTTCTACAACACTAATTTTTGTTGTTCTCTCCGAAAACCTATTGAGTTTTTATTGTAGAAGTTATATTACAATTATTTTTTCTAATCTCTTCTGCCTTCCTGGTCTTTTACATCTGACAGTACCCCACCAGTCATAAAGAATATTTTCTGCATGTGCCAATAAGTCTTATGTTTATGCACCTAAACTTACCTATGCAAAGTCATTCCTCCTCTCAGGAAGGCGATACAGAGCATTTCTCCCAACATAGGCAGGAGCAGACACCTTGGGGGAAATGCTACCTTCATGCTCATGGTCCTGATCCACAGAGACCAGTCACACCAATAACACATTACTACTGTTTCAAACTAGTCTTATTTCACATTTGGCCTACAAGGCCATGGAGGTACTCTATTCAGTTAATATTTAAGTAATGAAAAAAGGAATTAAACTCACCCCTAGATCCCAGAAGCTTGATCAATTAAGCATAATCACAGGTTCTAGTCTTTTACATAGGCTATAGCTATTTTAGAAATTTAAGTAAATGTAAAGCATATTTCAATGTGGAATTAATGATGTTTCAGATCCTTTGCAATGGAAACTCTTACTTGATCAAATTCAAAAGACTTGGTGTCTCAATAAGTAGTGGACACCTGGCCTTCTGGCACTGTCTGTGAGAGGACGTCAGAGAGCTGTTCTACAGGAATGAAATCCTTATTTGTAGTTCACTGAGCTAGACTCTTCAGCCTTCAACCACAAGCCTTCAGGCAACATCCATGGAGCGTCCACTCCAGTCTTCTGACGGCATTCTCCTTCTCATGTCTTTTCTGAACTGTTGCTGGTTCTTCTTTCCAGCTCTGAAAGTGATGTTTTTTTCTTGCCAGTTCCACAACCAAGTAATGGCATCCTCCTTTTACTACTTCTCTGCCTGGTCAGAAAGTGCCAGTAATGTAGTAACTCTTTGTGGGCTGGTGGTCTCAACTATTTATAGGCTGCAAGATGAACATTTCCAGAGGCCCTTGTTATGACTTCTACACAGAAATTTCCATGCCATGCCTGAGTGAAATGGCATTTCATCACACTCTACCACAACACACTTCATGAAATGTTGAATTGACTTTCACAATAAGGCACATTGTATTTACATAGTCACTAACATTATCTTTTCAGAAGCTCTCCTCCTCACAGATTTCTTCACCTGGGGCACAGGTACAGCAGTCAATGCATAGTGTAATATAGTGATTTCATGGGTAAAGTCTGTCATCCTCAGCTATGGTTTAACCGTCTTTTCTTTAGAAGACAGATTTTCTTGTTTTTATCCAGAGACTAGGGCTCCTCACACTAAAGACAAGAGCCTACAGAGAAAACAGATCCCACTGAAGATAGATCTTTAAACCTTAACTCACACTACAAAGAAGTAGAGCAAGGGATGCTCCCAAAAATAAGCAGTAGATGATCACACACCATCAGTACATGAAATACCTTTTCCCACTGAGCTCAGATCAGCCCTAGCAGATTCTGCCAGCCCTCCTGTCATGCAGCTCTATCTTTTGTTCAGCTGTGTGTATGAGTCAGTCAACTCTCTTGCTTATGAAGTGTGAATGCAACCTCTTCGTTGATCTGTCACCTGTTATCTGCATGTGAGGCACCTTCCCTGCACTCATTGAGCTGAGGACCCCTCTGTAATGCCCTGTCCCTCAAGCAGGACAATCACATTGGCAGTAAGCACCACAACCTATTTTTCAATAAAGTTTGTCTTTCATTCTCTGTTTGTCACAGAGGAAGAGCCACATACTCACAAAACCTGGCAGCCCTCCATCCCTAGGTATTCCTGAGCCCTTCCAGCTGGGTTCTCCTGTTCTGCTCCATCCATCCACTGCAATGACTGCTGTCCATGTCCTGAGCTGAGGACACACAAATACACTGCACCCATCTTTGCACAGCGGCACTGTTTCTGTGAGCAAAGAAGGAATGATGCCACATGAAGAAAGAATAAGACAAGAGAAGAAAAACTAATCCATTTTTCAGAGGTTATGAGAAAGTGAGACTCCAGATTATTTCTGTCTTTCAAAATTTATTTCAAAATGACATTAATTTTGAACATTTTTAAATTAGTTCTTTAGTGCTTTTCTGGAAAAACATAGCTGAACTCTTATAATAAGCATCATGCAGCTTCTAAAGTATGTATTTGATTACCTTAATCCCACAAAGTCTTAATCTAAGATTTCATTTATCAGGCTATTCAGGATATTTGAAAGTAGAAGACTCTGGATTTTAAGACCTGTTCTTTGGAATATTAAGCCAATGTACATCAGGCCTTATGAGTCGATGTCAGTTACATTTACCGTAAGTAATTTTTCACAAGTCTTTTTAATAGATTTTAAATCCCAGAGCAACATTTACATGAATTCCAACCTTTCCTAAACAACAGATATTTTACTAATTTAAAGGCTTTTTATAGCTGAATAACCACTCATGCTTGTGTAAGCATTTTCAATGACCTTATGCATTTTATTCCTGGTATAATTCGTCTAGTTTCAACACTAAACGTTCTTATGACCACCTTCTAAGATGAAGTCTAATATAACAACCCATGTCTCCACAAGGTAATAAAAGTTTCTGGACAGCACGCTTGTTAAAACCAGAGTGCCAGCTGCAATGCCACCAGTATTGTAGCCAGTAGTAATGTATTACTGAGTTTTGATCAACTTCACTAACATAATCTCCTAGTTTCATTCAATTTTGTTTCACTCCCCTCATGCTTCAAGAGATCTGGTCAGCTGATGCACATCTTTGCCCTTGTGTTAGACTGGAAACAAAGGTGTCCCCGTGCAGTATCTCCTGGTGGAAGGGACCTACTGCAGAGTACCCCATGGAGATCCCTTGCTGTCATCTGGAGGACAACCTCCTCTTCCAGGAATGATGGGAGTATCTCTCTCAGCTCCCAGCATGGAGGTTCTGGATGAGGTTCTCCAGAGCTTCCTTGCCCCAGTTTAGTGGCAAATGTCTCTTGGTCACAGAATTCTGCCAGCATGCAACTGTGATAACCCTTGGAGGTCATCCGAAAGGAGCCACAGAAACTCATCCTGGGCCTTTTGCTTCTGTGTCATGCCTATTTATAGGCCCACATGTCAGTCTCTGCTCTCATTCCAATCTATATATTCATTTTAATATATAGATTATAATAATAGATTATTATATATATATATTATATATATATTTTTTAATATATAGATTAAGGCTGCAGCTGAGGAAATAATCTTTTTTCTAGCATTCAAAATTTAACAGTTCACTCCATAAATATACCTCTTTATAAACACGGTATATCTACCCAGAGATCTTCAGAGTCTAGTAATTAAAAACACATGAAGAAAGAAAAACAAAAAAACAAACACATGTATGCAGACATATCTTCACTCCTCCTTGCATTTGCAGGCAAAACCTTCAGCCCAGAAACGCTGGGTTTCAGTGTCACTAAACAGTCAATTCAGTGCTTCTGCTGTTACACTCTGGAATCTGTGACTGTTCCTGTCTTTTGAGATATAAGGTATTGAATATACGCAAAACCCCAGCTCAACTAGTGAGTAGAATGGTCTAATAATTGCAGTGCAATCTTCAAAATGTTTGTGCATGAGACAGATAACAGGGTTAAAAGTATAACACACCAATGTATCTGGGAGGTACAAAAAGATCTAACTTTGTATGGAAGGACTCAGTAAGTGAGAACATATATGAAAAGTTAAGACAGATTTGGTATTACTTAGTCATCTGCTTTTCTAACTTAAAATAAGACTCATAACACTGAACATTTTCCTGACATCTTGGCACGTAAGCCAAACTATTCTAAGAGAAAAATACGTGATAAACAAAGTGAAAAAATACAGATATAATAAATCATAGTTATAATTTAATTCTCTATCAGTCTTCTTCTTCCTCTCTTCTACAATGTAAGGATGATTATAAAAATCTCCAGCACATTCAAAAACAACAGGAGATACTTAGGGTTGTATCCAACCAATGTAGGATTTGCCAGGAAACAAATCCAGTGCACAAGACTATTGTTGTTGGAATTCTAACTACAAATTCTAACTATCCCTGCTTTCTCAGGCAGTGTTGGTTCTTTAATAGAAAATCCATCACATAGATTTCTTCCCCATCAAAACCCCCTTACTTTTCTTGTGATTCCTTTCTCTCTCCTGGCCAGCTGATTTGAAATCAACAAATATTGTTTCAGAAAGTATATAAAAACCTAATTAATAGGGACATAAACGAAGATTTGGAAGGAGAAACTAATCAAAGGAAATCACAGGCCTCATTTTACTGAAAATATAGAATTAGGAGACTAATGTGTTTTCTAAGGTAACAGCATTTAATGGATTTAAATACAGATTGAAAGCACTGTTCTTTCTGCAGTTCTTTACAAAATTCTAGTAATTTCAGCCCAAAACACATACATTTTCCAAATTTCAAAATTTGAATATCTGATCTTCTGAATAATAGATTTGAGGATAAAATCATCTTCTGCTGGTCTTACTGCTTTCCAGACAGAATTTTAAGATCTACAAAACATCTTATTTGTGATACACTACTCTCTTCATACAGAAACCATATGCTTCACAAAGATACAAAAGAGTGGCAGCTTTCCTGATCAGCATCTCCACCCCATATAACCACAGTGCAGAGACAAACTAGTTTTCTATTGCTTCCGTTCAGTTCTTTGCCCCAAAGTACATTCTTCATGAAGGTTTTGAGATAACTGCATACTGAATCTTCTTCTACCCTACTCTTCCTGCTTCGGAGACATAACAGGGGGAGAAGGGTGACAGAGGCTATTGTAAAAGTCCATAAGATTATCAAAAGCCTGCTGAAATTATTTCTCCCTGAAGAGAGTTTCCAAATTCGTTTCACCACCCTTTCAGTTTCCTACAACCCCACATCAGCTAAATAGAATAGCCCATTTTGCACAGGAACCACCTTTATAGCTCTGTCCCCAGCACGTTTTGAGCCTGCCTTTTCATGCACTTTCAGTATACATGTAATTTTAATTTTGAAACAGCCAGAGACATCTTGAGAGATCAAACTCCTCTGTGTAGAAGACTTCAGCCTTTTGAAACAGTTTTGCCCACAGAAGAATTCAAAACTGTCAGTATAAAAAACACTTGGTATTGCCACCAAATACCTTCAAACAGCCTCTGGTTGGCCAAGTGCCCCAGAGCTGTGGGTCTTGGAAACCCCCAAGTCATACCGCTGGGTACCTGACAGAGGAACCAGGGAAACAACATCTGGTGTTCCCTCCAAATCCAGACACACAGGTGCAAGAGGTTACTGTTTCCCAGGATTTTCCTACACCAGCACTCTCTTATTTTTTTTTCAGCAAATTTAAGAAATCAAGCCTATTTTCTCCCATCCACCCCGATGATGTGTCAGGATTCATTTTTCAGGATGGGCCATAGGGAGCACTCGGCCAGGAGCTCAGCTGGGGTGGCAGCCTATGGCAGAGGAGCTGCAAAAACCCCTTTCATCAAGTGCAGCGGTCCTGGGAGAAAATATCTATTTGTGGTTTCCACTGAATCAGAACCATCTTCGCATAACATTTTAGTTTTGAAAAAAAATCAATAAATTCTGCTGAGTAGGTGTTGTATTGATTATTTTTTTCCTAACCAGCTGTACAATTGCTAAGAAACTGATGCACTATCAGGCATTTTGGTGACTAAGTAATGAATAATTGGCACTTAATTCAAGCAACTGTCACATTAGACAGTCTCTGAAAGCCTGTTCACAGTAAATACTGGGTTTGAGTGGGAAGTTGCAGGTACAAATATTCCCAGTGTGAGTTTCTTTCTGCTTCAACTACTGCCTCCAAAGCAGCTCATCTCTCCTTTACCTATATTGCAACATTTTAGTACTCTGACATTTGAATCCTGTGAGACTTTCAGCCTAAAATTTTAAATCCCACAACACTTGCCTACAGAGGTCTTTATAATCATACTAAAGGGTTTGATTCTGCCTAAAGAAACGTCTAGGACTAAGCTTATCATGTGAGAAATGACTACCTGTCAGCTTTCCTCACATCAAGTAGCACGTGCTACAGCCAGTGATACACTTCACAGCTAGTGTCCACAACCAAACTTGTGGCTTCATTTGAAACTTTCAAAGAAGAGCAGATAGACACAGAATTAGAGTTTTGGTTCTCTGAACCCTTCAAATTAACTTTCCCAGGAATATATTGTTTCTAATATTCCTTACCTTAGGTACACTAGAAAAAGTGTTTAATAATAAAAAATGCAGTATTGTATTGGAATATGAGGACAAATGATTATGTGAAGTGAATTACCTCTCCATTTTTGCCTTGCCTGAGAGAGGATATTGAATGGTAAGGGAAAAAAAAAAAAAAAAAAAACCAAAATCAACCAAACTATATCTCTCTTGGCTGAAATTATCAATAGCTCATATTCATGTAAAATATTTAGGAGAATGAAATCTTCCTTGCATGCAACAGAGCAGCCTTGGCAATAAAGAAGACTCTTTCTCCAAGTATCTTTCTCTGAGACAGTTGTCTGCCACATATATCTAATGAATCTGCTTAGGACATAAAGCTTTCCTCCCTCCAGTTTCTGGAAGGATGAACAAGCCTTGCTACTTAGGGCAAGACACTGGTCTCACTCCACATACACTTCCCCATCTCCATTATTTTTAGTGCAAATATTTGAAGCAGTTCATTGTGGAAAAGCTATTAAGGAACAACAACTCCTCATTTCCTTTGAGCTTGTAAGGTAATTAGACTGGCAAAGCAGTTACAGTGTTAACTTATTCCTGGCAAATAAATTAATTGCTTATCTGCATACATTGGAAGAATGACTCACATCGTTAACACCAGTTTATTAGAGTTTTCCCTCTTCCCTGCCTTCCACCTTCTTTGGGCAAAAACTAAGAGTGGAAGGTCTTAGTGTCATTGCGTTTCAGTGTTTTCCCAGATTGTTTGTTTTGTACCCCAGTCCCAGGGTTCAGGCTCACCAACATTTGGGAGTGGCATCTGCTGCCATTGCAATCAATTGGCCCTGCTAAGAGCCTGGCCAGGGCCTTAATCCATTCATCACTTTTCACCATCATAGAAGCGAGCTAAATATTAGCAATGCTTTCTACACCACAGCAGAAAGCCTGCCAGGAATGTCATTAGGATCTGATTTTTAGGTGTTTTTACACAAAACACAGCTAGGAAATTTTTCTACAGACTGAAATTAGAGGGCTGAGTCCTTCAAGCAGTCATTCACATAAGCAGCCCTTACCTGCAAACTTCATCAATGGCACTATTCACGTGAGATTTTATGGTTTAGAGGATTAGACACTGTATGTAATGTCTCAGGCTGGGACACAGCCACATACCCACACAAGGCTGAAAACAGGCCACACAGCACAGTCCTACCCTCTCTCCATCAGCAGCTGAGAGATTTGGAAATACAAATACATGGGGTGGGGGGAGGAAAAAAGTGAGGGAAAGTTGCTCCTTAAATCCCCAATTTCATCATCACTCAGAAAAATCCAACTGCTTGTGAGGTGTATGCAGTCTCCCTTTAAGCCCACCATGATGAATTTAGGCTTCACACAGGCCCATGTTGTAAATTGCGGTAAATAAATTGCTGCTGGCCCTGTATAATCAGTGAATTCATTTTGTAGGCTTGCCAATATGACCTGTTTCAACAAGACTTACATTCAAATTTTAAAGGTATCGTGTTAATACATTTGTATAATTTTTTTCATATATAACTCCCAGCATTTTTAAGGACCTCAGGACCTCCATCATTGCAAATGCCTCCTTATCTTTGTCATGGGACCCCTGTTTGTCTGCAGGCCCTTTGGCTCAGAAAAATTAGCCTCTTGCCACATAAAGAAAATTTCAGGTTCTGTTGTTTTTTCCAGCTTAAACAAGATGCTATGGCAACTCTAAGTAGAACCTGTTATGCTGGCTCAGGTCTGCTGGCAAGGTATGCAAGTTTCAGACGCACACTTAAATTAACAGGGATGATGAAGGAGGCACTTGTACCTTAACTCTCTGTAACCCCTGTGGGAATAAGACTCTTAGAGCCTGCATTGTGCTGGTGACACTACCATGACATAAATATTAATTCTCTCTAAGTTAAAATCTTGATTACCATGTCTGTTGAAGGAGGTGTGCACCTCATCTGCTCTCCAACAATGTTCTGTAATAAAGACACTGCAGCAGGACTTTCTCAATCCATACACTGCTCACTGTCACTGGTCCGAGTGACCCATCCCATTGCCCCGGGGTATGCCAGGTGCAGCAGTTGCTGACCAAACTGCCCCACCTCAAGTTAGACCAAGGGAAGGAAACACAAAATCCCCTTCATCACTCACGGAAGAGCCCTGGGTGCTGGGGTGGACAGTATCCTTGCAGGGAGAGCCCTTCCTGGACCACCTGTGTGGGCTCTGTTGGATGCAGTAACAAACCAAACTCTTCAGCATGTAACAGCCTAACACCAAATCCAAACTTCCCAATACCCTGATCACTGCCCAGAGACACTGATACAACCAGTATTAAAGACAAACCTTTCTGCCTGACTTTGGCACCTAATTCCACACCCAAATTCTAGTTCTGGTAGCCTTGAATGATGAAACAACCCAAAGTCTTAGTCCCTGCCATCACCATAAACTGACCACTAACCCAGACTACATGTGCTTTTTATGTGCTCATTAGCATCAACAAAACAATTGGCAACAAAAGAATAAAGAAATGACACTGACTATAATGACCTACAGTTCAATTAAAAAACCCTAACATTAAGCACCAGGCTCCAAAAATTCAGTCATTTGGCATAAAACCAGCACCAGATGATGCTGGGATAATAGGATTACTGCTTGTGGTGGGATTAGGGCTAGGTTAAGATTAGGAAATCGGAGTAAGGAGTTTGATTTGTGGCAAGGAGAAAATGATAGGAATAGCATATGAGGTGGAAGGTTTAACTTTAGTTTTTTTAGGCTGAGAATGGCATAGGACTCACTTCCAGCAAGGTCCAAACTTTGCAGGTGGATCTGAAAATTGTAAGACCTGTGTCTAAGGACTAAAGCTCAATTCAGGTGTGAGAAGGCCTCATTTGCCTATGGGCTGGCAGGAGGTAACGGGCCAGGCAGCAGGCTTAGAGACAGTAAGGACAAGAAGCAAAGGAAATACGTTCCTGTTCCAGGCAGGGATGAGACAGCTCCCCTCTTACTAATGAATTAGGGAAGGTTCAAAAATTTAGAGTGTGGAAGATGGAGGAGGTGCATGTATTGCCTGCTGCCCTAAAGTAGCAGCATTATCAGGGCAGAAAATGGCTTATACTTGTGTTAGTCCAAGTAGGGCTTACTGGAATAGGTCTAAGGATATTACTGTGTAAGTCTACAGTAGCTTTTTAAATCAGATCTACAACATGCTTTTAAAGTTAATCCACTAATTATTCCCACTTACTATGTACTGGGCTGTAGTGCATACAGCTTTGGTGCATGTAGATAGACTCCTTTCAGTCAAAACAAACCTGAAAGGCCCACTCTAGGTGTAGTCTCACCCTTAGAGGGACATGTGAGTCAGTAATTTTGTCTCACTAATGTACCAAGGTCTGCAGGACAGACTGTTCTTGGAGATTCCTAAGCAGGTCACAAGCTGGAGTGGGAGGCATTGTTATTCACAGGGTATTGTGGGTCCCAAAACAACCTAGCTAGATAAACTGCTGTGCAAGGACCTGAGAAAAAGATGACCTTGTAGGAGACAAGGTCTTACTTGCATTTAATCTAGCTCAGTAAGTACATAAACTGGATAGAGGCAGTTCGGAGACTGTAGCAAGTTAAAAGAAATAACAAGTCACAGTAAGATATCCATAATAGATGTGATAAAACCTCTGACTGAGTGTAAAAAACTGTTGTGATAGTACACAGGAGCTTGTAAAGAGAAACTGATGAGAAAAGATGGGTTGTGAAGAAAACTAGAGAGATTATCAGCATCCAACATCAAGGAGCATTGCCAGAGCTTGAGAAACAGCACAAGAACTTGGAATATTCTGTGATGATGCGAAAAATCTGATCAGCTCTTGTTTTACTGCAGTTTTGTAACAGATACAAAGTCAATCTAATATATCCCATAGTTGTTGATAATAAGGTTCCCCCATAGCTGGCTGGTGACCGTGGGACACTGTATTTGCCTTTTGAAGAGTGATGGTAGACTGCTACAGCTATTCCTCCACTGTAGGGATTCACTTGCCCTGTCCCCAGAGAGCTGGCAGCTCTTTGCTTATCTCACTGGCCTGGCTGATGAGCCACAGAGGCTGCAGCACAGGTGGAGGCTGATGTAGCTCTGCTTGCCCCCAGCCAAGCACCAGTTGGACTATATGAAAACCAGTGTTTTCCCAGAATTAAAGGAAAGCAGATGCCTGGGTGAGTTCTTACTCATTTTCCACTCTCATTACATGGAAATAGAGAGTCTGAATACCAGTTTCAGAAATCTTTAACACAAAGCCTACCAGGAACTTTGTCTTCTTCCTGAAACAAAAGGATGTCCAAGAGGTCTACAAGTAGTTCATTTTGGGTGTTTTCTAGGAACAGCTGCTGTATTGAGAAGATTAAGCCCACCCTTCTCCAATACAACATACTTGGCCAAAGACAAAACTCAAAGGTGAGGCAGCAACCATAATGTCACTTGTGGACCAGGAAAAGAATGAGCCGGAACAGGGATAAGGCATGAACATATGTAGCAGTGGAGGCAAGGCTCATTTCCGCATGGTCCACTGATATGGAAAGCAGATGTGGTCAAGCAAAGGACAGAGTCAATTATAATTTTTTTTTCTTGTCCAGGTAGATATTCATGGGCCATTGTTAGGTTTACATGTAGAACTGGTGCTGGAGAGAGGATTGCAAATTGCAGTCAACTGAAAGTTAAAGTAAAATAGAAGGCACTCTGTGTTGGAATAAGGATCATTCCTGAAATTAAATTGTTCTTGCCATAATAGGGGTCCTCCCAGCCCTAGGCAAGTCTAAGTTCAGGATGGACTTAGATGTAAGACTCTGAACTTGAAGGATCAAATTGTTAGGATATTTGATGGGTCCTGCTTGTATTTTCCTTTAGTTTTTGATTTCTAGAACACTTGTGAAGAAAGATTAGGCTACTCCTTATGGCTATAATTACTGAGTGCAGGAGCAGCTTTGTCATGGATCTGTCATATGCAGAGCAGTGGGATGAAATTCATGATGAAAAGAAACTGGTTTAAGGGTAGTCATAAGTCCATCTCTGTAGCTAAAATGTTCCTTACATCTCTAGAAAAATTATACACACCTAAGATTAAGACTGGAGAAGGATGAGAGTTGTGGAAAAGGAGCTGAATATCTCAAATTAGTGATGTAAAGGTCACTGCTGAGGATGAGATGTGGGGCTGAATGTGACAATGATTTCTTTGTTACTCTTAAGTTCAAGGGAGAACTAAAGAGAAGAACTAGTTTGATTCACAGATACTGAAGTGCCTGTGGACTGGACTGCTACCAATAGGAAAGTATGATCTTGCTTCTTGTTTACATCAGTTGTTTATTATTATTATTAAGCCTGTGGCTAGGGTTTGTGGTTATGTTTGTGGTTAAGGTTGGGTTTACAGAGTGCAGAGACTGGAGGCCTTAGATCTTTTCAGGCCTAACAGATTAGAATGAGGTACCAAATGGTACCAAAAGAAAGCTAACTCCTTATGCTCCTTATCCACCTACTACTGGGATGTGTCTTTTGGTACAGCTGGCATTAGGACCATGGTTACTGAACAACAATGGTGTCAAAACAGTTCCTTTCTACTATTCATTCTAAATTTGAATGTTATACAAAACTCATTGACAAGACTTTGGCTTAGACTAGTCCTATATACTTAAATGTATGTAGTTTGACATACAAAAACTTTAACTTTACTCCCATCCATAAAGTTAGACAAACAACAAAGGAAAACCAAACCAAAAAACCCACAA
>JAWWEU010000111.1:71324068-71376606 GCA_035583155.1 Acropternis orthonyx | reverse complement strand
GAGAGAGAGAGGTGATGTCTCTGAGGTGCAGGGTTGGTAGATGAAAGAAAAATTCCAAGATTTTAAATCCATAACAATCATATTCGTCACAAATCCATTTCATTTTCAACTGCCTCTCTATGAAGACAGCTGAAGGTGAGTAGCTCAGATATAGACATCTACATTACTAACCTGAAAGTTCAGAATCTTGTGTAATCAGCAAATTTCCATACATGCTTCCTTTATGGCCTTATGACTTATGGCCTTCATGAAAAGGACTTTCAAGGGTATAACATGACATGGGGTTTCTTGTATTTATTCTAAGGATTTTTTTAATTATTATTATTTTCACTTCAGTATTAAATCCATCTGTGAAATAAAGGAAAAGCCAGTCTATTTTAATGTTTGCAATAATTGTAAAATTTATTTCAGTCTCCTGGTTGAGTGGCAAAGACTGGCCTAGCAAGACTGAGACCCAGCAGAGCAGTGCCATTTTGTAGCATATGAGCACCTGGCCTGGGATCCCTTTCCTCTCACCTCTCAAGAACCAGAGGAAGGAAATTAGGAGATCACCCTTACCAGGAGTGGCTACATTTCATAAAATGACCTTTGGGGAATGCTCCAAAGCAAATACCCCAGCATCTGGGAATGTAAAATTGTTCTTCTACTCTTTACTAGGGTTTTAGTCAGCTGCTGGATGTAATACCTACTTTTTACATATTATATTTAATTACTTAGCTGAAAAGAGACACCTGCAATACTAAGATCAGGGCTTCTCAACTGATACTTAAAAAGTAATTTTTTTAGTGCTCATCCTTTCCCAGCCATGGTTGGTTGAATTATGAGATTCAAAATAATGTATTGGGGAGCACTGACTGCCCCTCCTTCCCCAGTGTCTGATTATGGGATATGCAGCAGTAAGAGTGAATCGTTTCCGAGTATAAACTTGGTGCCTATCCAGATGCAATGGACCAGTCAGGAGGCTGATTCACAGTAATAAGTACAAGTAATGTAGCAATATTTCAATTTTATCATGCTACCAAAGGCATGTAACTTCACTGTGAGTTACAATTAAGCTAGCCAAGTGTATTTTTATGTAGGTTTCAGTACCCTAACATGGCTTTTTGCTTACTTTGGTGCCAATTTAAAATCCACACCCCCTCCAAAGATTATATTAAGACTGTCATACACAATACTCCAAGCCACAATATCTTACTGAATATTCAAGGTGGGGGCAGGGTGATGTTTGTGTGAGTGACTGCCTGTCACTGAAGCCGAGAGTCACACTCCATTTAATTTCCAGGAAGCAGAATTAACTCCCAATGAATATTCAAAATGCTACCCATTATGTGAATACTATGACTGTGTGAGTTGCTGAAGTGCAGCTTGAGTAGATGTGCCTAAACTGGCTGGATCACATGTAAAAGACCTGGAGTAATACTGAGCACAGCACAGACTGAAAACCCTTCTTAGGCCAGGGGTAAATGCTTTTACTTCAATGCCGTGCTGCTGCAGTTATAGTATCAGCTGTGCCCAATTAGCTAGCCTAAATCTGTATTTACCTCATTTCTGTCTTCCTATCACAACCTCCTCTTTTTTTCCTTTTTCCAGTTTAAATAGATTAAATGAAGAAAATCTGAACTGAAATAACTGAACTGTTGCACTATTAAATCACAGCCAATACTCTGTGAGGAGTATTGAGGAACTGTTGTCCTCTATTCAAAACACACATGATGTTCCCTTCACAAGAGAAATCAATCTAATAAGGAGAAATTTAAAGTGCCCTTGGAGATGAGGTGTGCTTCTCCTTGTTTGCTGCATGCAAGAGCACTTTCCTGGCTGACAGTGGTAAGCAGGAAACATTTCTTCTTCCCAAACCTGTTTTAAACCAACTCTCAAACTATTCTCCACAGACAGGCAGAGGCAGAGCCTCTTTGGATTTAGATAACCTGTGGAGTATAGTGTGGAGCCTTGTGAACCTGAATAACAGCCAGTAACTTATTTTTTTAAGATTGCCAGGAGGACTTTAAGAGATAATTACTTTAAAATCACTCTAGGGAAAGCAAGGCTTAAATAAAGGAAAAAAAAAAAAAAAAGGCAAGTAAAAGCATCTGTTTGCAAAATCCAAACAAACAATACAGGTGAATAGTCTGTAGGAGAAAATATAAAGGAAGAAAAATGAAGAAAATAATGTAAACATCCATCTAGAGTTTGGATGATGCCTGAGGATGCCAGGACCTCCTAGAGCTGTGTAACAGCAATTGATGAGTGAGAAGAGGGACCAGGGCACTTCTTTTACAGGTCAGAGAATGAAGTGGAAAGAAGGAGAGGAAAAAGACTAGAACACAAGTGAGTGACAAAGGTCTGGGCTGTAGAGGGAAATCCTGCTTCCCTTCTTTAAAAGAAGACTGAATACTCCTCAGACAGACCTGCTGTGAAGCATCCTCCAGATTGTCTACCACATTACAGAGACTGAGATCTTTGGTTAGTTCTAAGTACACTGAGATGTGACACTAGTTATTTAGACTGGGATTTGTCTTTGTGTTCAAGTTCCATTAGCAAACCACTTTTCTGTTTTATTCTGTGTACAATGGAAATTAAATTACCATAATCAGGTCCTGGTAACAAATATTTTGGTTTAGAGGGAGTGCTGAGTTTGCAGGTTACTACTTTCTCCAAGACATCATTTTCCAAACATTTATTTACAACATATTGATTATAATTTTTCAAGGAAGTCCTATTTACAGGTTTGCCTCAGGTTCAGCAGATTCTCTTTATTTCATATTGCCATTGGAGGAGACATCTTCTACCATCTACTAACACTCCATGCAACCGACTTTCAAACAGTCTGGCAACATCTTCAGTGAATGTGCTGCATTTCAGTTTCCCTGCTTTGGGGAAAAGCACTGAAGTGCCAGGGTCCTTGTGTGGTTCAGAGATTATCAGGATAACCATGAAATAACTTGATGCTAACTAATATATCAAAATCACTCTTAACACAAACCAGGATAAACACTTTCATTCTCTTTTATGATTATTTGTAGAAGCCAAAAGCAATAAGGCAGTTCAAAGATTTTTTTTTTAAGACAGAAATGAAGGAAACACGTTTAACTTACTTAAACAATGTCTATATATCTATCAGACGAGCTGTACCTGAGTATTTGTCATTTTCTGGCACCTATCAATATATGAGCTCAAGGTGGAGACTCAGCTTCTTGAGCCTGTTGTTTCTTTTCCTTTCATTTTCCAGGTCCCTTCTCCACGTTCCCCTGAATTTCTACTTGCAGATCTTTCCCTTGCCCTTGAATCATACTAATTTGCAGTTTATTAAAGGGGTAGCTTTGGTAATGTGTCTCCCAAATGCTTGCCTCAATGATGATCAGAGAAACTGCGATTTACAGCCTGTTTCAAGACATATTGTGGCAGACATGCTGGGGGACACCATTCCTGGATAGTTTCCTAACCACTTATCCTGCAATGTCTCTATTGCCAGTTGTTTCGATAAGTACAACAGCCAGGTTCCTCACATCAATGGGGACCATTTCTGCAGGGCCAAGCTTTGGGTTCCTTACTCATGTTTTTCTTTGGCTTATGCCGTCATGTTAGGATCTTCTTTCATGTTAAAGGATTTCCCCTAACTTACTATGAGCTTTATCATAGCTATTCATCTAGGTATTTTTTAAGTATCATTTTAAAAGAAAAACCAACTTAGTAAGTAGCATCATTTTAAAATTCAAGAAAGCCTTATCAACTTTTATCCATAGACCCAGGGGCAATCCCTGATTAGAAAGCACAGCTCTGATTGCAGAGACAGTTTCTCAGTTTCTCCTTTCTTACTGAAGTCTTTTGGGTGTTGATACAGAAAAAAACAGCGCTTAAAGGCAAAGTGGCATCATGCCATTAAAAGTTAGTTTGCATTCACTTTCTAGAGAATATAATTTTTAAACTATATAGCTTTAGATCATATATTAAAATTCTTTCAAAATTTGTTGTTATTTAAGTTACTTCTATGCTTTGTTGTCTTACTTAACGTATGAAAACTGAAACTATTCGAATTTGTTGAAACATTAACAATAGACAATAATTTTATTTTTGTTCCTCTGTACTACTACAGTCACTTTAAATATGAATTTCAAACAAAAATGCATTGAAAGTGAAACATGGCTGAGCTTTCATCCTTGAAAACTGAACAGAACTGCTTATAGATAGTTTAAAAGTTCATGCGTATTACCCTTGGCTTCCTCCGGAGTTATCAGAGAGATGCCAACTCGTTTACCAATGATTTCAAAGTAATTTAATACATAATGCATTCTAAACATATGACACAGTGTGTGGGAAAACTGGCATTTCGGTAGTCAGTTACTATCTAAAGGAGGAGGAAAAAAAGTTATGACAACTGCTTGTCAAGACATTTATTCCAGTGACATCTGCCAATGTGGAACTGAAAAAAGAGCAGCATCAATGGTATGTTCTTAAGATGTGATTTAGAGCGTGGGAAGTGATGGTAAGTAGTGGAAGAAATTTGCTTCCATTAATATTCCTAATAATATTTTTAAGATCAGTGATGCATTGACTTTTAGTTTAAGCTTGAATATATTTTATTGAATAAAGCCTTCTGCAGGCATGGGAGGGTGTACAGTGAGGCTTATAGAGTAGCTCTGCTATGAACATAGGACAGTCAAATAACAGGAAAATATTTCTCTGCTCAGTTTGTGATCTATTTATTACTAAAATGAGTATACAAAAAAGTGGAGGGGAGGCACCAGATGAGATTTTCAGTAATGCAGACTGCACATCAAACCACCCTTCTGATCAATTGCCCTAAGTGACTATTTACTGTTAGTCCAAGGAGATCACTTGATAGAAATTTTCAAGCATTTTTGGGACAAAAAAATATCACAAGTGTTTCTGCACCATTAAGGAAAATACATAGTTCCACAGTATCTCCTATCTTGTCCCTACCTAATGTCTGTGCTGATCCTGATGGTGGCAGTGACAATGAAGAAGACTACTTGAAAAGGTGTCCAGAAAGTGATTTTAATAACTTGTCAAAACAAAGAATATTCAACTGTGAAAGTAAATAACAAATGTAACATGTATCAGCCTTTGCATGGCAAATAGAAGAACTGACCTCTAGGAAATGATAGCTGGGTAAGAGCTTTGAATGAAGTGACTAGCAGGTATGAGGAGTGCAGCAGTCTATGGTAAGTCTTCCTGGACAGAGCCAAATCTGACATTAGCTATGCTGTTTATTGTATGAGAGTTAATGCCAGTCAGTAGATAAGATGCCATGGTAGGGGGAAATGATTAAAACTGGACCTGTTCTTCTTTCTTACTCTGTGCAAGTGCATCAGCCTTTGTGCCACAGTTTATTTTTATATAAAAATGGGGGAGAAAGAAAAGAAAAAACAACCAAGCAAAAAAATCCTCCCTTATGCTTCTTTATAAATGAATGAGATATATATACAATCTTAACAGAGATCTCGGGGCAAGAATCATCTCATATAAAACATGGAAAAAGAAGAGAGAAGCACAGGAAAAAAGGCAAAAATACATCACAAGTAGATCTGTAACACAAGTTGCTGTTCCAGCACAGCCTGTGAGTATCATTTACATATGACAGTTCCATATCAAGTTTCGAAATCCCCATTCTGTTGTTTTCTGCAATCTTCCTGGGTTGCTGGAAGTTATGAAAACATTTGCAGTGAAAATCTTTTTGCTTTTACAAGGAAAACTGCCCTTAACACCTAATTAGGTCTCATCTCTTTTGTTAGTTCAACAGGGAAATGAACACCGCTAGATCTTCAGTCCTTCTGTACACTACCAAGAATCCTCGTTTTTTTCCTCTTCAGATCCATCTGTCACAGCCACTAAAAATTGTGGCCGTACCCATGAGCCAGGATTTTAATCCCAGGGTGCAATTCCTGCAGCAAAGCTTGGCTGTACATGAGGACACAAAAGGAGAAAGCTTGCAGTTTTCCCCAGGATACGACTTTCATTTACAGTTATGGGAGTGCTTTTTTCAGGCTTTTTCCCCCCCACCCCATCCTATATTTAAGGCTTCCAAGAAACAGAGATGCCCAAGAAAGCTTTAAATGGGCTGGTTTATGTATCAGTAGTATGGGTGTAGAGTTCAGCTGGGTGTATATTGTGTGCACCAGGAGTCTGGAAAGCCTTGGTTACAGTCAGTGCGGACTGAACTTCAGGCTGCTGCCCTCAGATAGCATCTGCTGAAAAGGAAATCCACATTAAGGACTGAAACTTAGAAATAGTTACCTCCTCGGTAGCAGGCTGCTCCACAGGAAGGACTCTGACATGTGGTATGGTGCCCTGTAAATTTTTAATCTGGCTTGAGTATTGCTTGCTGTAGCTCAAAATTGGTTTAGTGTAAAACACAGGTCTGAGAGTAACTTTTTAAAGGGCTGCTGAATTTTTTCTGCTTCCACACCTGAAGGTATAAAAAGGCAAATAACCACAGATTTGTAAGGGATGGGAGGAGGGGTGAGGAGGGAGAGGGAGAGGGAGGGAAACCCGGTGTAACACTATTATTACTCAGCTTCACGTCTTACCTTCTTGTACACTTTCCCAGAAACTACTTATCAGCTAATTTGTATGCTATGACCTCTTAGCTTTAGCAGGGAGAAAAACTTTCTCAGGCTCAACCTGTGAAATGGCCGACATTAAAAATTAATATACCAAAATTTCAGTTTCAGAGACATGTGCAGAGTTCTTGCTGAGTGGAATGCCAAGACAGTCACAGGGAAATTATCTTTTGGACAGCACACTGTATAACATCATTTGGGATGACTCCAGTCCCAGCAAGTCATGAGCTCACACAGTTTGGATGCACTCTTGTGCCCAAAGTTTGTTTTCCACCAGGTCTAATCTCCAGTGAGAACCAAAACACATTCAAATTTTTTTTGTGTTTTTCATTTTCTGATAACTGAAAGAATGTTGATATAAGAGCAGAAAACCAGTCATATTTGTGAAGCTCACAGGTTCATAATCTCCATCAGTGGCTCACAATGATGAGAGAGCCCAAGTGCAGCTGTATTTGTACTTAGGTTCTTGCTTGGTACAGTCCCCCACTCAAGGGTCTCTGGAATCAAAGCTGACACCTTTGCTTGTTTTTTTTCAAGAATTTGTCGTGTTGCATTTTGAACAAATATAAACCTCTGACTTCCACAAATAAGAAGTTTCTCAGCTTATTTGCATGTTTCCTAAAAGCTATCTGTTTTGCTTGTTTGGAATATGCTGAGTACAAGTTTTGTTTGAGGACTCCTAACTCTTGTGTTGCGAGATACAACAATCAGTTTTCCTTCAGCTTTCTTCTTCGTATCTGGTAGCAATATTAGAGATACCTGACAGACCCTCCCTCAGTTATTTAACTTCGAGGCTGAAAAGTCTTTGTATATTTAGTCATTCCTTATTTACTTTCAGCCCTTCACTATCACTTCTCTGCCTTTCCCTGTTCTATTATCCCGTTTCTGGGAGCTGGATCAGGGTCGGTAGAGCACAACAGGAGTATGCAACAACATAATGGCCAAAAAAAAAACCTTAATCTGTTTAGTTCCCCCTTCCAAAGTTTCCTAGCAATGTCTGCATTAACCCCAACGTCTCATTTCTACATGAAAAAAAAAAGGCAGCTCAGGTTTCAACACTGTCAGTTTAGAAATGGCGTTTACCATCCCTTTATATTTATCTATGTTGAATTTCACTTGCCATTTTATCACACAGTATTAGGAGATCCTTCACATTCAGCCCTTACCTTTACTATCTTGAATATCTTACTGCTAGTTTGATCACTTTGCCTGTTCAGGCTCTTCACTGACCTTGAATCTCACCCCATCCCCCCGACATAAAGCTATGTTAACCTCTGCTGGCTGGGATTCAATGTGAAAACTATCCAAGACTCCTAACTTCTCTCTTCATTTAGCAAAGTTGTATGTCTCAAAGAGGAATGTTCACACCAGCTTGGCTTAAAGCCTCGTTGCATGCCTTTTGTTGGCTGAGCAGCTGTATCTCCTGTATCAATATCCCTACTTTATTCTTCAGTAAAAAAGCTCTGGTACATTTCTGAGGAATAAGTTTTGCTCATCCCCTATTCATCCCCTATATATCCCCTATATATCCCCTATATATCATATTTACCCACGTGTGCATTAAGTGCTTTCTTTAGGGCATTTCCTAGTGATTTGCCTGGTACAGACATAGCAGATGTAGGTCCACAGTATCTCAAATATCTTCTGAAGCACCTTCAAAATTGGTGTCATAGTTAAAACCTTTAGTCCTTTGAAAGTCATAAACAAGGGTCATGGATCACAGTTAACTCAGTTCTGAGCTCCCTTAGAAAACACAGTGTGTTATTAATAAACATAAGCTCCCAACTTGGTACGTTTCAGAGGAATTTGAAGTTTTTGCTTCATGCCTTACCAAATACCTTTTCTATAACTGTAGATGCCTTTCATTAGGCGTTCTTCATCTTCTGCTACTTCCACATTGGACTACTTCAAGGTCCTCTTTGACCAGAGTGTTTTTTTCTAAGAAACTTATCTGAATTAGGGGAATCTGAATACTGGTACTTCTGTCTTTCACTGTGTCATGCTTCTAGTTTCTTTTCTACTTTCCTCTTTCTTTGGCCAAAAATCAATTAAAACATTAAAAACTATATAGTGCTTGTGAAAACTGCCTGGCTAAGAACACTCACAATATTTATCCACAAATAAAGACTGCATGGACAGCCCCAGTAAAACACAACTTAGCCTTGACCTGAAGGAACCTGGAGTGGAAAATGAAATCCATCAAGAAATTTTAGAGCCAGCATTATAAGTATCAAGTCAAACTTCTAGCATAACTGATGTCAGGTGGGGTTCTGTTTCACTGCAATCCTTTAGTCTGAATTCCTCCATTTGAATGCCACTTTACAGCACTAGGATGATGCCAGTCAACCTGACCTTCCTACTCTGTGTAGTCCTTGCTCTGATTCAGCAGTCACACTTACCAGTGGGAGTGTTTATTTCCCCACATAAAGGACAGATATTGCAACATGTTTTCCTAAAGAATCCTTCCTCCGTTCTGTTTCTCATTTCCTAAACCCCTGGAAATATCTGGTATTTAGGGTTGGTGGTTGGGTTGTTGCAACCTGAGAATCAAGTGCAGGACGCAAATCCAGTAATACCGGAGGAGCTGACAACCCTACAGAGCAGCAGTAAGTGTGCACAGACTACTTTGCCCAACTAGACCCACACTTCTTGTCCCATGAATTTCTGTGATTTCCCTCTTCCAAGGTTCAAACCGGCTGGCTATTTTTATAAGCTCTGCACACCCGATCAATGAGACTGGATTCTGAAAATCCCGTTAGAGAAAAACAAATGTCAACAACAGAATTAGAGCCCTTTCATTTCTCCCCAGAAAATAGAAAACAAACATTGCAAATTGCCCATCAATTACTCAAATGCAAATGCTTGAAGTTCTTTTCGCATCTGCAATTATAAAAGTTGTTCCCTGCAACAAAAGGTTATTAAGGCAATACTTAATGGCCTTATTCATAATTCTAAGCCAGATTCATTTAAAATTTAAACCTACCAGGATGTTTGAATGTAGATCACAATGCTCTAGAGTATTATTAAAAAAAAAAAAAAAAAGGAAAAGAAATGTGAACACCATAAATTTCAAGTATTTTCAGACATGTCTATTCCCATAATTTCTGTTACATCAGCTTTACCGCTCACTCCTTGTCTCTCAATTAGACCATTCAATATTTTTTTAGCAATGCTCTCAGTGTGTTTTTCCCATTCCTGGTTGAATAACTCTCCAAATACTACTGTGGTGGGGAGGAGGGATTGCCTTCCTGGAATCTGCTTACTTATCAGTATGGACATCTAAATGGTCTCAGAGCAAAAATTAATACTATCAGGCCATCACAGGACAGCCTTCTGAGATCACTAGGCAAAACCTGACCGTAGCTCTGCGTGCACAGAATTACTTGGTTCTACAGCCATTCTCAGTACAAGGACCTTTAATCCTTTTCCTTTGTAACTTTGTTCTGAATTACAAAAGAGATTGGGGTGTTTTTGTTGGTTTTGGGTTGTTTGTTTTTTTTTTTAATGGTGTTGTGAAAGGCAGAAATCCAGTAGAACCCTGTTTATGATTAACTTAGTCAGTTAGTAGACCTTATCTCAGCCCATAATTAGCAAGCGTATTTTTTTGAATACTGCCTGGTATCAAACCTGCACATACAAGTAAACAACTTCTCCCATTCTGAAGACTTTGCCTACTTCACTTGAGAAGCATCTAAATTATTTGAGCTAAGAGATACCAGCATATGAAAAGGACATGAAAATAATAAAACATTTAATTTTTTCTTTTGATCTCAGGAGCAGAAAGGTTTCCAGGAACAGAGCATGATACGATTCACCAGTTTCAGTCTCACAGACAGCACCTTTCTAGCCAGAAAGGGGAAAAGGGCTTTTGATAGGTACCGTGACAAATCAATAAGAATTTCTCCATGGGGGGTTCAGCAAGTACTGGAATAAATCCAGTTAGTTGCTAGGTAAATGCATTTATTTTTGTCTTATAAATCAGTTTTTTCTTTCCTGAATGATCTTTCTATACAAGGAGCAACATGAATGAACAAATGAATGCTATTGCAGCCAGGGCAATCTTTTGTTAGGTGTGGGCTTCTTCTCACCTCTGCTGCTAAATACCGATCGAGTGAACTGTGCTGTAAATTTCAGTGCAGAATTACTTTATCTCTTCTGTCCATCTCATCTGAAACACAGAAACTGAAGACTGTCTGTGGAGCATCTCTAGTGCATATGTGAAGAGAACAATTAAGCTCCTTTACTGCGGGGTACTGAGATCCCATATTTCTAAGAGAAAGGCCTCAAAGATGAGACGTGTGATTTTTCCTTCTGTATTAACCAGCAGGAACATCCAGACAGGGAGAGAGAGAGGGCAAAGACTACATCCCACAATGAAAAAAAAAGAAGAGGGACTGCATTATTTTTTACTACTTAGAATAGTTATTATGCTGTAACACAGAAAAATTCTGTTTTTACAAGACAGCTGAGTAGTGCCATGTAGGACCTAAATTAATTTCTTTTATCTCTGGATGAAGAAAAGTGTCTTAAAAATACTTTAAGAAAGTTCTTCTAATTCCCAAAGCAAGTACTATAGGGTCGGGTTTGGGTACAGTGGCTCCTAATCATTCTACACTGAACAACAAAAGGGATATGGATTGCAGGTTTCCTTTGGCCCGACATAGTACTGCCATTACAATCACATTATTCCTTTTGAAACACCACGAACTTTATTCTCTCTATATGAGGAAGGTACAACTGGAAGTATACACTGTATGGACAAGAGCATAGTTTGCTCAGGGTTTTACTTTTCCCCTCAATGATCCATGAGACCCATAACTAAGTCCAAGTAATTTTGAATTAATTGAAATTAGTTGTACAGAGGAGGGCCACAAAGAAGATCAGAGGTCCAGAGCAACTCTCTTGTGAGAAGAGACTGAGGGAGCTGGGCCTGATTGGTCTGGAGCAGACTGAGAGGGGACCTCATTAATGCACACAAGTATCTCAAAGGCAGGTGCCAAGAGGATGGTGCCAGACTCTTCGGTGGTGCCCTGAGACAGGACAGGGAGCAATGGCCATAAACTAAAACACAAGAAGTTCCACCTCATCATGAGAAAGAACTTTCCATTGAAGGTGGCAGAGCACTGGAATGGGCTGCTCAGGGAGGTTGTGAAGTTTCCGTCTCTGGAGACACTCCAAGCCCACCTGGATGATTTCCTGTGTCACCTGCTCTGGGTGACCCTGCCTTGGGAGGGCGTTTGGACTGGGTGATCTCCAGAGGTCCCTTCCAACACAAACCATTCTGTGTTTCTGTGTTTCTGTTAAATGAGTGAACTCCTTCAAAAAAATACCCTGTGGTAAAAAGAAAGAACTTGCAGGATGCTACAGCCACTGTGCTACAAACCTTAGACATGTCTTACCTTTAAAATTTTAAAAAGCCATTTTTTGGAAGCAAAATTAATATATATTTAATTCTATAGGGGGATTAGGAACATTACAATGAGAGTTTTCTAAACAATGATATGATTACATTTCACAAAGGAAGATATCTAAGCACTCTGTTCAGTTTGCTGGTGGAAATGCAGCCCCAGAGATGTGTGAGGCATCATTCACCACATTTCCAGTGTAGCCTCACTCCTCTCAATTCTTCCTAAGATCCAGCCAAATTTCAGGGCCCTGTGATACACTGTCCCCTGAGAGCCGTGTTTGTTATCTCATTCCCTGACTCCTTCAAAGGACATTGCCACATGGGCATTGGTTTCAAAGTTTTCATTTTTGAACACCTCCACACCTGTGAGATGATGGCATTATGAAAAGCAGAGCCAGCAGAGAAAAAGTGGTGTGACTCTCCTCCCTCCTATGGCACTCTTTCCTAACTGCTACATACAGTGGGCAAACCAGAGAAACCTGCATGGTGAAAACGTGGATGACAAACATTTCTGGGAAGGTAATCTTTTCTAAAGTACCAGAACTGGGTTTTACTCTATCATATATGCTGGAAGATGTTACAGACTAAACACTGTAGATACGAGTTTTAAAACATTCTTTGTATCAGACATGACAGCAAAGCTGAAGATTAAGTCATCTTTCACACCTGACCTGTGTCAGTGAGAGAGAAGGAAGAGGGCTCCAGGACACAGTAGGAAACCTGTCTCATACTAGGCTGTTTCAGTATGGATTATCTTCTTGGTTGTAATGAAATTCTTCCCATTAATTGTCAGAGACACATGGTATCTATGTGGAGGTGGTCAGAGCAGTTTCCCTCCTCTGCTTTCACCAGAAGCAACTTCAATATTTAGCAATAACGGCATCCTTGCTGTTGTTTATCCCAATTGCAGGACTACCAGCCCACCAGGCAGTGTGTCTGGCAAGCTAGGCAACAGTCTCACTTAATGCCATCAGTGTGGGCAGCATCTTGGAAGGAGTGCTGCACTGCATTATTCATGACTCTTTGAAGGTCTGGTGGGCTCACTACACAGCCTAGGACAGAGGAAAGCAGCACTAGTGCCTGCTCCACCTCTGTGTCCCTCGACATGGGTGGGTAAGTCCTGGAAATTCCCTTGTTTGCAGGAGAAATCTTACTAGAACTCCCCTGCAACTATTACTTACGCCATAGCTTTAATTACTCAGTTTTGCCATTAAGCTATGGGCCATCAATTTTTAATGCAATCTTACACTGTTGATTAAAGCATTGTGTTATTTCCTGAATGTCAAACAATATATGACAATAAAGTAGACATAAAAGATTAGGAAAACAAATGTTCAGCTACTTCTGCACTGAACGCAAAGCATAAATGACTGATCTTTGAATGCTTTTGTATTTGCTTGAAGCTCTATAACATTAAAATTGACAATGGTAATTAGTTTGCCTTTCAGAAGAATGAAATTTGAATACTCCTGAATCCTCCTGGGCTCAGCAGCCTGCAGCTAAAGCATATTAACTTGCTTTCATTGGCTCTTCTATTACTGTTGGTACTGTATTTTTTTAAACCAAAGACTGAAATAGCCCCAAACCTCTTACTATTTCTTAAAATAGGTCCAGACCTGCTGGATGAACAGTTAGTTGTCTTATCTAATGTGGACATCTTGAAGCTATCCACCTCATCCTAATCTCATTTTATACTCAATAGAGAGCTACAGATACTTCTAGAGAATGACTCACAAAGTGGTATAAGTTATGTAGGTCTGATGAATTACCTTCTTGAGGGGCCTATTTATCTCCACTGATGTAAATAAAGCTTACGGTGACTAGCTTAGACTTAGCAAGGTGATGTTCAGATACACACATGAAATTACATCTGTTTTCTGATTTTCTGGAAATATTTAGGATTTATTCTTTAGAGCACTTCTAATTAAGAAAAGATCTTCAGAAGCTTAGGAGAGGTGTCTATCTTCAAATGTATTACCTCAGTCTCTAAAAATTCTAAGTATATTGCTATCTTCCTTCCTGATACTTTTGCAGTCATGTCTGCCCCCAGCTGAAAACCTAGGTCTGGGAGGAATCAGAAGCTCAGAGGGAGCACAAAGGTCATCAATTTCCCTGACTTTGAGGAATTTCTGAATATCACATATAATCAGGACTGAGAAAATAACCCCCTAAAGAACAGAAAAATTCAGGGTCTTCCAAAATGAAAACATCTCCAGAAAAGGAAGGCTTAAATCATACTTATTTTGTGCCTGCAAACAGCAGGCAGCTAAAAGAAAAACTGCCAGAAAGACTCACCTTTTAACAGCAGCAGCTTTTTAAACAGTTTTCCTATATACCATGCTACTGTTAGCTTGTCAAAAACACTGCTTTCATTAAGAAGCCTAATTCTCCTCTCCCCATTTCTCACATCCATCTGCCTGAGGTTATTTCTCATCTACTACTGGATTATTTACTCTGAGCAATCACTGACCTTCCCAGAGCTGAGGAAGATCTGGCAATTGAAACTCTATGAGACTCTGGCTAAGACATCACCCAGCTTTTCACCAGGTGGGTGGTTGCGCATGAGCATATTTCATTATCATATATCATGCCTACAAAACCTCAGATCACTATCAATAATTTTCAGTACTGTGTGGAAGAGAGGAAAGGTCTGCAGAAGGCAAATTTGATATGAAGGAGGACATGGGAATGCCAGAACAGACTGACCAGTGTCTCAGAAAAGCAAGGGAACAATCAGTCCTCATCTACCCACAAGATAACAAAGGGATCAAGAAAACAAGCTTCTGTTTTGACAAAAACTAATGCCAGATGAATCCAGTGTCATTTTCTGATGAGGTAACTGGCCTTGTTACTGAGGGGGAAGCTATACATGACTTACAACCATCTCACATGACATCCTCATAAACAAAATTCAGCAATGTGGTCTAGCTGTAACCAGCCTTAGGTACGGGCATGAGGAGTTGAAAACCTGCTTTTAGCACAGGGGTTATTGATTAGTCACTGTCAGATGGGGAGAGAGACTGTCAGGCAGAGACTTGATGGCATGTCCTCTCTTTCACTCAGTGTTTCCATTAACAACTAAATGATGGTACACAGAGTGGATAACACCAATCTGCTTTGGAGATCAGGCTTAGAGTTCAAAGTGATTGATAATAGCTTTAAGGGAGGGTATAAAATCACTATGAAGAAATTCAGCAAGCGAGAACTGCTAATGCTATACTGCAGGAGAGAGAAATCAAGCACAAAACAAGGAGCATCTGATACTCAAAAGACCTGGGCTGTAAAATGGGTCTGAACTTTCTTATGTGTCAGTAGCACAAAGCGGCATAAGCTTGGAGCACACTAAGAGGGATGCCATTGGTGAGAGACGGGAGAAGACGCAGTATCATTATTTTCAGTGCTAAGGTACTCTATTAAGTCCCTTTTGGAATGTTGTACTTAAAGGACAAAGGGAAGGCCAATCTGGAGAGATTTAAGAGGGTAATAACTAATGCTGAGAAAATCTGACCCAGCAGGAAAGTGGATGGTGAGGCTCCTTTGCCCTGCCTCAGGCTGCTGCATCTGCTGGTCCCCTCAGGTACTGTCTCCTTACACCAAGCTCAGGCTCTTTCTTTACAATTCACCTTTCCACACTGTTCCTGACTTTTAAATTGTTCCTCTTGCTCATTTGGCAAGGAAGGACACACTGTGTCTTCCTCCTAAATAATGTTTCTAACCTCCTTCAGTGTTCTCTCCTCTGGGCTTCCCACTGGTCTTTCCTTGCTCTTCTCACCCTTTGCTGGAGCACCCCACAGCCCAGAGTGAGCTCAGGTCACCTTTCATCATGTTCTTGCATCTCTTCTTCTAGGTCACCCATCACTTGTTACGTTTCCATGGCCCCCTTCTTCTGCCTTGTGTATCAGGATAAAACAAGTATATGAAAAAAAGGGTCAGCAAGATTGTGGCAAAAGCTGGGGGAGGAAAAGTATCACCCTAAGTGACTGATGACTTAAAATGACTTTAAAGAAAAAGTTTCAATATTTATGCAGGCACAACTTCAACAGCATCCATGAGCTATTAGGAAAAGGGATAGATTTTCCACACAAGAGTCTGAAGAGAGGACTTTTGCCTCTCAAGTGACCTACATGCTTTTGGATATTACATCCTGCTGGTCAACTTCACAAATATTTGCATGTTTCTAAATTGTGCAGCATGGATTTTGCTCATGTGTAGTGCTGTGGATCTGTAACTCATTGACACTACTTCCTGCACCACATCTGAGGCAGTGGGGCCTCTGGAGGCACCACCCTGGGCACCAGTTGGATCACAGCCACATTCTTCCCTCATCTGTCTCCAAAGGAGACCCAAACACAGCCCTGGCAAGCCCTGTGCCAAGGACATAGTGGGAGGATGGGAATTCAGCCTGCCTGTGTGGGGTACTGCCCAGGGATCGCTGCTTGCTCTCATGCCACCAATGGTTTGGTATTTCTTGATAGGGAGAGCCTGGCATTAGAGCCCTCCAAAAGTGACTGCATTGTTGCTTTTAATCCACAGCCCAAAACACCTAAGTTCCCGTACTCCACACGGGTTGCATATGGGGCAGGTTCCCACACCTTTCTCTCAGGAGCTGATGTCCCTATGCTGTCCCAAGCAGCCGTGGCATTGCCCTATGTGGAGTCCTGCCTGGGATGGCTGTGACAGGACAGAGCTGCCAGATCTGCAGGAGGCATGACACAAAGCAGTGGCAGCAAGAGGGTAACATGTAAGAGTCAGTTTTCCATAATAGACACAGTTGTTTTCTTTCTGTACTTTGAGAAATTCACAGGGTTTCCTCATTTCCAAGGCCACTTTATCTTGGGGACAGGAGAGAAATGAAAACAGACTCACGTGTTTATCACTAAAAGGCACCTTTACATAATGTTCCTCATACTTAGTGCATGCATCAGGGGTTTATTCCTTGGTTCGAACCTAACCATATTGTTCACACAGCTGAGTAGGGTAATGGCATTCAAGTGGGGAAGGAAAGAATGAATCATTATTTGCTAGAAAAGTCCTGACCCCATCATCATCCTGGCAAATGAATGAGATGCTTTCCAGGGCTCTTACAGTGAGACGTTTGTGAGCCATCAATTATTTACCTACCTGGTCAATAATTTAAATGTCCTGGAATGTGCATATTACAAAATAACTGCCTTTGTTCTTTAAATTTGCAAGTATACCCTGCTGGCACTGGCTCAATTAATGGCTTAATAAAGTCTTAACAGGAACATTGAAATACAGGATTTTACTGCTTTGATGGTAACTAAGCTGACTTCTACACTTTGAAAAAGTTATCCTTGAAAGAATACATTAGACATACACAGAAGTTTTAGTAAATTGGGAGTATTGTACCCGAGGGTTTAAGCGAAGCTGTTACATCAAAATTAAAAGAAATGTCACTTTCCCTTAAATAAGTTATACAGAGTAAGAAAACACTTTTAATGGGGCACTTGCTTAACTAATGTAGTAATTTGCATATGAACTTCAGTAATGCTGGAGGTGCAATGAATGCAGTGTGACAGAAGACAATGCTATTCCAATGAGGCAGCATCTGCAGCAGGTGCAGGATCGTAGTGGGCTTGGGCTCAACCCTAAGAGGGGCACAGCCCATGTGCAGGGTTCCTGCAGCCCCCTCTTGTCTCCTCTCACATTCAAGAGCTGAAGACAGGGGGTGTGCGTTCGGTATCAGTAATTCACACCAATTCACTGCCTCTGAAAAGGTGTCCAGGTGACCTTGCTGTCATTTTAACAATGCACCTGTACAAAGGGTGGCTTGTGTTTGCTCACAGGACTACTACAACTGCTCCATTAAGATGTATTACAAACCGGAGTTTCAATGTAATTGAAGAAATAAACCTAGATAAACATTTGCCTTAGAAAACAAACTGAATCAACTTGTCTTCATGAGGGTGTTTGGGACTGTGATTCATGTGTGATCTGAACTCCTTTTTCTTTTCATCTTTTTGGGGATGCAAATGGTCCTAAAAAAGAGATTAACATGTTTGTAACACCAGAGAACAGCATTTTTTTCTGAAATCTTGCAAATGGTAATTTAGCTTTTGATCACTAAAACCAACCCTTCCACACAGAAAGTGTTATTAATGGAGCAGATGAATGACCAATCCATCTCCCCAAGAGCATTTCAGAGTAGAGTGCTATGGCATAAACATCAACAAACACCAAAAATGTTTACAGAGAAACTGAATTGCACACTTTCAGAAGTCCCTATTAATAAAATTTCTGCTTTAATGAAAAAGGTTCAGTGTAGTTCTTTGTTCAGGTCCAGCTAATGCTGTAAATAAATGTACAGACAGCAAATTGTTCCATCATTAATGTTTTTGATTAGGAATGAAAGGCATTTGGAATAAACAAAAAAAGCAACAGGCTCTGTGAGCTACATGGAAACCTGATGTCCTGTGCTTCACATCCTGAAGGTAAGCAACAGTGTGGAGTCTCTGATGGCTAACAAGGATCATGGATGTGCTGCAGCTTCCATCAGACCTGGAGTGGTTCCTCTCAGCAACTCTTTTGACAAAGTCAGTAGGAGTCCAATTCCTCAAATCTCTCTGTCAGGCAAGGTTGGAATTGGTCAATATATTCTAATGTTTCCTGGGACAAGAGATAAAAAAGGGCTGATTTTCAGAAGGAGCCTAATTTCCCATTTTTTAAATTTCTTTGTAAAACCATTTTTATTACAAGAGCAGATTTACCTTAGGCTGCAGGAGTTTTATTCCACTAGCGTGCCTTTCTTGGGTAAAAAACACAAAACTACTCTGGAAAACAAGGCTTCTGCTAAGTTCTCTGTTTTGTTGCCTCGGTGAGGAAAATGAGGTGCCATATGAAGAAGGCAGCAAGCCACAAATTATGCTCTCTTGCTTCCTCACCACCTATTTATTTCTCTACACTACACATCTGACCTGCAAGAAGCACATCAGAGGGCTTGGGAAAGATACATGCAGAGTGACACGCTGCATGATTTAATTTTTAGAGACATGTGTTTATCACGATGGATACATGGCATTAGCACAGTTCCTACCTTACTGATGCAAAGAACTGCAGGCTGCAATGCACACTGAGGGCTTCTTGGTGCTTGCAAAACCACCATTCACCTTTCTTTGCAAACCTGGTTGTTCACCTCACCTGCTTCTCAGTGGGAAGTCAACCACGAGGTTGGAGTATCTCCTAATCCCTTCCCATCATTGCTGGGTAGGTTTCCCAGGAGTTCTCTCCCTTCCAGGCAGGAAACGCTTCAGCTTCTAAACTCAAGTGCAAACTCTTCCACCCTTCCCTCATGCTGGCACTTCTCTCTCTCTCACTGGGAACAGTATCTCATAGCAAAGAACCTATCTGCCTTAATCCACATTTGTTATTAAGCAACTTGGGTGTTTTGTAATTCCACTAACTTGATGAAGATCTTTCTGATCATTTAAGTCTTTTTAAGCAGATTTCTACCAGATGACTTTGAAGGTACAGGACTTCTGGACACTCATTATCCCTCTATTGGTTTATACAAATATTCTGTTATCTTCTATTAAGGCACCTTTATTTGACTTACAGTTCCATTTTCTATTTTGGTTTTAGAACAGTTTTGTATCTTTTATTTAGGAAGTTACAGTACTAAAGTTCCATGCTGAGTTTCAATTTACAAAAAGAAGCCAAATGGTGTAGTTAAATCAGAGCCTGGTAAGAAGCTTTTTATTTGATCTGTAATTGAAAAGGATGATAAGTAGTTAAATCTAAACAAAATTTAAATATTTTTTTCAAAAATTCTAATCCTGAAAGGTTGTATCCAAATATCCAAAAGTGTTGATCAGGGAATTATACAAATCACACAATACATCAATTTTCAGTAATTTTCAGTAATTCAGAAGTGTTTTTTTTAAATACTGAGCTATAATATACTGACTCAAAATGGAAATTAAAGAACGTAGAGGGCTGATGGTAGCTGGAAGGTCAGAGTAGGTGAATACTAAAGCTTTTTGCAGTTTGATAAATATTTCACTTTCTGTAGAAGAATCCACTCCTTTTTAAGCCATTGGCTCTAGAAATGCCTCCAACTCTAATCCTAAATACTGCCTTTTCTCTCCCTCTTTCCCTGTGAGCGTGAGTACCTTTGAGGTGGGTGCCAACAGAGGAGTCCCTTATTGCTGGGCTCCAAACTGGCTGGATACAACAGTCCAGTCGAAGGAACCAACAGAAGAGAGTGATGTTTTTTGACATTTAATTGTACAGCTTTTCTATTTCATAATATTAATTTCCTTTTTCTTTTTTTTCCCCTGAAGAGTTGACCACATCAATTGGAAAATATTCTATAACTTGCTCTGGGCTCTCATTGTGAATTGCCTATCACTGGTCTTGGATTCACAGCATTCACTATCTGTACCCCACCCCATTAAAAAGACCAGAGGGCCGGACACTGAACTTGACATTCCAGACTCAGCCCATGTACAACGCACACAGTAAGCAGCTTTTCACAAAGATTGTGACAGAAGATATTTTCTTTCTCTCCTCACACACACATACAAAAGAAATCAAACTCTCCAAAATATGCTTGCAGTCTCATTAAATTGTTTAATTGAGTTTTTACAAACTAACTACTGCCAGTCTCCTAGCTCTGTGATTAGTATCATATCTAAATCCTCTTAGGAACTTTGTGAATCTATTAACCTTCCTAAGAAAGTATATCAAGCTGATTAAATGACAGTTGAAATGTTCCATGCAAAACATAGCAATAAGACAAAAAAACCCTGAAAAATTATCATATGTATATACTCACATACTCAGCCTTCTAGAGAAGAGAGTTAATTCTGGTACACTGAATATCTTAAGAGATTATTTCTCTCTAAAGTTCCTTTCTCATCACAGCATTTTTGTTTAACCAGTTAAGATAAAACCTATCAGTCATGGAAGAGCAGAATGGAAACAGCTTCATTAAGACGCACCGTCTGATAGTTCCCTTATTTCTGAAAGTTAAATTCTCTTGAAATATTAATCACAGTGAATCTGGCAGAACTAATTTTAAAATGTGAGAACATAAGAGATGCTCTACTTCTAGCCTGGAGTGAGATGAGATCAGTATGTTAAATTAACTCTACATAAAACCATACAGAAGAATTTGTGTAGGCAACCTTTATTCCTGTTTGGGAGAGTAATTGCAATTTAGAGAGCAGTGAAGAGAGATTTTGGTAAAAATATCACTGGCTAAAATTAATGACAGAAAAAACTGCATTGAACTCATTCATTGCCACTCAGGAGTCTGGTATCAGTTATATTCACTTTAAATCTTCTGAAAATACCCCAAACAAACAAAAAGCCAGAGCTGTGAAACATGAACCAGCAAGCACATTAAGAAAAATTCTGCAGACTGTGATACTGATTTTAACTCCTAAAAAAAATCTTCATACATCCGAAAGGAAAATAGAGCTACAGAGATTTTGGGAAAATTACAGAATCAGTCATTAATCCTTAAAATACGATTTCATAAACATCTACCTAATACAAATTCTATAATTTAATACACACAAACACACAAAGAGTATACAAATGCTCTATTTGTGCTTTCAAATCATCAAGGAGAAACTAATGGCTTGTGTTATTTCTTTGTTGGTAGTGGAGAGAGCAAGCAGGCTCATTATTATGTTTTTCTGTACTGCAGTTTTACCCACATTAATTAACTATTAATTGTGCAAAAGTGGCATTAAGAGGCAAAAATGCTGACATTGCTGCAGTGGTGTTCAGGCTTCCAGGAATTTCTCTTATACCAGTGGTACAGACAGTTTGATGCTTTAAACTCTTCGCAAGTTTGATATCTGTGCAAAATTTCCAAGCTCCTCGTTTAACTCACTTCTCCTTGAATCCAAGTTCTTCCAACAAACTGGAGACCATGCAGCAATCTGTGCCCCCTGGTAGCTACTGAATCGATTACACAGGATAAAACTACCTGGGCTGTGGATCCAGGCCTGTGCCGAGTGCAATTTTGCGATGGTGAAGGAATTCCTGCATTACAGCTCAGATCGATTAAATCAGGACTGACAGGGGCAAAAATTCACTTAAGGCAGCAGAACACCACAGTGTTACACAGAACTGTATGTACACTGCACTGGTTACCAATCCTTATACACAGGAGACCCTAAAAGGATTATTTGTAGTTACACAGGCAAAGGACTTGAGAGGAGTTTTTATGCGCTGCTAACAGACCTCCTTGTCACCAGATTGTCATTCTGTTACTTAGCAATATTTTCTTTTTTAAGATAATTGTAACTTAAATTGGTCTTTATATGGATGCAAAAACTTTAAATGGAAGTCAATACAGGAAAGTGGAATATCACCAGAGTCCGCTGCTACTGGTGCTCTGGTCTCAAACAACAACAGCGAAAGAAGGTGGCCACAGTTCTTCCTTCACTAACTCAATGGAAGTAGATAGAATACTTCATAAACTACTTTTTCTCTAAAGGTCTGATATTTTTAATAATAACATTCATTAAAAACCAATCCCTCTCTGGTTTCTAGCAAGCAAGCCAACACACTGCTTCTCCAGTGATTTTGCTGATTTTGCACCCCAGAAGGCTTTAAAGGAGCTAAGCAAACCAAAACACAGGTGGGGAAAATGAATTACGAGACATCACCTGCTTATTTTGCAAGAGATTTTTCATAGGGAAATGTTCTTTAAAAGGAAAGACACCTTTGTTTTGAGAGAAAATTGCAATGTAAACACTGCCTTAAGAAGTAGTATTTGCTCTTTTTTTCTTTTTTTTAGCACATGCTCTTTCATTTAAAAAAACACTTGTAAAACTTTTCCAAGCTTTTAAAATTCAGACATTCAAAACTTTTAAGACAGCCATCAAAATCAGAACAGTTTCATTTTTCTTTTGTTTTGATCCTTTCCATTTTTTTTCCCCACAGAAACAAAACTTTTTCTTTTATTCTAATAAATTTTCTAACAAATAATATGTTTGGGAACCCCTGGAATTTCTCACAAGAAGAATAATCCAGCTTCTGCCTAGGTCTAGTACAGCTTTCAGCATAGGCACAGGGGAGATGAAACTTTGAATAAGATGCTAGGTACACATGGTCTCAGACTTCCTTTAGTGTTAACTGATGATACCTTTACTTTTGTTACACAGGCCTTCACTTGGAACCAACTGGATGTAAAGAGAACACAGAGGATGCTATATTCAATTGTATATATTCTCCTAAAAAAAATCAAAATTAAAATACCAGCCCTGGAGTAACATGGATTTCTGTGCTCAGTGAAGTCAGTGAGAGCATTGGCTTTTATTTTGGTGATGAATAACAGCATAAAACAGTGCCCATATCCCTGGCCTTTCCTTTGAAGAAGAGGACTGAAACGGGAAGGAGACAGGCAGTGCAGGGGCTGAGATCCAAGGCAGGCAGGACAGCAGGAGACCAGGGTTATTGCTCTCAGGTGAACAAAGCTTTCTGACCCCAAATGAAGAAAATCAATACAGGAGGAGGGGCAGGACAAGGCAGAGTGTGCTGAGTAAAATTTAATCTATCCAACAGTAACAAGACCAAAACACAAGACTGTGTGTTTATCCAGGCCCTGTCTCTCAGCCTCTAAACCCATCAAACCACTGCAGCACAGGCACTCTGTGTTACATTATAACAGGTTTTCCAAAAATCTCCATACTATCTGGGAAAAGGCTTGTGGCCCTTTTTGCGCTAGTGTTGCCCATAGATGTTTATGGTTTCCTAGCACCATGTCTAGCTGCACATTCATGGATAAAACCCAGACATGATGCCACAGGAAGAGCTTTCTTGTAGAGTAGCTTAGTCCTTTGGTGTTTGCAGACTGCTTGAAATGGCTTGAAGGGAAAAAAAACCCATCTCTTTGCTTTATAAAATGCAGCTGCTCCAGGGCTAGGAGCAATAGTTACAGCTCTCATGAGAGAAAATACCACAGTAAGACCGGGTAGCTTATTTTCTATAAGATATTGACAAAATACAGGTAGTTCAGTGAAAAGCAACAAAAAAATGTGTAATGACCTAGAGGGCCCAATTTAACAGAAATTAAACAAGGAAAAAAAGAAAAAGAAACAAGAAAAAAATCTCAAGAGCATAAGGGCAAGGACTGATAACACTCTAAAAATATTTGAGAAAGGAAAGAAATGTAATATGGTATAAGTCATGAAAACGTGAAGGAAAGGAAATAGTGATTAGTGAGTCCATACTAATACCTAGCACTAAAGCTTGAATAGCTTGTGAAATAATTCCATTGCTTCCTCATGATGGGTCAAACAAACTTTCACCAAAGCCTAGGAGTGCCTCCAGATTTTCTAACAGACAGGGAGGGCTCACAAACATCCTAAGGTAGGAGGCTGTCCCTTTACATATTCCTTTTATCTAAATCCCCGCAAACATAGCTGATCTTTATGTCAAAGCCTAAGGGCACTGCTTGTGTAATGTCATGCTTGTCAGATATACCCTCTTCATACCAACTTCAGCCTTGTGAAGAGTCTGAAAAGTCTGTCACATTTCTATCCAGCCTAATACCACTTTGATTGCCATGCAAATATTAAGGCATATTACTGTATCTGGAGATTTTGGACCTGCCTTTCTGTCAAAGTTATATTGGCTCTCTGCTTTTTTAATCTTGTTAAGGTAATTAAGACTCAAATGAAGATCTGAAAGGGAACAAAATAACATTTGCCAACACTTAGGTCCTGGTTGGGGAAGGAAGATTATTTACATGCAACAAACACACAAGCATGCAGCTCTGACTTACTGCTGTTGGCATTTTCCTAACATTGGATCATCTGGTTGCTAAGCACAGTGCTACATTACCACTTGACATTTACATTTTATTTTCAGTTTATTGCTAAAGGTAGGAAATGAAGCACTCTCCTACTCTCTTGAATTACATTCATCTTCCTAATAATATTGCTAAAAGCCCCATTCCATTTCATTTAATGAACTTAGAAAACCTGATAAACATCCAGATATTGCTAAGCAAACGTATTGTCTTTCCTGCCTGAAGAAGAAGGACCTCTGCAGAGCATTTTTTCATCAGAGAGGAGGGTTACTGAAGAAATCCTGGCTCTTGTAGTCTGGGTGGAAACTCGCTGGAACCTCCACAAAAGAGCTAAAAACATAGAACAAACCAAATCCACAAGACCCTTGAGTTGCAACATTAAAAAAACCAGCTCCTAGAATCTAAAAGAACTGACAAGGGGTTGTGCAACTGAGGAAACCAAAGCAGAAGTCACCATGCATTTTCTCTGCCATCAATCAGAAGGACACTAAATAGGAGAAGCAATTTAATGCAATGCACTCCTGAGCATCTGACTGTGAGGCTGGCCTTCCCTGCAGAGGTAGTTTATCAGATGGATGAAAAATCAGAAGTAAATTTTGCCAAACTCATCATCTCTGGAAGATTTTGACTCACTGGTGGCTGCACTATAAATCACCTAACAGCTGAACCATGCTGGTTTCCTGTGCCAGAGGAAAACATGTGAAATGAGAGCTTTATGTAATATATAAATAAGCGGCTAGGGTGTCCAGCTCAGGTTCAAATGTCTAACTTCCAGACCCCCTAATTAGGCATTCCACTCCTTGGTCCATCTAGAGAAGTACTATCTCCAACTCCCGCTGAATACAATGGCAACTATAATTTCCTGGCCACTGCTGTCAGTGAGAAAAATATTATACTCTGATAAAGGCCTCAGAAATAAAGTTGGGAAATTATTTTCCTTCCCAAACAGAGCAGGGGGCAGCAAGGGTAAGTTTTCTGCTCCAGAAAACTCCAACTGTAATGGGCAGTTAAGGACAGGATATATGTCCATTCCTAAAAGAACATGGAGGCTCTAGCTCTTCCCCACGTTTGAATGGGAAAGAGACAGCAGGGACTGACCAAGGGTGGACAAGACTTCTGTCCCTCACTGCTGGCCTGGCAGAGGTGACCAGACAGCTGTGGCAGCCTGTGAGGATGGGCGCAGGAGACTGGGAGGCAGCCGTGATGTGTTCATACCTTCTTCCAAACACAGAGGAAATGTATTAGCAGGGCCAGTCTGGGGCAGGGCTGGAAATTGTTTTGTAGATTAATGAGTTTGCCTGTCCTCCATTTCCCTATAGTCTTTCTACACTGGTCTACCCAAATCAACACACATCTTCTCAATCCCCCTTTTCATGTCTCCCATAAATGCTCACAGCCCTGCACATCACAGTGTGCCTGACCACAGCCTGGACCCATCCTTGCCCACTCCACCTCTCTCCCCTGACAGCCTCCAGTTCTCAAAGGCATAACTCTCACTCTGTTCCCACAGGCAAGTCCCAGCCTAGGTACAGCTGGGGGAGGCAGGGAAAGCACAGGAGCTGCTCTCTTTCTTGCAGATAAACAAGTTACCACCTGCCAGCTGCTCCACCGTGACACACGCAGCAGCCCACACACAGGTTCTTCTCTTCTGCAGAGGAAAAATACAGCTTACCGCTCCACATGAAAACAAACCATTGGGACAAAGCCTGCAGATGGGGCACAATCCTGTTGCAGCTGGGGCATGGCACTGCTGCTGTGCTGTAGGGACTGAAGCACAAAGAACTGCTGTGTCACAAGTGGTCCCTTGAGTGGCAAGGAGTGACCAGTGTAGAGGAGAACTGGGACCACTAGCTGAAAACAACAGCACAGAGACAAGGATTTGTCTGAGTGGGTGTAATATTCTGGAAGAAAATACTAACTTATTTTCCAAAGTAATTAGTGTTCTCCTGAAGAACAATTTTTATTTTTTTTTCTGGTAAAAAAACTCACCGCTATCCAGTGTTAGTGTGCCTTGCTGAGAATCTGCCTGGGGTAGCTCTTCTAGCTTCATAATGTACAGCTTAAATTGTGAAGAGGCCTTGGAAAGTAGAGCAACATGTTCATGTTTGGTACCATGGCAGAGTGAGCCATTGCCATCAGCACGGTGAGCCAAGGAGTCTCTCAGATACCATTTGAATATAAACATCACCCGCCGGGCTTGGCCTGTAGCACCTAGGGGGACACAGCATTCACAGGTTTATGCAAGTAAAGCTGCAGATCAGCCTAAATTTAAACATTGCAGTGATCTCAAAATTGTCACTTCATTTCTCCTGCCTGTGTTGTGCAGTGTACAAGCACAAAGTGAGGCACTCATGTAAGCTGTGTGCTGTGCAGAGCAGTGGGCACAATTTGGTACCTCCTGATCCTGAAGAGGTGCTGCAGCCATTCTGATTTTCCCGTTACCTCACGTGGATTATAACTATGGCATAACAATAAATTTAAAAGTAGTTTATTCAAAGAATAAACATTGCATCAGTTACTAAACTGCCAGAAACTTCTGTATGTTTATAAATGAGGCAATGCCAGGAACTCTAATTTTCTCTCTTGTAATTTTAACCAAGAAAAAGAAAACATTTTACTGGACAGCAGATTTAATTTTCCTATTTTATTATATGAAGCAGTTCCATTGTTTGGGAAAGGACAGTAGTCAATTAGCTGCATTTTCTGTCTGTATGCAGATGCCTGGCAATACTTGAATGTACAGTTCTGATTATTTATGAGCTAGTTGTCCAATATGTGTTGCAGTTCATTCTCATAAGTACTAGACTTTAAGAAAAAAAATTAGCATAAAGTTCCAATCCCAGTGTGTATCAATAACATTGCCTTTGCCTACGTGAAAAGCCAGTACCTGCAAATTTTCTATCAAAGGGAAGAAACTAAACATGCACAGTCCAGGTTATTTTCCTAGATTTGTAGCCCATGTGGCCTGAAGCACAGACTGCAAATGTGACAGTGATTTCCATCCTTCATCCTTTCCATCCAAGGCTTTCTAAACATCTGTTAATTATATGGCATGCTTTGGACTGTTAGAGTTCAGGGGAAAGAGGCTTTGTTCATTATTTTTCTACATTTCTGTCTAATTATAAATGCATGCCAGAGCAATCCCTGCACTTTGCAACTGCAGGAAAGCCAACAGTAAAAATCAAATTAAATCACCAAAGACCTGTGAAGAAACTGTCCCCATGTCACAGATATCCAAAAACTTCAATATGGTTGTGTGGTTCCTGGTTCTTGTCCAGACTGCAGTTTGTTAAGTGAAGCAGGTGCACTGATTCCTGTGACAGTAGACCAGCTTTCGTCCAGTAAATGTTTAATATAAGAAGAATGTACAATAGCAGGTACAGAAAACCTCCCCTACACTCCCCTAAGTTTCTCAGTCCAATTACCACACTGAAAAGGCAGCATAGCACTGGGCTCTTCCTTACAGGCAGCTCACCCATGCTGATGAGACACAACTTAGACATATGAAAATGGATTGTATCTAGCACCTGTTTGAAGAAAGAAAATAAAAAATAATTAGAGAAGAAAGTGAAACTTCACTGAAGCCAGGAAGTAAGTTTAGCACTCCTGAGGCAAAAGGTTTCTAATTAAAAATTTTACTGTGGGAATGCATTGCCAGCCACCAGCTGGAGGGAGGAGAGGGAGTCCCTGTGTGTTCAGTGGGCTCTCACCAGTCTCCTGCCTTTCCTCACCACATCCCAAAATAATCAAGGATGGTGGGTGTAGGGCCTCCTAGGAGCTGAGCTCCAGCATACACACAAGATCCACAGACAAATGGAAAGTGGTACAACTTTCACAACCACTTTGCCCAGTGGTTGCCCATGGGCAACTTGGAAACTAATGTTTTTCTAAATTAAGGTCTCATTTCAGTTTCAAGGTTGCATTTTCCATATGGAAGTATTTTACATTTACATCAGAGAAACAGGAGGGTGCAGTATGGGAAGGTATAGTTTCCTTAATTTCCACACTGTCTCCATCTCAAGGACAGAAGCATACTGTGTGAGTATCACACCCCAGCAGTTCGGTCTATTGTGTACCATCTAGCAGCTTTAACCAGACCATGACAGAGTTGTGGCCAGGTGTGGTACAAATATAAATGAGATACAGCATTCCTGGGATGCCCTAAACAGTGACTCCAGAACAGAAGCAGTTTTTAACCCTTATTTCACCTAATTCAGACAGGCAGAATTAGGTCTGAGGAGCAAGAACATAGTTGGCAGAAGCCAAGTAAATATACAGAGGTTTTGAATTATCCTTGTTTTTCTTTACCCAAGCTATCCCTTCTTCCTTATTCTCCTGTTCCTTGGTATAACAGAGAGGGACAGATTGAGATGAATTGAGAAATGTCAGCAGTCACTTGCATGTAATCCAACATAGACAAATTTGACATCAGTGTAGTTAAGAACTGACTGAAGAGTTCAAGCTCATGTTTTAAGTGGCAGAAGGAAGAAGTTACACTAACAAACTTATCAGTAAGCAAATCTTCCAGATGTATTCAAGCACTGGAATAACATTTCTGGCCAGCACCAAAACACCACTCTAGGCAGACAGAGGAGCATGACAAAGGAAGAGACAGTTTCTTCTCTTATGAAAGGACAAGAGTCTACTGTTTTAAGAGAGGTGATCACATCTGTGGAACAGTTTTCAGAGAAGACCCAAAATGAAACTACAGTAACAGATGGATTTTTCATTTACAAAAGTGAAAGCCAGAGTGCTTGCTGACTTATCATGATTGAGAATTATAGGAAGCAGGGATAACAGATAGCCTCGAGATTGCTGCCGTGTATTGCACAGGGATGACACTCAGCATGTCATAAAATACAGATCTCTTGAACTCTACCAGTTCCCCATTGTTACCACATCTCTTGGTCAGCATGGATCGTGTCACCACCTGCCCAACATCCATACCTGAAGCCTGCACATCACATCACAAACTTTAACAAACTGTGCTGTCTCTCCTAGTGTCTCTAGGATATGGGCCCATTTATAGGCACCAAAATTCTCACTCAGTCGGGGTTTCTGTGCATGAAAGCTCTTATTCACAAACACACACACACACACACGTGTTCACTCTCCCCACATTTCAACAGGGTCTTCTTTACTCTTTCAGGTCAACCACAGACATAAAAGCCATTGGAGCAACCCAGGAGAAGAAGACCATCAAGATTCTCATGCTCCATTTACTGAGCTTTTTGCTTACATTTACAGTGTGATCCATGTCCAGCTCTTAAATTTCATAGACATTTTGTTTGCACAGAATGGTTTGAGTTGGAAGGGATCTTAAAGCTCACCCAGTTCCAATTCCCCTGCCGTTCCACTGGACCAAGTTGCTCAAAGCACCATCCAACATGGCCTTGGACACTTCTGTCTCCAGCTTTCTTTTGGGTCCCTTTTTGGTACTGGATGTTGCTGCAAAGTCTTCCAGGAGCCTTATCTTCTCCAGCCTAAAGAACCCCATGTCTCTCAAGCTTTCTTCATAGCAGAGGTGTTCCATCCCACTGATCATGTTCATGGCCCTACACTGAACCCTCTAGTTCAAAGACTCTCTTAGATTTTGCCACTCTTGGGGTTTTATGTTGGGTGCAACAGCCCCTTATAAGCCCCCAGAAATCTTCTTCCTCAGCCAAGCTGTCCTTTGTCACTGAGGCCACTGAGTTCTCACATGAACTGTCAATGACATTTTCTCTTCACAAATTCAACATAACTTTGGACCTTTGATAGAAATTCCATGTCTTTTCACATGCAACATATCTTCCCTCCTCCTCCACCACCTCCTCTTTATTTGTTTAGTTTTGTGATTGTATTTCAAGATCAGTCTACTCTACTAGTTGACTTGTTCCTCTTTCTTGGATGGTCACCCTCCATATTAAACAGTTCATGCTCTAGGTGTTCTTGTTGGGCAAATTTCAAGCAGCATATGCAGCTGCTCTTCCCTTTCCTTCAGAATATCTACACATCTCCATGTGAACTCTACCCTTGCTTCCAACATCATCTCCCTAATCGTCTGACCCTCATTTTCAAGACATGCAGAAGACTTCAGTTTATCAGTAAGTAGATGTTGTCAGAGACTCCCTCTAAGGCAGTATATGGCAGAACAACTGCTTGTAGAAGTACCTCTGATTGCTCTTGGTCACTGTGTCCCTGTAGCCATTAAAGTCTTCTCTTCTTAGCCTCTGACCCTAAAAAAGGAGAAACTCCACCGGACTCTCCTAGATTTCCCTCTTCCTTTCTCAGAACAGATGTAGACACAAAACAAAACAAAAAAAGAAAAAAATAAAAAGAGTGGCTCACTTATCTGTGTGTGCATCATATTACAGAAACCTAATAAGAAACACTGTCCCAGGCTTCCCTAATCGCTGACATGCGAGCCAGGTGTAAGGAAGGTGTCAGCATTACCTTGACTCCCTACTGCCTAAAGGATACTGCCACCTCTGGAGTCATTTTTGTAACCATCTTCTGTGTGGAGTCTTGTTCAGGTTGGGCTTTCAGGTAACAAGAACACTGCCAGTACAAACAGTTTGAAGAAGTAGGACAAAAAGAAATTAGACCTTGTACATGCTTTCTTGTCTAATACTAGCAAAAAACCGCAGACAATTCAACTACGACAACAAACCTCAAACAAACAATCCCTCTAATTTTTAGCAAGTTTTTATTCCCACCTTTCAGAATATGCTTTTTCTTTTTAGCCATTTTCACAGGAAGCAGCTTAATTTAATTTAGTTTTAAGCTGAAAGCCAAGATGGCTTGTAAATTCCCAGTTCAGAAATCTGTGCTGCAGGTGATGTTTGGTACCATGACAGCCACCAGGCTGGCCATGAATGTAGTCACTAACACCTTCCATCACCAAATGTCTGCTGGCCAGAGCAATGCATTTGTGCTTAGGATTCCTTCCTTCCTACCTGAAAGCCTCTTTAAAACACGGTAGCCTGAGCTAGGACTACAGTGCTTTTGGCAGCATTTGAGAGGCACCATGAACATCACAGCTGCAACTTCACTTGCCACCAAAACAGTGGACTGACTGATGTGCCCACCTGTCCCAGGCACCTGGATCTCTTCTTCCTCTTTACAGCTGACTTAGGATTATTTTCAGCCCCACACAATTACAATGAGCTACCAGAGACCTTTACAATGTCTTCAGTTCTCAGTTTTGAAAGAATGGATCCATTTGAAGTTTGGAGGCTTTACTTACCATGTTCTCACACTTCTGCCTGAGACTTCCCTATACATTAACTTGTATTCAATACCATGTGTAATATCATTCAGCAAGACCTCAAAAATTTGGCTTCAAGACACTTCTCTTTGTGCTTTGTGAACAACTTTCTCTGTTAACTTTCTTCAACAGCTCAGATCTAACCACTCATTATTTCTGATGTAACTAATATACTATGCCATACTTCCATAATTTTTGTCTCCCCTCCCATTTTTCTGCCCTGAAAATTTTATTCAAGTAGAAAATGGGCACTAACAGTAGAATTAAATAGAAAGTATAGACAGCATTCCCTTCCATCTTATTTTTTTTCATTTACTTTTCTGGATAGTGCTTTGGAGAAAATATGGAGACTTACTTCTGTTTAGGAGTGAAGGCTTGTTCATTCTAGGCACAATTACTTTTACCCCCTTTGCAGCACTCAGTTCCCTTTCTGCCTTATCAGTTCTTCAGCCCAAAAGATGGACAGTACATATTCTGACAAACCTGGCTCCAAGGAGCCATCACACCTCAGAGGACCTTCCTCATCCAGACATGCAGGGAAAAAAAAAAGCCAATGAGCAAACCCCCAGATTTTTGCATATCAAAATAAATCTTCACTTCCACTCTTCCTTTCCAAATTGCATTTTCAGTCCTGAATTAAATCAGTGGAGGAAATAGACTGTCCTCCTCTGGACAGATGAAAGGGAGGGCAAATGGAAGAGGTGAATGTCTGCTCTCTTTCAGTAGCAGTTAAGGAGATTCCAGTAAGAGTCACTGCACAATAACAAACGGTGTTTTCTTTTTCAGATGTTGACTGTTTTCCAGACATTTTGATTGGATTAGGCAGACATAGCAGCTCTGTACCATAGCACTGGGTTTGCAAATTTGCTGCAGCTTTGCAGAAGGCTGTTAACTGAAGTCATGAGAGCACCAGCAATAATATTTCAATTATATAGCTGGAAAGATACTTACTACACAGACATTCCAAAATAGTAGAAGCAGAGGCCCGGTTTACAGGCACCATTCAGGATAATACATTCTGAAGGGATGCCATCAACATCTTACTACTTGTAGAGAGGCTGAATAAAAAGGTTTAGCCTTTTCAATGGGGCTGTAAAAGGATTTTCTTTCCAGCGAAGGAAGTTCCATTAGATCTTTGCAGTACCTGTGGTGTCTCAGTCTTTCACAGTGCCTCCCTTAATCTTTTGCTGCAGTCCATGGGTTCACTGACAACCAGGATAACAGCAGGTTGTTTGAAGACTAATTCAGTGACAAAGAAAATGCTGCGCAAGGGTGGCAAACAGAAAATTCATGCCATGGTTACTGGTAGCTACAACAAGGTTTTTCTCTATGCACCCATGTGTTTGAATTATCCCCAGGCCCCCCCAGGTGCCGTTCCCCTTTTTGTCATCTTGAAATGCTGGCACAAAGAATGAAGTTTGCTCAGTCAGCCCCTTGCAGGCATCTCCATGGAGCACAAGCAGACACTGTTGAACTGAAGCGTGAATTCTGGTACTGAATCGGGCCTTTGCTCAGAGTCTCATGGGGAGCAGAGCTGGACATAACTCTATTTCACCTGCACAAGTCTTCTACTTTCTTCAGGGACTTTTCAGGTGGATTCCAGGGTCTTTGATTCTCCCTGAGATGTTCAGCCATTCATGGAGGATGCTCCACTGTCTTTAGAGGAGGACACTTGGTAAGGACAAACCTGTTGTGCTGCCTCACAAAAAAAACTCCAGCTCTGTGTCTGGAGCCTTGGGAGAAGCCCAGAGGAGACCCCCAGGGCAGGCAGCCAAACATCCCACCACAATTCTGCCAGCAGTTGCACACTGACAACACAATTACCTGTGCACAACCTCTTGAATGCACAAAGAGTTTTTCCCATTATCCTTAGGCGTTGATAAATAATTATTACAAAACAAAACAAAAAAACCCACACCAACCAACTAAACAAAAAAACTCAACAGGAACAGAGAAAGATTTTTGCAGACGTCATCAAGTGTGTTAAAATAGGGGCTAAGCAAACCCAGACAAGGCTGATTCTCAGAAAAAGGCTTAATCTGAATATTTGGAGCTGAACTCTTTGCCTCTCTCTGCTCTCATCCTGGATGGTCTGGTCTCTCCTCCCTTTACCAAAGTGCAGTCCTCTTTTTGCTTAGACTGGCTTGGAAGATCTTATTTCCAACAAGTAGATACCCTATGTGTTTTCAACATCATAAAAAACTCTTGTTTTAGCCATTCAAGACAAATAACCTGTGTAGAGTTACTTTTTTTTTTTAACATTCAGACTTCAAAGTGCTCTATCTTGTTTTTTAGTTTACATCACCTTTTCCAGTCTTACTTCTTTTCTTTCATTCCCAGCAAAACAGTGATTCAAACATTTGAATCTACCTTCTTAAAGAAAGCAAAGTGCTCAGAAACAGGCACACTGGACTTTCCTTCCTTACTTTAAATGGGTAATTATTTTCTAGGGCAGTCACCGAACTTTCAGGCAGAAAGAGAGAAGTCAACAACGTGCAGGAGACCTTGTTTCCCTTCTTGCAGGGGAGCACTCCCAGGCAAGTAGATGAAATATTTGCATCTCCATCCTGCCCTGAAACACTTTAATCTGCCTGTTCCCAAGGCATCATTTGCATAAAAAGCAATCTACAGAAGAGCTGCCCAAACAATCTTGCCACTGCATCAGAAATACAGCTTAATTTTTTTTCTCAAATAAGCAAAGCACCTTTATGTGTGTTAAACCGTTTCAAGTAGGAGGTATCCCAATAAAACATTAAACGTATTCTAATGGGAGGGCAGCCCTCTGGAATTTTAACTATGATCCACAGAGCAAAGAGAAGCAAAATCCACAGAGAAACAAAATATACAGAAGCACAGGGTAGAATATTCAGTCAACTTTTTAAGCAGCACCTGTATTAGAAAGACCTTAAAACCTTAAATGACCTGCTTTTATGATAATAGACTATAAAAGAAGAACAGTAGAAAACACCCACAAAACATCATCAAGAGACTTAAAACATTATGCATACGAAGAAGTATTGCTGTATATTTTATTCTCGGTCTTTGTTTTTTTTAACTGTTGCTCTCATTAGCTGTTTCCTTGGCAGCCTCTGCCCACCCCTTCTTTTGCTTGTGCAGGAGCAAACCCTGGGTGGTGCAGTAAATCCTTCCTTCATTTTCTTCATCAAAACAGAGATCAGAAGCTGGCCTCAGAGCACCAACCAGCTTTAAAAACACTTGGTGTGGTTAAAGGGGGAGGAATTTCTAACACCCTGATACAACCTGTGCTCGTTGGCACTAATGGTATGCAGAAATACAAATAAAGGGCAGGATAAAACTCATAGGGGAAATACCCCTTTGTATATTTTCTAACAGTCAAACAACTGTCTCAGCACCCTTGATACAACCTTGGTAACGTTTATGTAGGATGAACTGGGGCTTTCTTCTCTCTGTCAATCTACCCCGTGCCTAGGATACTATTTTTGAACTGACTGCAGCAATCAAACAAAACATTAGCAGGGCCAAAATAAGTCCAACACCAAATACTTCCTCAAACTGCCTGCTATTTATTTATTCTGTTTGCAGCCAAGGAAACTTTGAAATTCATTCACACTTGTGCTTTCAGACTGCTACTTTGCGTCACCAGTGGCAATTTCAAAATTTGATGTTATTTCCTGCAGTTTAGACCTTGACCTGCATGAACAATCCATGGTTGTGATGTTGTTTTTCTTGTATCAAACTTAGGAAGTGTGTGAACAAGAGATTATTTCTTTGGTGGGGATAAATGCCAAGACTGGTGTCTACTATATGTGAAGTGCTTAATCCATTTCAGCTGAATAACTGGACAACAAAAATTACCTTGCTGCATATTCCAAGATAATACTTTAGCTGGCTGAGCTTTACTGTGCTCTGAGCTGCAAAATTAAAGGCGTGTAGGAATTACCTGTAGTGGCACACAAGTAACATCTGCCTTTATTAACAGCAGTACTACACACTTCTCCAAACTGCCCTGCTGTGACACCTCGTAATTTCTCTTGGCACAGTAACCTACATAGACTTGCACAGAGCCTGGCTTACCCCTTCCCAGCCAAACCTCCCCCAGTCTATGATTGAAGAACAAACACTTTCTGCTTTCTCCCTCTATTGAGATCAAGCGAAACATTACCCTGGTTTTCCAAACAGAGCCAGTGCCTCTTTTTGCACATTTTCCTGGAGAATTTACTTCTTGAGAGCTTTTCCAATCTCAGTTTTTTCCCTCTCCCTCACTCAGCAATGGCCGCAGTCCTGTCTGCCACCTGGCAACCCTCCCCGCGGCATCCTCCGCACCGACCTACTCTGCTTCCCACCGCAGGGAACAAAGGCGCGATTGTGTCCGCACGGAGCGGCAGGACTTGTTTGCGAGCCCTCGGTCCCCTGGACAGTGCACCCAGTCCCTCCTGGTTCCCAGCACACCGGCACGGCACCGGAGACAGGCTTAGCTGATTTCCTTCCCCGTGTCCCCAGTGCCTACCGCCACATTCCACCGCACAGATTATGCTGTAAACTGGGGTCTGTCCTTGTCGGTGGGGTATAGGCTGCTCTGGCTTCAGGGGAACCTGCACACAGAAAACATGGGCTGTGATTCCGTGCTTGTGAACACATCACATGTCTTTGTCAAGCTGTAACACCTGTACTAAAACAAAGTGGGGAAAATACAGAGAAAGAAGCAGCAATGGCCAGGTAGTCTCTTGAATAACAATATTTCTCTCTTCTAAGTATTATCACCCCTGGATATGTCTAAGTATGCGGGGAGTCTCATTTTTACAAAATACTTCCTTACTAGGTTTTGTGTCTGGCCGATTATAAATCTGCAAGCAGGTTGTCAGGCAGACCATCAGTGTGACTTCAGCTTGCCATTCGCACCTCAGAGGAGATACACAGCAGTGTGCTTGAGCAAAAACAATTTTCCTGCTGAACTATAACTGCTGGAGCACTTCAGCTGAGGACAAATGCTTTCATACAACCCTGTGTACTCATATGGGCTGGCCAGAACCCAGTGTCACTTGGTACAGCAGTTGATTCTCTCTTGCATATATTTTCATAGACCATATTTCCAGTTTTACTGATTTCTGTGCCTCTCTCTCACCTGCTGTTTGCCCATTGAAGAACGCTGTGTACACATGGTTAAACAATACCCTGGGAAATCCCACCAAAGCTCCATGCTTTCAACTCCTCTGTGAGCAGTTCAAATCCAGAGCTCACAGACTGAACAAGTCCTTTTTTCATCCTTTTTTTTTTTTTTTAATCTGCCTAGCTCTGTGTTTGTTGCATTTATTCATAAAAGAAGGGCAGCCATTTCACTCACCAGTTCCAGTCAGTTTAACCCAACCCATAATACCATCATTGTAGTCAGCTTGCTGAGAGCTGGAAAAATTAGACATACCTGTTGTTGTAATGAATGCTGATAATTACACAACACACAAATAACAAAACAGTCTGCTAGATACAATCACTCCCTCAATTTTAAGACATTAACATTGATAATTGCATACTGTGGAAGCTCAGAGGCACTAAAGAAGATTGCACCCTCCATACTCATCATAAAAGACAGCACAAGAGCAGAGAAACTTATGCTTTAGGAGGTAAAAAATACATGACATCACTTCTACAGATGAGGAATGGGATACAGATATAATCATTCAGCCAAAGATGTAATAGAGTAGAGCTGGAACCAAGTTAATTGAGTAACATAAATTCTTGCCACTGTCTTTGGCACCAAGCCATCTTTCTAAGACAAACTCTGGGACAAAACTGTGAGATCTTGTGAGGATCCACAGATTCCATCTCTATGTGTAATTATTTTGAACAGCAGTTTTTAATTTCCTAGTTTACTAGATATGAATCTCTAAGACTAATAGGGCTTTTTTTCTGTATTTATGTGATGAAAATTATTATTTTTAGCCTCTATAGGGAGGAATGCACCACAGACAGTGACATTCATATCCAGATGCTCCATTTGTGTGTGTGTGTGGTGTAACATCTTATATAAACTTATTTCTGGGTTCCTGATTTTCTTTTATCATCAGTGCCTGAAGATATGATTTACAGAGAGATGCTTTTGGATCTAGATTATTATACCTGGAACAAAGCCCTGAATTCCCAAACCTTAACAGTTTTGACAGGTTGTTTTTTTTTTTTTCCTTAATACTGAACAGGTATTGTAACTGCACTAAATCAGAACATGAAAATTCTCCCATCCAGCATTTGATCCCTGTGAAGACAGGCTGAGAGAGTTGAGGCTGTTCAGCCTGGAGAAGAGAAGGCTCCAAGAAGACTTCCCAGCAGCATTCCAGTACCTAAAGAGGGTTGTGAGAAGACTGGAGAGGGACTTTTCACAAGGGCATATAGTGATAGAACAAGGGGGAATGCCCTTAAACTTTCAGAGGGCAGGTTTAGATTAGATATTACGAAGGGATTCTTGACTGTGAAGGTGGTGAGGCCATGGAACAGGTTGCCCTGAGAGGTTGTGGATTCCCTATTCCTAGAGGTGTTCAAGATCAGATTGGATGGGGCTGTGAGTAACCTGGTCTAGAAGAAGATGGTCTTTAAGGTCCCTTCCTATTCAAACCATTCTATGATTAATTTGATTTATACCTGGAATTCCACAAGACTGTACTTTCTCAAGTCCACTTATTTGTATAATATAAAATGAATACAATCTACACAACTACAGGTATCTTTTAATACAATCACTGCATTCCACATACAACATTTGCAGACGGATTAGGCATCACTTGCACCACACATCAAGTCAGCTACCATTATGAACACACATAAGTATATTTGCAAGACAGCAGCATGCAGAAAGCCTGATCTTACCACCACTGATGCTGAAGGCTGAAGAATATAGAAACAGAGTTGTAATAAAGAGCTGTAATAAATACCTGACTTCAGTGCTCATTTTACACACTGCTATGCAAAAGTCCCATGTATTTTAGATGTCTCAGCAGGACACTGACCAGTGCACCTGCCCTAACTGCTTAAATTCTCTGGGGATGTGCAGGGAGTTTTGCTGTGTATGAAGCTGCTCCATTCTACTGTGAGTGGAAAGAACTGATGTGAAGTGCGAGATGCTTCCATCTTCTCCAGATGATAGTGTTTGTAAGGCAAAAGGCATGATTTCTAAACCCTGCTTAGCCCAAGAAAGACTGAATTTAGGCTTTCTACACTGAAGACAGTTCTCTGAACCCTGGGCCTTGGAGAATTTGGCAGAAAGCCCTCACCCTACCCTCTGTGGGTCACTGTGCACAGACACACAACATGAGGACTTGAGCACTGCAGCCAAGTCTGACTGTTCCTCAGGAGCAGGTTGTCCTGTCCCTCCACCACATGGACCCATCAGCCAGAGGGAGTCACAACCCCAGCCACATCCAGGACTTCAGGCCATCCCAGAGCAGCCATGCCATTCATGTACCTGCCTGCCTGCTGAACCATGATAGCTTTGGGGAGTGGGAGTTACCTGCCTCTTTTCTAACATGTGCTTTTAGGTGTGAATAGATTACTACAGTAAGTGCCCAGGAAGTTTTCAACACAGTGTAGAGGCACCTTACAGTGCAAGAAGCAGACAGACTGGGTTACTGTCCAAGCCTTAGGCTTTGGGCTCCTAAGTCTCAATTTAAGCAGGATCCTTCACAGAACTAACATCTTATTAAGTGTTCATGTCACTTTTCCAGGTCTTTCATAATTCCTCATCATTCCATCATTAGCTCTCCCCACTTAAGTTCCTCTTATCCTAGCACAATGACACCAAAAACATAGACCTTCTCAGAACATTTTCAAAGTGGTATTTAGCCAAATATCCCACTACATCAAAGATTAAACATCTCAGAGGAACGTGAACATTTCAAGCAAATTTTGCTTGTGACTAAAATGACAACTCCCAACCAAGGTCTTTGATCTCAGACTAGGCATTTCAACCCAGCTCTCTTTCACGAAGGCATTTGAAAGGGGACACGTTGTATTTTGTTCCCAACAAAAGATACAGAAAGACTTCAGAAACTTCAAGAACTTTCCATGGGGTGGAATGGCTGTTCTTCATCCATTTCTGTTCTAGCTTTTCACAGGAGAAGGGCATAGATAATGTGCTCATTGGTCATTCAAGAGAGCGTGACTGGAAGCATGATGCCAGTTCTGTAAGAAATCACTGAACATTTTTCCTAATTCTCCTAAAAAGCCAAAAGAAAAAAAAAATCACTGTATGAAAGTATGCTTTATGATTACAAAGTATCCAGGAACCTCTGGTATCAGTTTCTTTTCCTACACATAGTCCAATTCCTCTCTAGTTTACTTCAAGATTTAATACAAGGAATAGTGTAACTTGGTTTGTGTCTTGTTAAAAGACACTTAGTAGACATTTTGTGCAAGTAATTACTGAAGCTGCAATAGAAGAGGAAAAACAAGGCTATCTCCTACTCCATTACTGTACATTAATATATCTTCCCTGACATTTATTGTCAGGACTCAGTTTTCCTTACCATCAATCTACTTCGCACAATTTACTCTTTTATTAGATAGAAACTTTTTCAGACTAAGAATATCCCACAGTCCTTCTGCTGCGTGATGATCCCCACCACTTTAGGTGTCTGTTTTATCAATCAAAAGAACTAGAGACTATTCTGAACAATTGATTATTTACCTTGGAAACCAATATGATTATCATCAAAAGTGTGAATAAGAGTCAGAAAATGCTGCTTTTGCATGATGTGCACTCTCAGAAACAAATAGTGAATTTCTATTTTCTATAGACCTTTCGGCCTTTCATATTTTTTGAGTGTAATTTCCATTTGAAATCAGGACAGAGTTTTTTTCATTTTAAACAGGTCACATGTTATTCTTCTGTCAGGTGGACTCTTGTGCTACTCTTCCAATTCCTCATTACAATGCAGCCAGTTCATACAACCATATGATTTTACTGTCAGTATAACAAAAGTGTTTTGTTTGGAGTTTCCTGATCTGATTCATCTATAGCTTTCTGCTTGGTTTTATCCAAGTGATTCTCTAGTGGGAAGGAATGACAAGTTGGATTATTTCAGCCTAAAATCTAGATTCCAGGAGAAAATTATTGATCATTTCAAGTCAAAGATGATGCACAAATAGGTTATTTTGTGCCTCATATATTGTCGATCTATTGTAAAAAGATTTCCCCACTTGAAGTAGTGAGTTCACTGTATTTTGAACTGGAAGTAGGGATTAAGGGAAAAAACTGTAAGAAACTAGTCTGTTGAAACAATGAAAGTCAAATAATTTTCCATCAGAAAAAAGGAACTTCAGACATAAATGAATTGGTACAATTTGATGGCCTCTTCCTTTCCCTCTTGTGTGTGTGTAAAGTCCTCTTTGAGCTCTCAGGAAGGAAACAGGTGGGAGAGCATTTCTGGAAAAATGGAGCTTTCCCTTTGTTCTGTCCCTGCTCAGATGTATTGGCTTCTCCGTTCCTGCTATCAAACACACACACATACTCTAACGTGTGCAGTGAGAGGGATCTCTTGTAACACCACAGCCAAACTGAATCCACCAACAGAAGGGAGTAATGCAGCTCAGGCACCACTGCACTGGGTCAAAGTGGCCTCTGAGTCTGTTCAGTAGACTCAGATCCAGTTGCCGCAATGGCTCTCACACTTGTAAGTGTTCCAGTGCCACACTCAGAGCTGTGTCAGTGCAGAAGAATCATTTCTACATCCCCCTTCAGTTCAGATAGCATATTTATGGACCTGCACACAACCAAAAGGGATTACTGTGAATGATGCTCAGCAAATGTCTGAGAGGAGCTGTCAGATAAAGGCTTCATCATTTTTACTGTCCTCTAACAGTTTTCATTAAAACGAAGAAATGGATGGATGTTGCCGGATGAAAATACAAGAAGGCAACAACAGAGAAGGTGCTGAAAGTTTTTGTTATTTTTCACGCTGCCCAAAGCTGAGAAGGATACCTGAACATGTCACAGTTTTCAAAGCAAAGAGATAACTCTTATTCACAGTACCACCTTTTTGATAGAATGTGGCCAGCCAAAAGGGAGGGGGGAGGGGGCAAAATCAAGAATATCCATTTGATAATTCTGACAGAAAAATCTGTCAGATGTGAGGGACTGAGATTAAAACTAAAGGGTGAAAATGAACAATGAGGTGCAAAGAGACAGGTATCTGCCCCAAAACAGCAACAACAAATGGCAGCTTCTTCAAGTGTAAGGTGTTTGCAGCAAGGGCACTTTGGTTCATGCTTACGCAACAGGTAGCAGGGTTATAACCTGTATGTGCCACCTCAACTAGTAACAGGACAGGTTAAATAGCATGGCTGCAGTCTAGCATTGGTAGGTCTGGAAAGTGAAAGAAATTGCTAGGTTTGGCAGAAGATAGTCCAATACCTATAGGACACCACCTCCAGGCCCCTGAGAAATGCTGCTGTTATTTCACCTGATCAAAGCACCTCACATTCCATAGGGAATAGCAGGTGAATAATTCCACACCCACCTGAAGAGGGGGGACTCCATTAGCAACAGTGAAATTTGCCCTCCTCCAACAGATGCAAACTGAGATTCCTGGGAGGAAAGCAGCTCAAAGGCTGTGATATCTCCTTTGCTTAAGCGCAAACACCAGAGTCAAGCTGCTCCAACATGATGAAATGGAGAAAGAAACAGAAGGTTCCAGTTTAGAAGGTGCAAAAAAGCAACTGTGCACTAAATGAAGCATTTTATATCTTTGATTCAGGTGTCAGTGCCTGAATTCTTGCTGTCATCCAGGATGTTACTCATCCAAAACAAAAACAAACAAACAAAAAAAAACAACCAAAAAACAAACACACAAACAAATAAAACAGCAACAACAACAAAACCCCAAACAAACAAACAAACAAAACCCCTAAATAAAACAAAAAACAAACCGAAAAGACAAAGAAGACTGCAAGGGAGTACTATGAACAGAAAGAGATAAAAGGAGACACAGAGAACTGCACCATGCCAAGCACAAGACTCTGTGACCCCAAGATCAGTTGTTCAGGGTCTGACCAAAGAAACCCCCGGTTTCCTTGTTCTCCAGCTGTCCCATTCTCTCTCCTGGGCAGAAAGAGGCTGCTCCCTCTGCAACAATGCTTGTGACATTGTGAGATGTAGATAAAGCTTTTTCAAAATTGCACCAAAAAAATCAGATGGTTGAAATGTGCAGGGAGAATGACACCAACTCACAACTCCTGCCTTGTAAGCAGTCTTTGCCTCAGCTCCTCTTGCACACATCTGGACACATCTGAGGACTCATTTGTCTTCCAGGAATGTCTTAAGCTGTAATGGATGTTTTACTATATAGTACCAGAAGTCTTTTGGATGAAAGGAGCAATGTAAATTCAAAGAATTTGCTAATGAAAACCATTAATAATAAATGTAATTACAGGTCTTTTGTAATGATTCAACAACTTCAGAATATTTCAGCAACTGCATTATCCATTTCTGATTTTAAAACAGAAGCAGATAACAGAATTTTTACAGAAGTCTTGAAAAGGGATGAATTCTAAACAATCATCAAAAAAGAAAGAATTTCTTCTGGGAAAAAATATCCTGGGAATAGGGGGAAAAGTTTTAATAATATGCTGTCAATTTATAGGTTAAAAAATATGCACAGTTTAAGACTGGGAAGGGGGGAGCATGATGGCTATCTTGCATAAAGTGAAGACCAAACATAGATTAAGGCATTGAATATCACAAGGAAAAAAATTACTGACATTCAAAACAAAACAGTAGAGAAGAAAATGGATGAAAAAGCAAAAGGAGATTGTTTCTAATAGAAAATAAGAAAATAAGAAAGGTCACATGAACTAAAAGACATATAATCAGAGAACTTTATATCTGATTTTGTATTCCTCTGTAAATCATTGCATTTTTACTTACATAAATGTGTCAGAAGTTCAACAATATAAACATGTACAGTGGTGTCACTACTCCTTAGAAATTTTTCAGGTGCAGTTTCTTTAACTTTTCCAAGTTATTTCTTCCTTTGAGATGAAGACATTTTCATTTTTCTAACCACTGCACACATCATGAGTCAAGTCTTATCAAATAAGCATCCAACAGCATCTGATGAAATTAACTGGTCCATTTCTTCTCTCCATCACCTTTCCTAACACCACAATCTCTACATATTGTCTGATAAATTAGAGTTCTCTTGAGAATAAGGACCGCCCCCCCCAACACAGTTTTCTCACAATAAACCTCTATGATTTATGTTTTTTATAGTATATTCCCTGCCTTTCTTCTAAGGACATGGCATATATTGTAAGCAGATTTTTTGTCTCTGTTGACACATCCTGAGAGTGGTAGTAAAGTGTAAGCAGGAACAAGATAATAGGAGGAGCCACAAAAGATTTAATCAACACCTACCCATGACAAATAATAAAACAATTGTTTCAAACAGAATTCAGTGCTGCAGTCTTTGACTTCAGCAAAAATCTGAATTAAAATTACAAAACCAGACCTCAGTGATATTAAACCTTCCGCAGACAAAGTTACTTATCATGGGTGTTATTTTAGGGCTTTTTGGTTTTGTTTTGTTGGGGGGGGGGTGTTTCTAAAAAAAAGGTATAATTTTGTCATATTCAATTTTTGAAAGGTTTTAAAATTAACACTACTATATAATGACTCCCACAAGACTTTACAAAAAGTCATGATCTGTTGCATGTATGCAACAGAAGTATTCACTAGCGAAATATAAGTTGATATACTTGCTTGATGTTCACAAAACATTTTGAAGATGAAAAGTATCTTGTGCTAAACATTAAGTTAGTCTGATGATCTTCACATTACACTAAAGATAGACAATCTCTCAGAACAAGAAAAACAAGACTCAAAGCTGGTCTGGTGAGGATCCTGTTTTCCCTTTGAAAAAAATGTTAAAATAATTGATAGTTTCAATAATAGATAGTTTCAAAGTATTAAGCATTCCTTTGCTCAGTGCTTCAAAGGGGTCCCCAAATACCTAGAAATGCAACTATTTTCCTTTTCATGTTTGATAGGAAAAAGTATTAAAAAGACTCTTAAAAATACAAATAAAGAGATCTATCCACTTTTTGATCCACCTTTATCTGAAATTAAAAAAGAAATTCGAGTGCTTTACATGTCTCCCTGTAATGAAAAGCCTCACAAAAAGACTCTGATGTGGAACTAATTTGCATTCTGAATGTGCTGAATGGGCTACAGAGACTATAGTAACTTTTAGAGAATCTTTGCTGCATTAAAAAAGTAATTCATATTCTATCTGCTTCTACAGAAAATGAAAGGTTGAAAGATGTAAAATAGACCAAACAAACAAACCTTTCATAGTATATTATGAGCTACAGGTTTCCTGAGCACTTACTAAAATTTCAGTAACTCGACTTCCAATTTCAAGCACAGTAAATTTGGGCCATTTGACAAATGCCTTATCACCATTTGATTTAAGTGTTGCTACATACAGAAGCATATTTCAAGGAGACAGGTATTAAGAAACAGCTTCTTTGAACTTGTTTTTCTCTTCCTTACTGTCTCACTCATGCCATCAAAGGGATGATAGGTTTTTTATTATTTAAAGCTCCCATAATTTCGAGCCTGGCTAACTAACTGCACATTTACATGACCATGTGGTCATGTACGTCCTCACATTTCCTTAATTAATGTGTTAGAACCCACTGATCCAGCTCAACATGCTTTTACATGGTGGTCAAAGCCCTAAATAGAATTAAGTTGCTGCTCATCCCATGAAAAGAGAGGACTGGGGGAAAGATAAGCATCCTTTAAAAACCCTAATTTAGAAATTTGTAACAACATACACTTGTCCCATGTGAGAGACAGTGAGCCTTTCTGAAGGCTCAGCTCACACAGAAAGTATCTGTCAGACACCAGAATTGCCTTAGCTTCAGTGTTCATGGGGTTGTTCACTAAAGGGCAATAAAGTTAATTTCAAAAGCAGTGAAATAGTGATTTGATAACAAGTTGTTACCCCCACCATGCAGCATCATTAAAATTATCTTTCATCCACACAAATTGTCTGTCTTTCCTTATTTACGCTTGTCCTTATAACAACTCTGCCAGTCCTATATAACCAGGCCACATTGCTTCTCCATATCCCCCAAATCCTTGGAGACTCTGCCCTTTAGCCTCCCCCTACACAAGTTTTCTCTACAGATCTGAGGTAAAGATCATATCCGTTACCATTTGCTATGGTGACATGAGTCTTTCTGACATGTGCTTTGCAGATCTGCAACTCCAGAGAGTGCTGTGCAAGGTGAGGTTTGTCTTCCTGCCTTGGAAGACCAATGTTTGTACAAGACATGTAGCTTTATACCTTCCACCTGCCATAGCTAGGGCTGTGTTGGAGCTGTGCTAGTTTGCCCTTTTCCCAACATGCCCAGTGTAGCACTACTCCAAGTAAAATGGATAACACAATTGTTGGAATTTAAAAACTGGAGGGATGGGTTGGAGCTGGAGATACCTAGAAGTCTTGTTACCAGCCGCTGAGGACAGATGCTTCCAGACCCCTCTTGATTGCTGACAACTGACAACAAAGAGAACAAAAGGACACAATAAATCCACAAACCTGCAGAAATCTGTAACTATACATATTACTGTGGAAACAAAGAACTATATCCTGGGCACACAGAAAGGTAAAGTCTTGCTGAAGTGACACATAGAAGCTTGTTTGTGTTATCCAGATGATAATCTCAGAAGATCCATCTGAATTTTCAATACTGAATCAACTGATTCAAGCAGGCAGTACTCACAAAAGTGGGAAACAAGAGCAACTCAGCATTATTAATTCTGATTATCTGGGGTTTTTTTGCACAGCAGAAAATGTCTGTTGAGAGGAAAGGAGGGATTCTGAATGTGTTCTCTTCATGGTCTGGGATTGCATCAACACTACTATCCTAGAATCAGAGGGGAAAGAAGGGCCGTGGGAAGCCCTCCAACTCTCTCCTTGCCTGAAGGTATGATCAGCTAGATCTAAACTATTGCCGAATAAAGTTTGTCTAACCTGCTTTCACAAACATCCACAAACTCCCCCCTAGCAAACTAGCTCAGTGCTTCAGAATGTGACTTACTATCTTCAGAGCATGCAGGAAGGACAGGCTCTGTACCTGTATCTCAGCAACTGCCTTTTGCCTATAGGTTTCATTATGCTTCCTATTTCTCTTTTTACAGATAAATATGCTCCACTCTTTCCAGTCTTTTCCCATCTACAACTCTTGTGATTTTCATTGCTCTACTCTGAATTTTACCAGTTCATATCTGCTAATTGCAGGACTTCTTTGGAGAAGAATCTTACAACTTCTTTGTAAGATTCCTGTTGAAGGGTTTGCTGTAAGCATTTTCCAGACAGTTTATTTTTCTGAGTCCCTCCATGATGATGGCCTTCTCCCCAGAAGATCCTCTACCTGCCACCCCAGCTCTCACCCCCTACCCAACCTCCCAGATGCCCCACCCTGTCCAGTAAGTAGTGCAAGGCAGCAATTAAACCCTGGGTTTTTCCTCCCTTTCCCAGATGGAACAAGCCCAGCTCCCCAGGCCTCTCCTCCTATTCTACATGTTCCAGAACCAAGCCCACTAGGTGTCTTTCCACTGGCCTCTCTCAGTCTGATCTTGCTCTGGGGTCCCCAAACTGCACACTGTATTGCAAATGTGCTCACACGGGAGACGAATAAAAGGTAGCAACCTGTTTATGACCTGCTGGCTGTGCTCCTGAGCCAGGGAGTTCAGACATGTGTGCCATGACTGCAGGCTCCCAGTTGCCCGTGGGTGCACAGGCAGGGTGCTCCCCCGCCTCAGGCTCAGCTCCCACCCCGGGGGGACAGCTGCTGCTGTGATCCCACCCTGGACGTTTGCCCTGCTCCTTATCTGCAGCCAGCAGGTCCCTCTTGCCTCAGGGCAGCTTGCATGGCAAGCGAGCCTTGCCTGCCCTAGGTGGGAGGTGAGGAGTTGAGAGGCCACCTATTACCCTCACATCCCAAAGGCTGGGGTGTGCTGAGTTTATGGGCAATCACTTTTTTTCTTGTCTACGTATCTGCTGTGTCTGTTTTTGAAGTAAGTCTGCCAGTTCTTCAGGGTTGTGATCAACTCAAAAGGCCCTTAGCTGCGGTCCTGAAGGATCACGAGGGATGGAATGAATCACTCTGAGGGTTGAGGTAGGAAAGAGGTAAAAAAGTGTTTTATTCAAACTGTGTGCCCAGCTTATATAGGATCGGGGGGCAAGGTTCTGGAACGGGGTGTGACCTGGTAATAGTTTAGGGAAGGGTCAGGAAAGGTCCTACCAAACAAGGCAAAAACCCCCAAAACTGGGAAGACAGGGGCAGGGGTAGGCCATACAGGGAGATGCTATCCTGCTGCAAGCAGGAGCCAATCAGGGGTGAGTTAGAAGCTCTGAGGGATGAAAAATTCCATCACGACATGCAGGAGAAGAAACGAAAAACATATAACATTATAAAATCCTCAAACAGGGCAAAATTCTTAAACTGTAAACAGTCCTTTGGCATAACAGTAGTCCATATAGATGCCGAGTGTAGCATTCAGGGGTCAGGCAGTCACAGATCTGTGTTGCTGAAGCTGTCCTTCCACTGCTGGTAGCTCTCTCCTCCAACACTTAGTGATAATTTATTAGCTATAATTAGCTATACTAGCTACATATATGATAGCTTTTTTATCTATGGATATATAAAAATTAAATATGTTATCTATAATTAGCTATATTTAGCTGATAAGTAAGAGTACACACAGTATGTCAGTGTTACTGAAAGTCAAATTTGAAGGGTTCCTCTGAAAAAGAATGCAATTTTTTATATTCTCAGCTCATCAGCTTCTCACTCAGCACTTCCTTGTGACTTCTCAGAAATCAGTATAAACTCATCATTAAGGTCATTGGTGCAATAATTGGCTCAAACCCAAAACTGGGGCTTGACTGAGGCCTCAGCTGTCCCTGGGTTGAAACACTAAAGGAGTATGGCTGTTCTGGAATGGCTCTGACCCTCGTGTGGAAAAGCCTGGGACAGCAGTGTGGGCAGACTTTGGAGACCATGCAACTCTGAACCCAATAAACTCCCCCAACCAGCTATAGCAGAGATGAAAGTCCCCCCCTTGGTGGAACAGTATTCACAAACACTCCTTCTGCCATAGCAGTCATAGGTTCTATAATACAGAAAGCAGGCAAGCAAAACAGAAGAGTTTTTTCCCCTGAAAAATAAGTAGAGATCCCATGAGGTCCATAAAAGCTTTCAGTATTACATACAAATTTTACACAGAAGGCAGTCAGACTACAACCTGCAAGGACACTGATCTCAATAGTAATTCAAGTCAGGCACCAAATTACCTTTGAAGACCTGGGCTTTAATTACTGCTGCTACAGAAAGCAGTGTAAAACCTGCTGACGAATAACTAATGTCTGGTAGTAGTTTTGCAGACACTCAGCAAAGACTGCCTCTACTCTGAGGAATGCATGATATCAGACTGGAGGGGAAAAAAAGAAGTGAAGTTGAACAAAGTTAACCTGCATTGCTGAGTAAGAACAGACCTGCTAAATGTAAACACAGTGAAATATTAATTAAAGTCACAGACCCCTATCAGCCACTAACAAAATCCACAAATCCCTAGTAGACTGAATCACACATTTTGAGAACAAAGCTACCATCTCAGTCAGGTCACAGGAGTATGTGTTGGATGCTTTACCTCTCATCAGGTTCCTCCACCATGTTAGCAATGTGCTTCTGCTTACAGTGAAACTGTCAGAGGGCTTAGATCAGTGCCAGATTAGCAGAGCTAAATTACTGTGGAGTTTGTGTTCTGAAAATAGCAGAATATCCTTTTGATATTTTAATCTCAGTAAAAACACTAACCAGCAGGGGGAAAAAGTCAAGTCTGTCAGCCTGGTAATGCTTATCTTAGCTCGTTTACTGATGGCACTTTGCAAGAGGGCACACCTTAGAGTAGCCTGAGAATTTTGGAATGGAGGCAACAACTAATTCCAATGTGAAAAAAATCTGCTGTGTTGCATGTTGTTTTCTGTTAGTTTCCTGGAACAGGAACAATAACAAAATCAGTGTGACAATAACCTTAAAAAGAAATTTGAAGATAACCTTGAAAAATTAAAGACACTAGATGCCAGCAAGTTTTAGAAAATACATTTAAAAAATTGTATATAGTAGATACATGACTGCAAATGTAATTATCAGAATAATAATTCCACACTTCTTTGCATTACTCACACAACCCTGTCAAAAGGACTTTTCATGCTCAAAAACTTCATTGTACTTTAGCATTAAAACCCTGAAACCGCCATGATTGAGCAAAGACTTAATCAAATCTATATTCTATATCATATTTTATGATTCAGTGAAGTCCATTTTGATTCTCAGACTGTCTTCATAACTGACCAGTTACCAGGCAATCTGCTTTCAGAGGAAATTCTCCCTGACTCCTAAAACAATGAGGGTTCTTGCAACATGGTTTCTACCCATTTTAAAATTGGAGGAGGGGGGTGGGGAGGGAGGGGAGTTGGGAAGGGTGGGGGTGTGTTAATCCTTGCTATTATGGCCCTAATCGCTATAATCAGCTGTATGTACTCAGTCAGTTTTGAATCCTACCAGTCAAATCAATCACACAATATGCATTTGTTACTGTACACTGGTGTATATATGCCTCTGAATGCAAAGTTCAATCTTACCCCTCAAAAACCATCTTCATTTTATACAATTCAGTAGAAAAAATACACAGTTTTTGTCGTGTGAAGTTTACATATTCCAGGGTAATGAACACAGTCTTTAAATCCAGATTATGCACACTAAGCGATCTGAAAAAAGTCCACACTGTGTTTTCAGGGAGAGTGTTGAAAAGAGGGAAACAGAACAATTGCTTTACAGGGGCATTGCTTCCTTTAATAATTAGTGCCACATAAAGAATACTTTTCACACTAGGTCATTCAAGAGAGACTTTGGTGGAATGCGATCATTCAGTTTATGCAGCAAACCCAAGCTACCACGAATTAATTCTGCTGTGTGCTCAATTTTTATATTGTACACCCAACAGTTGTTAAAGCATAGCTCCTGCTAAGCTGAAAGCATAAAAGAAAGAGTCTCCGTTCACTTCTGAAAAGCCTGAAAATGTTTTATTCATGTACTTGTAGCACATACATTGCAGGGAGTATTACTGAATTCAAGAGAGAATTGAAAGACCCTTCGCAGATGAGATTTTGTTAGTTTAGGATTTTGATTGGGTGGTTATAGAATTGATCAGGTTTTTCCTTCAGCTCCAGGTCATTCATTCGGGATATTTTGAGGAAGTCTAAACCAGAGCAATTATGCATTCATGAGCAGGATGCTGTGCGTTTCACTTGGAAAACTGAAGGCTGATAACCAAAGTAAGGCTCAAGTATCTTTCCCGGGGCTACTGCATAATGATGAAACAACCACATCTCAAAGCACGTACTGCAGAAAGCCTAATGCTGCTCTTCAAACTGCTGTAGATAAACTGGTGGATTTAAAATAACCAACCCTTTCATCTGGTGGGGCACAGTAGACCTTTAAAGTGCATCAAATGTAATGTGCGCTCTAGAATGAAGAGCTTTGTGCTGCTATGAGGCAGAGCTGACAGCTCCTGTTTCAAAGTTATCTTTAATGCAAAAACAAGAAACGTTCCCAATTGTATCCATTACAATAAAGATGCTGGATGATAAAGTCTGCTACCTAAATCATTTCAGTCATGTATGGGAAATCAAATCCCTACAAGCCTGAATGCACACAAAATGCAAGTCTCTCTGAACTGCCTCTGATATACGCACGTTTATATACATCCTCACTTTCAGATACAAGGTGTCATTGTCATCTCCCTGCTGAACCTGCTGTAACCTGAGTGCAGGGAAACGCTGACTTGGAAAGATGCGTGACAAAGAGCCTGGCCCTGCAAACCTTTGTTCTCATGAGCCCTTCCACAGGCCAGCATGCTGTGTACAAACTACTCTCGGGAGAAATTACTCCATATTAAATACTGTACTAATAACATTAGAGAGTCTCCAGCTAGCTTGAGAGTATTTGCATTGTACAAGCAAATCCTAAGAGTCTGATGGATTAGGCTAAGAACTGGTAATGGCTTGTCAAAATAACCCCGAGTTCATTTGAAAAGTCATTTATTGAAATGTTAATAATGTCCCATCTCCACGTAGACAAAGGGGGACTACCCTTAGTACAACACAGCCTCACCATGCACGCTGCTCTCACGTGTGGGGAAAGGCTCAGGGGACCTGCCTGCATCTTGCTGAAAACAAGGAAGCCAATAGCAGAAGCTTACGGGTATTGGATCTGGCCCAAAATACTTCACCTTGTGGAGATTTTTGTTGAGTTGATTCAAAGGAATCCGTATTTAGTCTGTAAAACACACTTTTATTACGGCCGGGAACAACGCCGAGCTAATGCCCCAAAGTGCGTGTTCGATGGGCATACAAAATCAAGCAACTTTTATACAGTTAAGTTCAAATCCTATCTGCTACACACACTGTCCAG
>JAWWEU010000111.1:71297616-71319940 GCA_035583155.1 Acropternis orthonyx | reverse complement strand
TTAGTGTCCTTTTTTTTTTTTTTTAATCAAAAGACAAACTAGTGATAATGAACAATGTGTAGCAAGACTCAGTCACAGTACTCAGATACAATACATACAAGTGCTTGTGCCTCTCATTGTGCAGCTAAGGACAAAGACATTTTGAATTGCACACGTGGGATTTGTTAAAGAAATAAATGGAATGTTTTTCTAAATGTTTTTACATAACTATCACTTTATCAAAACCCTGCTCTAAAACAGAAGACAAGTAGGTTTTAAAAACCTTCACACACACACACACACACAACCCCCCAAACAAACACAGAGCTATACAGGTATACAAAGACTAAGCTTAGAATAAGAAAGACCTTCAAACAACTACATGAATTGCAGTCTCCCTTTGCAGACTAAGCCACAAAAATATGAAATATGAGGAAACAATGGTCATGAATCTATTGATACTGTTTCTGGGGCTGGTTTGTGGATTCCTTTCAAGCAATGGTGGGGCTTATGTGAGTGGATTTAATACTTTAGTCTCTCTTATATTGCTGTGGTAGCACTGAACTGCAGAAGTTAAAACAGTGAAGCCAGACTGATTAAATCACAACCTATCAGCATGCTGGAGTGTAAAAAAAAAACAAACAAACAAACAAAAAAACAACACCAAAAAACCCCACATAATATTAGCACATTTTAAAAGTGCTGACAGAAAGCAAAATAAAAAATTACTATTCCCCTCCTCCCCGTAACTCTGCATTATAGGGACAGAACAAAAACTTGCACTCTGTGTAACTTAAATAGCAAGCTATTTCCTATACATGCAGAAGAAAACTTCTGAAGATAAGCTCAAGTGTTCCCTTATTCCAGTGAAAAGAGTATGTGATACACAAGGATGAAAAAGAAGAGCAAGAATCATATATCGGCTCCCCAAAAATGAGCACAGTACAGAAAGCTTGACTTCAGTTCTGTGGCAGCAAGCTTGTGTTATACCAGAGCATTCTGGTATGGTCTGAGAGTTAATTAAAGTAAAAATGTCTTTTTTTTCTTTTTTTTTTTCCTAAGAGGCTCATTTAATAAATAACACTCTTGACAAAAGGTGTCCTTATTTTCACATTTTTCTAGTGCTGCTGAAAAAATAGATTTTCTTTAGCAGAAAAAAAATAAAAATTAGTCCCTCAACACTGAAGCCATGAAGCCAATGTTAAATTTATTAGAAAATTGCATAAGCATTTTATTTCAGTATTTTCTACTAAAAGAAAAGCATAGACAATGTAAGAATGGTGTAAAGCTTCTGGTAGTTAAGAGGTTTGGCAACGGGCACCACGCTGGAAGCAATTTAGGACTGCAGGATAAAAATCGCTGTGTGGAAGTTTCTGATGAAACTGCTTTGAAAGTGATCAATAATGAACTGCAGAGTTAATAACCTACAAGGCAAGTCCCAACCCGCCCTGGAACTTTTTTCAGTTTTTCTACAAAGATTCCACCGCAGTTCTACGCTTGGTTACAGATTTTTTTATGTTTTCTTAGTTTTAAACAGAAAACCTTTTTCCTGGATGTTTTCTTTGTGTGTGTGAGAGAAAGGGCTTATAGCCAAGTTTCACAACGTCACAGTAGACGGGACCCCAGAGATTTTCTTAACATGAATATGATAAATACCAGTAACCTAAAGGGTCTGATCCTGCTCTCATCACTGCCAAGGGCAAGACTCCACCGAGCACAATGGAAAAAGGATAATGCCTTTCCTTCCAAACCAAGGGGGAAGGGGAGGGGGAATTTAAACGCCTTCCAGCAATCCCTTTGCTGTTTATATTTCTGATATTTTGTTATTGCCCCTTTTGAAGAGATGGTGTCTAGGAACAACACATCGATCCGGACCTGGGAGCCGCGCTGGGCTTGGCCGCCTACAGAGAAGCGTCTCACTCCTGCATCCATTACCTTTGTGCCAAGGGCAAGGCTCGGCCAGCGCAGCAGACAGAGCTGGCGACTTTGCTTCCAGCCCCCAAACCTCCCACTCCCGCCGTGAACCGAGCCCCACGACCCAAAGCCCAACACACTCCGGTGGGGGAGGTTCAGACGAGGGTCCGGCTGCCCTCCGGCTGTAACACTCGTGCCTTCCCGGAGCTCTCTCGGCTTTGGAGGGATCGTTCACGCTCTCATCAGCCGGTTCCGCGGCTTCTCTTCGAGGATCCCACAGGGAAAAAAGGGCGGCGAACTCCCACCTTTTTAATTTGACCGGGGTAACTCAGGGTACCGCCGCCCAGGGAGCCGAGCTCGCCCATCCGCGCCCATCCCCGCCCCGTCCCCAGCCGGGGCTGCCCGGGCGGGTTTCTCTCTCTCGCCGCCGCCGCCGCCCCGGGGCGGAGGAGCCGCCCGCCACCCACGGCGGGCTCCGGGATGGCGCACATGAACGGGGATTTCTCTCCAGAGAAAGCCGCCCCTCCGCCGCTCCCGAGGCGGCCGCCGCGGAGGGGACGCGCAGGGAGGGTCTCGGCGTGGCCGCTCTCCCGTGCCTGGCACGGGGGCCGGCGGAGGGGAAGCGCCGAACCGCTCCGGGGCTCACCTGCGTGGGAAGGAGGAGGGCCAGGAGCAGGAGCCCCAGGCCGAGCCGCGCCGCCAGCGCCGTCCCCATGCCCGTCTGATGCTGTCCCGTCGCGATGCTGATGCTGCTGCTCCTGCCGCTGTGGCTGCGGGCGACAAGGATGCGCCGTTTCGCCGTGCCCGGCCCTTTTATAACAGCGCGGGCTCCCGTGACGCCCCACCGCCGCCTTCCTCCTCCTCCTCCCCACACCTCTGCCCCCGCCCTCCGTCCCCGACGCTCCGCAAGTCGCTGCCTCCCCCTTGCCCCTTGTCCCGCTCCGCTGCGGCCTCCGCTGCCCCTCCCAGGTCTGTCTCCGGCACACCCGGGAGGTCTCTGTTGCCCCTCGTTTGGGTCTTACAGGAGGTGGTCCCTCTCTAGTGCCGGCATCGTGCTCTGGTATGGAGCGACTGGCACAGGGCTGAGCGGGTTGAGCTGCAGTTACTGCCGAGAAAAGCTTATGTTTATAAAAACATCAGGCTTTTCCTATTAAAAAAAAAATTAAAATCAAATCCTTAGAGAGCGAAGGGGAGGTTAAAGCGGCTTAAGTATTTCCAGTGACGGGACCAGTGAGTGAAAGGTTGAGGAGTTAAGATCCCATCTTGTTTAGAGCTGCCTCACCACTAGTGCTCCGACTTCAAACCACTAGTTGCAATTTCTAGCACTATTTGGATCTGAGTACGTCATTACTACCATTATTCCTTAAAGAAATAATGTGGAACAGAAGTTTCTTCCAGCTGTAGCCTCTTTGTAGGTGAGGTTCTGGCTCCTGGCACAGTAAATGCTATAGTTATATTGTATCTCCTCCCTTAACTGACTGAAGATAGATTGTGCCAGTGCTTCACCAAATTCATCAGGTGTCTCACTGTACAAGACAAATGAACAAAAACAGTCTGGTCCACATTATAAACTACAAAAAAAAAGAGACACCAATGTGCTGATTCTATTGTCACAAAGCAGTTATTTCTGTTTAAAAGATGAGGAAGATGTCCTGTTGGCTGAGACTAACCAATGGATTTAAAAATTGGATAGGTTCGTATTTATCTCAGAACAAAGTGTGAGGAGATATCCAAGTACAGCACTATATAACTCATTCACCATCTTTAAAGGCAGGACTGCTTTTGAAGAGTTTCCAAGGGCATTGCTAGAACTTGGTCCCAAAGTACAGGAAACATGGAGAGAGACATTGAACAACCAGATGCTGGGACTTGTGTTAGGCAAAAATATATCGTTTTAAACAGAGTCTCCCATTAATTGTTTCAGAATGCCTGACAAAGCTATAGCTACCCTTTTCTTCCCAAGGAATAAAAACAATTTGTAAGCTGTACCACTCAAGATATCAATCCTTATTCTATACCAAGACGAAAGAGCTTCTGACAGCTACACTGAGTCTGAAGTACTTTTGAAGTAGTATTCCCCTCTTTTTTTAATAAACCCCTGATCATAGTCAGAGTCCAGTTCCTAACTTTGCGATGCATAGTCTATCTATAGAGTAACTATGGTAACAGTCATCAAATTGAGGGTCTTATGCCTCTGAATATTCATTAGTTGTCTGCTGAAAGCTGGGTTTCAGAAGATGGGTTGACATGATTATAGGTATAAGGAGAGGAAAAAGGAAACTGTAATGGACCTAAAATAGGAGAGGGGTGACAAAGCTGAAAAGATTCCTGTCACTACTTTTCCTTGCAAATAGTGTGGTTTGGTTGTCACAGTTAAATGAATCACAAACAAAAGGGAAGCTCACATTTTCATTCAGTAGACAAGCCTAACGCTACAGAGGGATGAAATTCCCTGTGAGAGAAGTCACGTGAATCACAGCAATAAAGTGAGGGCTCACACAATCCTGACAACAGATTCCCTGGAGGAGATGTAAAACAAAGGGAATCCAGTTAGGGCTCTACTATAGCCAAAGAAAAGAGTATACTAGTGTAAAGCTGACAATGATGGTCTCCGTCATCCTTTATCCAGTTTTTTGGGGAGAAAAGGAAGCGATAAAGCTGTTGCATGATCCCATAGGGATCATAACTGACTGTTGCAAGTTAAAGCAGCAGCTGAGACACTTTAGTATCAACACCGAGACAGGTAAGACTGAGGGAATAACTGTCAGATGGCCTTTCCCATTCTCTCTAGCTGGGGATCTTGTCTGTGATCTGGAACTGAATCTGTCAAAAATGAGGATGATGCACAGTTCTCATAAGGTGACATGAACCAACACAGCACTATAGAACAGATAATTGTTATTATATAGTGTATTGCACTTTTGGCATTTTAACAAGTTCCAGTGAAAATGAGGATGTCTTTCTTTTTTCTAAAAATAATGTGAAGTCTGTTCCTTTGTTTAAAAATAAACAAACAAACGAAAAAAAATCCAGAGGAAGAAATTATAAAATACTGAAATAATAAAACTATGTTAAGTTTATGTTCTGAGGCCAAAAACATGGCCTTCTGAAATATTCCTGAAATATTAATGCAGATAAGGAAATGTAGAGGCAGCAAGGGAGAAACACTGAAAATATTTTAAGCCCAAGATTTTCTTTGAAACTTTCATCAATGAAAACTATAACTATAGTGTCTATGCTCCTTTAGATTTATACAACCAACTTTCCCCATTCAGGAAAGCTGTAATATTCTTTTTTCCTTCTGAACTCATAAATCACCTGCACTCCTAATTCCAAAATCTTTACTTTTATTTTTTTTTTCTCCAGTTGAAGTCTATAATGAAGTCTGCAATAGGCGTACCTGATCAAAGAGACCAGAATCCAATATATGGATTTTTTTCTACAAGGCAAGGAACGCTGTGAGCTGAGAACTGTACAAAGTGGAGCACTGCTATCTGGTGGCCAAAAGGCACTTCTGGTGTTTTTCTGTCAGAAAAGATTATATACTCCCTCAGTCAATCACCTTTTGATAGCAGCGTCCTCTTGGAGTTTTCGTCATGCTGAGATTTAGTGTTGAACAGTACTCAGCACCTCTCCTAGTTAAATACATAATATTTGATGAGAAAGGTTAGCAAAGAAAAGGGAAAAAACTATCTTGATCTTTTCAGTTAAATGGAAGTTCATATGTATATTCCACCACGGATTAAGTTAATTGAACTTTGCAATAAGCATAGATTTCAGTTCAGTGAACAGAAGGTGCCTTTTTGCATAATGTATTGGCAAACAAGATCAGCTAAAATGACTGGCAGAAAAAAAAATGGTCTATAAAAGGAGGCAGAGAAGTAGTCTCCAAGGCATATAAGTAATGTATTTAAATATATTGCATTAAAATTAAGAGCTTATCAAAATAAGTACATTAAGTGGAATTCCTGAGAAATAATTTTGACTTAGCCATTAATTTATCCTTACTTTTTAGATGCCAATCTTGATCCATCTAAAATATTTTAGGAGCATCAATTGCTGGTGAGAATCACTTGATCCTATGCTTCCCAAGCAGATTTTCACTCTCCTTGGTTGTGCATAGTCTGGAACTTACTACTCATATATTAGAACTTACTATACCCCTATGGCTCATCTCAGTGTCTTCATCCATTTCAAGCTCATGTTACTTCAGCTGTCAGTACTCATCTGAGCTATATTATGAGTTATTCTAGTTGAGACCTATCTGTGAATATGTGCATTTATATATTAGAAACTGGTCTTTTTTTCAAAGGACAGATTTGAAGAGAGAAATCCAGCTTTGCAGTGTGCATCAACTAGCCCATATATGCTGATCTAAGCTAACATCTGGTGATGTTTCTTAATGTCCACTTTTGGCATATGGATTTTGCCCTGAGAAACATGTCACTATTTTCTAATATATAGAAACACTATCTTTTATTAGTTAGGCTGGCCCTTCTCTTGCTTGTTTAGTGGAAGGGTTCTATTTTGCAGCAGCTCCAGCCATATAATCAAAATTTGCCTGCTATTTTGAAGCACCCTTCTTTACAGTTGCACGTTCACTATCAAACACTATCAAAGCAGAGCAAGACTGAAAAACTGATGGGAGCTGGCTGGTTGAAACTGATTTTGGATAACTGGACAAAACTGTTTGGCATGTGTCTTGGCATATATATTGAGGATTGCATTTCCTCTTCCAATGGAGGGTTTATATTAGATTTATGTTAATATAACCTTTAATGGAAGGCATGATTGGTGGTACTGTAAATCTCCACTTGGTGATAAATGTTGATTGGATTCAACTATACATGTCTTCAGACATGGGCCTCGCTGCCATGATGCAGAGCCTCATTACACCAGGATTCCAGCAGTGCCACTGTTTCCCTTCTGTGTCTATCTGAGACCAAAAGCATTGGGATTCTTAGGCAACAATATACAGTTATGGAAGTAAACAAAGACATGATTTCCAGCCCTGGAATCATAAGCCTGGAAGTTTGAGCAGAAGTGAAATTGTGATTCTAGAAACAGTCTCAAGAAGAAATGTGTGAGAGCTGCTGCCCTAATGCCCATGTTTCTTTTGACTTCTGGGTAGACTTCAAAGGATGGTGTCAGCCTACACAACGTGTGGCTTCAGATCTGCATGAAAGCACACCTTTCTCCCTGAGTCAAACAAAGTCTTAGGTGACATCAATACAAACAAATTAAATGGTAGCAGAGCCTGTTCTTGGCCTTGAGGCCAGCTGACATGTCTAGCCATGTCCATACTATTAATCTCCCCCAGTCTCCAGAAAATGGAGGTTGAATCTAAACTGCCTATTGGGAGGTAGTTGTCCAGGGTCTGGCCCAATCCCTGAATCATGGTCAGGAATTGTTTGGGATCATTCTGCTTGGAATAGGGCAAAACTAAGATAGGGCTTTTCTTCACTCATGAGGCACAATGTCAGATAACAGGTCTATAGGCATGAAGAAGTAAAAATGATCAAAGGTCATTTATTCCATCTTCTGATTTGAGGAAGTTCAAACATAATTCTCAGAAAAAATCAGTAAACTCTATTACTCCACAGCCCATAGACCGCATGTTATGTTGCCAAACTGTCTTTGCAGAATATTTTTCATAACACAGTCTTCACTGCAAATTTAAAGTAATGATTTACTGCATTGCTCAGTAAAGTACACAGATAATAATGATGATCAGATTTGTAACAAAATGTTTACTGGAACTTATCAAACAGTTTGGGTGGAGAGGAGGAAGGAAGGGTTGCATGAAGGCAGCCTTCTGCATCTAAGCGAGTCTCCCCTGGAAATCCTTGATAGGTGCTGAAGAGAAACAAGTGCTTCTATGATGTAATTCATCTCATTTCAACATAGACATCTGAAACAGATTAATCACATCCTTAACATGCCGGCATCTCTTCACTGACTACCAAAAGTGTGGATGATTAGTTCAGACATTTGCTACTATATTTTCCTGTATTTTCAGGAACAGATTCAGTTCCTTCAAACTTTCTCCACAAGATTTCTATGCATTTTTGTCACTATTCTTTGTATTCTCTCAAATCTGTCTTCATTAGATCATGTTTCCCAAAGCAGCACACTCTGCTCAAGAGGAGAGTTCAGCATTTAACAACTCTGCTGATGCAGCTTAGAAAGAAATTTGTCTTTTTTTTTTTTTCTTCAACAGCTTCATAATGCTTGTGGTCTGATGCAATTTCAAGATTGTCTCACTCCAGTTCTTGAGTAATAGTGCAACGTTAGCACTTTTCCCAACTCCTTGAATTTTCCTTCTATCATAAGACTTGGTAATAACTGCAATTAGTGCAACCAAGTTCTTCTCGCCATTAGCTTGAACACTAACTCTAAGCCTGTGACTTCTCCCACTGGATTTGATATTCTTGCATTACCACTCTTTACCAGTGGATAAAAAGCTAGTTATCCTCATACTTTACCGCTTCTTCATTGTGCTTCTTTCCAAACAAATGGAAAAATCTCTGCATTCTTATTAGTCATTTTAACCACCACCATTAGTGCATGATTGCTTGGATTTCTTCTATCCATGATACTCTTCAAGACCTATATTCTCAGCTCTGCATATGAAGCATTTTTTTTTCTGATGGCAACAGAAATCTTTATCTTCTTTTGAGAAGTGTTGGACATCTGTATCTTGCAATTTGAATCTAGTATTCTTCTGGTTCCTTTCTTTCTTCATTATTATTTGCTTGGTTTTTTGGGGGGGTTTTATTCTTATTTTTTATCTTTATTTGCTGCCCTCTCTTTGCCATTTGGCAGAGCAGATTTTTACCCCCAGTTATCAAAAAAATAGTCTATATGAAAAGAGAGCTGGCTTACAGAGTAGTCAGTTTCAGAGTTCATTACTAGCCATGACTGGTGAATTGCATTCTGAAATTATTCTTTTATATATTATTCATTATTCTTTTGTAACTTTTTCTGGGTAATTTCTAGTTAGAGTGTAGGACAGGCAGCAATAAGAAAATCATGAGAATGAACCATGGAGAAATCTGATAAACAGGAAGATATAAAGTTGAAAGTGTTTATTTTACAAGCCAAAATAAGAGCAAATATGCTTAAAATGTGTATAAATGGTCAAGTTCTAGAAGGTAGACCAGCTCTTTTTCACATTTTGTAATAGAAAAAGGACTAGTCTAGGATTTGAAAAGATGAACTGCTGGAAGGAAACATGTATCATGTATCACTAACAGTGTTAAGACTTCATGTATCTTTTAGATGGTGAACACTGTATCACACAGTATCATTAGGCAGGTGTAGAGAAGGAGTGGTCACGCAGTGATGAGAACACACAGAGTTTAAACAGCAAGTGTTGCAAGGACACACTTCCCTGGGAGGCCCTTCATCCCAGATATTATGCTATGTGATTTATACATCTTTTACACCTCTGGAGTTGGACACCCTGAAAGGACAAGCCAGCCTTGACACCAAGTAACATGATTATTCTGACATTCTATCCCTCCCTATTGCACTTTCATTTACATTATTTCTTTACATATATTTCTTTACATACGTATATGTATGTCAAAGGTGTATTGACAACTACAGAAACATTTTTCTTTCATAATGCAGTAATGTTTATAAATGCTAACTTTGCCCCTTAGACACACTGGAAGCTGAAGTACTTTGCCCAACCTTTTTCCTGTGTATATCTTGAACTAGTTACTATCAACTGGAGAAGATAACATTATTTCCTAAATACTGAATGTGTTAATCTGAGGAGAATATGAAGGAAACACAGAAGTAAATAAATAATTGAAACTAATTAACATTTGCTCATGGATTATGCTGGTTTATGGATAATGAATAAGGTTCAAAGAATGAATGCTTAATTGATTGCTTTTCCTTTTTATTGTATTTGCCACCCACTGTTAGTGGTAGCTAGATAAATCCTAGAGCAGGAACCAACACCAGCAGGACCTGAGCATATTCACTACAGAATGAATGAAAGTCTCAAAGCCTGTCTTAGGAAACAATACATTAACTTTTCCTACTAAAAAATATATCATGTTTTAGAGAACTGACAAACAAGAAAGTGAGGGGGAAACAACCAAACAAATCTCATTGCAAACCTCTCACCAAACTGGGAAATTTAACAATTAGCGGTGGAACTGCAAAGCCTTTAATCTTGGTGTAGCTGGATTTAATATCAGACTGACTGAAGGAAGTTACTCATTGTTTTCCTCTCATTTGTTTAACCACTGATGTAACACAGGTTTTAACTGGCAAGGCAGCTATGTATTTCTGGTTTAGGTGGGTTGCCATGCTCTGACTGATTAGGGTGGCCTCTGTTGCTTCTTCGGTGCTGATCAGAGCAGTTTGCACTGCCCACCTCCATATTATTTCTTCTTATGACTCAGTGTGGTCTTCTACTGTAAAAGAGAACAGGCAGACAAAAGCCAAATTGTTCAGATAATCAAAAGGATGGGGGGATGGTGGGGAGGGGAGGGGGGGGAAAGGAATAAAAAGAGAATGCTACTTTAGCAAGTGCCTGTATCTCCACCACTTAAAGAAATAAAAACCAATACCTGAAACTTATCCACCTTACCTTACTCCATTAATTACCCATCTTTACTGTCTAAGATGAGTTTTCTAGGAATAAATAGGCTGCAAGCAAAAGTGCTTTGTGAAACCTTGCTCACTTCTGGAAAGGGATTCTCTGTGCAGAAGACCAATGTGGCTGCAGGAAAAAATGGACAGAAATTCATAATGTGGTTCTTATCACAAGAGACAACATGGTAGCACAAAGAGTTGGTAAGCAGAGCAAAACAGAGCCAAGTTTAAGTGTACCTAGGGCTGGGTACATTAAAAGTATCCTAAAGAGAATAAACACAATGTTTTATAGTCGAAACTGGCACAGTTTTTATGGGTACATGTGTGAGAAAGGACAGTTTAGAGCAGTGTGTCAACTGAAAAGGCAGCACTGGAAGGGCTAGAAAGGGAGCTCCTGCTGCATGAAAGATTATTTTTCAGAGAGGGGCTTTAGAGAAAGAGATGATAAGATTATTTGGTCACAGACTGGACTCAAATAAACAGGTAGAAAAATTGTCCCCAGACTGTGGACTAAGAAAAGCAAACATCTAAGCAGTTACAATAGGTGTGACACTGGAAGAGGTGAATTAGCAGTCAGGGAACTCATTATTCAAATGAATATGGACAAACAAAAGTGATGCTCACATGGGGACACTATGTTTTCTCAGGCAGCATAAATATGCATAGAACACTGTCCAGTCACCTTCTCAGTACACCTTGAAATAACCAGTGCAACTTAAAAGGCATGTGGTCTCCACAACGCAATGCTGAAGCTAAGTCTGCAGCGACAAGTGAACTGGTGAGACGTGCATTGTAGAATGTTAGTCAGAGCTCCTCACAGGGCTCAAATGGCAACATGGTGCTCTTTACTTTGAGATGCAATGAATGTCAGCATATCTGCCGCTGCCACCTCACAGAATCACAGAATCTGCCAAGTTGGAAGGGACCCAAAAGGATCATTGAGTCCAACCCTTAACTCTGCACAGGACCATCCCTAAGAGTTACATCACGTTCCTGAGGGTATTGTCCAAATGCTTCTTGAACTCTGTCAGGCTTGGTGCTGTAACCACTTCCCTGGGGAGCCTGTTCTTGGCAGACTTGGCAGGAAAATAAAGGTAAGAAAAAACCCTAGGCAGTGGGGAGTGAATTCCTAGTTACAGACTCCAACATACAGGACAAAAGCTATTGAGAAATTTCCCTCTGAGCTACCAAACCTCAAAGATTAGTCTCATTGTGAGTGAATGTCATAGGGAGCATATTGAAATACATAAAATGAAAATTATAAACAAGATAGGAATTACCCTTCCTAGACAGGAGATGACCCCACTGACAATTAAAAAGAAAAAAAAAGAAAAAAGAAAAAGAAATAATTCTATAAGAAGAGCCATGGGAAGAAGAATACTTTTTGGATATACTAATTTAAAAAAAAAAAAAAAAGACCACCACTATTCTGTCAGAGATGAATGATCACTGTTTCTTACCAAATCTGAAACTTCTGACCGTATGTCGCTGAGGTGTCATAAGATTTTTAAAAAATGAAATTCAAATCACCTGAAAGCAGCTTAACATCCTTCTCAGAGATGGGTATGACTGGTCTCTGGTTGAACAAAGCCTCTTGTGAGGGAAGACTGAACCTGTGGCAGCTTCGAGAGGAGTTTTCCGCTGCCATCTAATGGCGAACTGGGAGAAGAAAAAAATTACACAGATCTTCACCCTGTCGGAACGTTTTGTTTATAATTGTAGTTCCATATCACTAAAGTAAGATTATTGATTACTAACTTCATTTTTGCATTGTTTAATTTAAAAATGAATTTACTGACTCAGGTTGGAAATTCCCAAGCCTCACACAACAGTCTTACAAATCTTGTGCGAGGGGTTTCATGGCCCCCCTCCTCTGCGGTATGGAGGGAATCCAACAACAAGAAGATCCGTGGGACACTGAAATTCCTCTATGGTCTAGGGCTGAATGAATCTTGGAACAAAAAAAACACCTTTGTAAGCATCTGCTTTCGCAACTGAGACATCATAATAATATGATGTACCTTATAGCTGGTACAACTAGAACAGTCACTCATGAAACTGGACTAGGAAACTAAGCAAGTGTGACAGAGCTGATGTCTCTGTTTGGAGTTGCACAATAATGAGATAAATCAGATGCATGATGCCTATTCATGACGTGCAAATCACATTTCCTCTGCGGCTGATTAATTTCTGCTTTTGTAAGATGTCACTATATTATCGTATTTGAAAATATAAAAGACAGAGTGACCTTAGGCACATTCTTTACCTTAATTTCAATATGAAGGTGCAATAAAATGTATAATGCCTGATCAATCTAGAAAGGCACTAATGCTTATATTTTTCTTTACTAAGAGTAAGTTAACCTCACTCTTAGCAACATTAGATCATTACTTTAATACTACATGAGACAAATCAAATCCCAAGATATCTGAAAAGAATTGGGTGTATGGAAAGTTAGGTTTGGGGCGTTTTTGATTCAGTTTTGGGTGTGGAGTTTTTTCCCCCCATAAAGGAGGTCACATTTCTGCTTAGGGAATCCCCCCTATTCTAGACATACATTTCTGTTCTGGCTCACCATGTGCAAATACGAATGTAAAAAAGTTACTCCTTTTTGTTTTTCCTCAGTAAGCATGTGTGTATATTTTAAGACCTATAGGGGGAAAGTGCTAAAAAGTTAGCAGCTATATTCCTAATTGAAATTGGTCAGAATTTCCCAGAACTGGGCACTGGAGCATTCAAAATACATAAAGACATAAACACATTCATGACTTTCTTCCCAGTGAGATTCCTAAGAAGGGGAAATAGGTTTGCCAATGAATTGCTCCATTACAAGATATCCCTGATATAAAAACCTCCCATTCAAACATCTTATGACAAAGTTTTTACAGGTGTAAAATTAAGCAATCACTTACAATGTGCTAATTGCACAGCTGCTGTGCAGCAGTAGCTCCACGCTTACATCACTTTTCAGATTTGCCGATAATCTTCCAAGGGCCGACTGGTCTGTCAGGTGAGCTGATGAGCATTTTAAAGCAGAACTGTAAAGCTGAGGAGCTTTTTTGTCTGCTGGAATTACCCTGGACCTTGTGCAGCAATTTATGTCAGGGCAAGATGCTGCCAGTCTGGTGGGGTTGCACTGTGTACCCGTTCTGTATAGATACAGAGAATTCCCTACATGCTGAGCAATCAGAAGCACTAAAGGAGGTGCAGTTGTTGGATGGCAGAGAGAAATCTGGGACAAGGCAGAAGAAGCAATGGAACTCTCCTAGTTTCTGAACTCCGAAGAGGAGGAATTATGGATTACTATCAGTAATTGAGATGTGGAATGAAAGAGGGATATGTAGTGTGAAGAAAAGAAAGATAAGGGGAAACTCAGGCCACGATGAGGTTTTTGGATTAGATTGTCGTGGTGCCCAAACCTTTCCAATTAGCCTGTGGTGGGGAAACTAGCATGTGCTGGAGTCTCGCAGGGAGAGACTTCCACGGGTTTCTGGTTTGGGCTTGTGGGCAGAGCATGAAGGGCTGAAAGCGCAGGGTGGGCTGCCCCGGCCCTGCTCCCCCGGGGAGGGGCACAGGGGCGGTGAACCGGGCGGGCCCCTCTCCCCCCGGAGAGGGGCACACGGGAGGGGAACCGAGCGGGCCCTGCCCGGCCCTGCCCCGGCAGGGGGCGCCGAGGCCAGGCTGCGGCGGCTCCGCCTCCGAACGGAGGCGGCGGAGGGCGCCGGGAAGGGAAGGCAGTAGCGGTAGGGCCCGAGGCCCCGCGGGCCGCAGGTAAGCACCGACACCCTCGGGCAGGGCCGGGCCGGGGAAGCGGCGGGGCTGCGGGGGCCGGGGCGGGCGGCGGTCGGGCCTGCAGCGGGCAGGGAAGGCGGAGCCGGCCGGGCCCGAGAGCCCGCACGGCGCGTGAGGGCCCGGGGCCGGGGCCTGGGCCGGGTCGGTGGGCGAGGCGGTGCCCGGCCCGGGGCTCTGTCGGGGCCAGGAGGGCGCCCGTGGTGCGGGCCCGGCTCGGGGCCCTCCCGCCACCCGCGGGGAACAAGCTAAGGTCGAGCGTTAAAAATAAGCAATAATAATTGTTTGCACGTCCGAATAGCTGCCCTAAGAATTTGTCCCCGAGCTAAGGAGGGACGTGTGTCTTCTACGAGGATTGTACCATCTATGTGTTACATATCTAAATACAGGAAAATAGAAAAAAAAAAAAAAAAAACCAGCCAAGGGAGGTGTGGTTATTTTTATTTGGCCAGTAATTGCCCTCGTTGCTCAGGGGTTTTTCCACAACCACAAAATCCGCCTCATTTCAGATTGCGGCAGAGGTCACTTGGGTGTGTGGAAAACAAACCTCAGTCTCGTGGAGAAACACGTATTTCCAAGGACACAGACCACAGTAAAAGCCAGCGCAGCAGCCAGCCAGCAAGGGCTGCAAATCCTTTTCTGAGGGCAGTGACAGACGCGTCGGTTTTGGAGGGTGTTTCCCCGGTTAGAGAGGGTTCCGGAGGGGAGCGGCGCCGGGGGCTTGCACGTGAGAGTGCGGGTGTCAGCCCTGTCGCGATACACGGAGCTGTGTTACCTCTGCCGAGCTCTAGCGTGGTGGCGTTGTGCAGGATTCTGCCACACAACGTGTGTTCGGAGAAGAAACTGAAGTTAAGCAGCTTTCGGCTTTCCTGGGGTTGCTTGCTTGCAGCTTGCTTGTACTGAGAATGACTCACGATAGATGCAAATCTCCGTGTGCTTTTTATGACATCGTTAACATAGTTTCTGTTTGTTTTGTGAATTGTATATCGGATGTGGGGAGGAAAGTGCTACAAATGCGTTTGGACATTTAATACTGAACACCAGAAAGGGAGTTATGAATGCAGGATTTCTCTGGGGTTTTTAGTGTTTGCTTCTCATCTGGTGTTACAGCTCTTTGTGATGGTGGACAGTGAGGCAGATCATAAAGCCATCTAGAGCCTTGTGCTTTTAGGTGGTGCATTGCTGAATGGAGAACCAGACAACCATCTTTTTGTAATAATTATTATTAATATGTGAGGAAATCCTTCCAATAGTCAAAGCAGTTGCTCATTTATGAATGTTTGTTTTATCTTAGGGTATGCTATGACTGGCTTCAGACTCCCCATCGCTACTTTTAGAAAAGTAAATGTCTGGTTTGGACTTTGGGAGAAGTTTCCCTCCAGTAAACTGTATCCCCCTTGGAGGAGAAGCATATTCTGTAGCTGTCAAGCAAGCACAGTAAACTACAGAAGAGGTTTCAGTTTTTCCCCAGTCAAACTCAGTGCGCTAAGACTTTCTCTAGAGTATATCTCAGTACTTTCCCTGCGGAACAAAAGTAACAAAAGCTCTAGAAGGAGCAAACAAACTGTACAAGAAGAAGAGCAAGAAGAGGATGAAGATGAAAGTGATTTGGAAGATGAATTTGAAAATGACTCCAACATAGTAAAAGATTACAAGGATCTTGAAAAAGCAGTGCAGTCTCTTCGATTCGATGTGATCATGAAAGCTGGTCTAGACATGGCAAGGAAGTAAGTACAGAAGAAACAACTTTCTGATGAGAAAGAGGTCATGCATCTAAAATTTGAGTTTTGATAACCTTTTATTGCTGGAATAACTCAGTATTTCGATTTTCTTTTGGTGTAGCTGTTTTGATTGTCTAAATATATGTTTTGGGTGTATGGGTGTTCCTGTTTGTTTCACCTTACCTCCCTTGAAACAGCCTGATTGTGCTTTTCCATCTGGAGTATTTCTAAGATTGCTGAGGGGGCATTTTCTATCAGTTACTATCTATTACTGTTTATTCAAAATGAAAAATACTGTACTGAGTAATACAAAAAGATGTAATTTGAGATTGAGGGAGTAAAATAATGTGCTACTTAATGGCTGGAGAAATAGATGATGGTAAGTGTAAACCTAATGTACTGGGTCCAACAGATAAATACGCAGTCTGTAAATGTATCACAGTGTTTGATCTAATGCAACCTACAGAAGCCTTTTATCTCAGTGTTGTTAGAACAGAATATTAGTATAACTCGATTACTTAAAAATTATTAAACTGGCTGGTACAGGAAAGGGGACATTAGTCATTGGATATTCAGGAGACAGATCTTTAGAAACAGCTTTTCTGGCACAGAGCAACTGTGCGCTATTATTTCATTTAGTATGTGTGAAAGACTTGTTCTTTCCTTCCAGTTCAAGTCTGTCCTGACCTTAAATAAAGGTGTCCTTTATGCACAAATTAGAGTTGTGGAAATGTGCCTTGCACGTGAATGGTGGTGGTGTGTATCTGCAAAGAAGTAATTGCATTTGGTTTGCTGCACACTGTAACTGCAACAAAACCTTGTTTTTCTTCAGTAAAGTAGAAGATGCATTCTACAATAATGAACTCAGGCTGAATGGAGAAAAACTGTGGAAGAAAAGTAGAACTGTAAGACTTTTTAAAATTTAAATTCTTTTAATACAGTACAAGAATATGTCTAAGGCATGACCTTTTCCCTCTAAATCACTCTGCAAATGTGAGTGCATAGCACTGCTAACACCACTTCCAGCTTTGGGGGTGTGTGTGTTGCTATGATTTCCCTGGTAAAACCTTATTCCCTAAGGCAGACAGGAGACTTGTGTTGCTGGAGATTCAAATCTAAGCCTGAAAGTCAGGAGAAGGCAGCAAGGACAGAATGTTCTAAGTTGCTGAAAGAAGTGATGATATATACACAAGTGATGGAGTAGGAATGATTAAATCTGAGGTATTGGTGGAGCAGGCACATGATTAAAGAAAAAGAGAAAGTTTGATGATGGAAAGGGATTGAAACTGGGGTAACTCAGTGAAGGTTATTGTGTCTGTAATAGAGCACACAGGACCACAGTTAGGAGAAGAGCCAGAAAGGTTGCAGGCCATACTTTGACAGCAGAGCTCACTAGAATGGTGACAAACATATTTCTATGCATCTTTTCTTTATGTGAGAGTGATCCTTGGGGGTGGTTACTGTCATCAAAGGGCAATATGATTCAAAGTTTTGATTCCTGGTCCCATAAAGTTAAGGTTAGTTTATGAGAGGCATACTGCTTCTGTGACCTTTGAGAGGGACACAAGCAGTTGGTGAGCACTCTGTTCTTTAGAACACTTCAAACTGTTTTAAAGGCAGGAGTGAGAACTTTGCATTTTGCTGTTTTGTGCCCGTGTTGATAGAAAAAGATTGGTGGGAAGCACTCTTCAGGATAAAACCCCCATACATTACACCTTTTTCACAAGTTAGGTGTTGGTTGTGTAACAGGAAGGGTGTAGCTTTTGGCAGTAATTGTTTATTGCCACAGCTTTCCTAGAAGTTTATAGCTGGAGAATCTGTAAGGTTCTAGTGTTGGCTGCCTTACTTCTCTCCTGTGAGATAAGAATATTAAATGGAAAGAAAGGAACAAAATTGAAATTGGGTAGAGATTGTGGGGATTTGTTTTCCCCAGGAAACGTTTATAATTACTCACCTTCTCTTTCTGTTTCCAGGTGAAAGTTGGTGACACACTGGATCTCATAATAGGTGAAGATAAAGAAACAGGAACTGCTGTAGTTATGCGGGTAGTCTTAAAAAAATTATCTGACAAAACTGAAAGTGAAAAATACAAAGTAATTTTGAGGCGTTGGAAAAACTTAAAAGTGCCCAAACAGGATGTACTTAAGTGATGGGGTTGCATGTGGTAACATTAGTTTTTTGCAGAAAACCATATTTTTTTTATTTTTCAAATATGAATTTTGGTTAAACAAAATTCAGTACCCTTTTTTAAGGGCTTGTGTCAGAATGTTCTCTCCCTCTCCTGAGTACATCAAAAATCATGCAATAAACCTGTCATTTCTTGCTGGTAGTTTTGTTTCATGATACTGTAGGTTAAAAGATCCGACACTTACATTTCCAGGCAGTTTCTTATAAATAATGAATCAATAAAGACTAATTTGATCACTGTTTAATTGCTGTCTAATTTTGTTAATCAGAAAGTTTACTTTAAAGCTGATATCACAACAAGCAGAATGGCTTTCTCTGTTTTATCTCTTTATTAATGAAATAGCTAGGGCTAAAACCCCCAATATGTGAAATTGTCTCCTTTTTCATTATTAGTTTAACTTTGGTTAACAGTACCAGCTCCATGGTTATATACACTGCTGCTATACCAAGAATACAGAAGGATACTGATTGCGGTGGTGTGTTTCTAAGCAGGAAAACTTCATGATGACAATCACAGAATCAGAATACTTTAGGCTGGAAAAGACAAGATCATAGAGTCCAACCATTAACCCAGCACTGCCAAGTCCACCAATAAATCATGTCCCAAAGTGCCAGATCTACACATCATTTAAATACCTCCAGGGATGGTGACTCCACCACTTCCCTGGGCAGCCTGTTCCAATGCTTAACAACCCTTTCACTGAAGAAATCTTTCTGAATGTCCCATCTAAAACTACCCCCGTGCAACTTGATGCTGTTTCCTCTTGTCCAATTGCTTGTTACCTGGGAGGAGAGACCAACTCCCAGCTTGCTACAATGTCCTTTCAAAGCCTCCTTTTTGCAGGCTAAACAACCCCAGCTCTCTCAGTCACTCCTCGTAAGGTTTGTATTCCAGACCTTTCACCTACTCCATTGCCCTCCAGCACCTCAATGTCTTTCTTGCAGTGAGCGGCCCAAAGCTGAACACAGGATTTGAGGCACAGCCTCACAATGCCGAGTACGGGGGACAATCGCTTCCTTGGTCCTCCTGGCCATGTTATTTGATACAGGCCAGGATGCCATTGGCTTTCTTGGCCACCTGGGCACACTGTTGGCCCGTGTTGAGCAGCTGTCAGCCAACACCCCCAGGTCCTTTTTCAGCCACTCTTCCTCCAGACTATAGCGCTGCCTGGGGCTGTTTTGACTCAAGTGCAGGACTTTGCACTTCACTTTGCTGAACCTCATACAATTGGTTATGGCCCAACCTGTCCAGATCCCTCTGCAGAGCCTTCCTACCCCCAAGCTGATCAACACTCCCACCCAACTTGGTGTCTTTTGTAAACCACTGAGGGATCACTTGATCCCCTGGTCCAGATAATTGATAATGATACTAAACAGGACTGTCCCCAACACTGAGCCCCGGATAACCCCACTGGTGACCAGCCACCAGCTGGATTTAACTCCATCCACCACCACTGTCTGGACTCAGCCAACCAGCCAGGTATTTACCAAGGGAACAGTGCACTCATCCAAACCATGAGCACACAGTTTCTCCAGGAGAATGCTGTGGGAAATGGTGACAAAAACTTTGCTAAAATCCAGGTAGACAACATCCACAGCCCTTCCATCATCCTCTAAGCAGTCACTTTATCATAGGTGGAGATCAGCTTGGTCAAACAGGACCTGCCTTTCACAAACCCATGCTGGCTGAGCCTAATCCCCTGGTTGTCCTGAATGTGCCATGTGATGACACTCAAAAGGATCTGCTCCATGGCCTTACCCAGCACTGAAATCAGGCTGACAGGCCTGTAGTTTCCCAGATCCTCCTTCCAACTCTTCCTGTAGAAGGCTGACCTCTAGTCATCTGGGACCTCTCTGGTTGGGCAGGACTGCTGGTAAAGGATTGAAAGTGGCTCAGTGAGCGCTTCCACCAGCTCCCAGTACCCTTGGCTGGATCCCATTCAGCACCATAGACTTGTGTGTCTAAATGGTGTAGCAGATGACTGAACATTTCCCTCTGGATTATGAGGGCTTCATTATGCTCCCTGTCCCTGTTGTCCTGCTCAGGGGACTGGGTACCTCCAGAACAACTGGTCTTAGTACTAAAGACTGAAGCAAAGAAGGCATTAAGTACCTCAGCCGCCTTTGTCACTATGTTTCCCTCTGCATCCATCCAATAAATGATGCAGATTCTCCTTAGCCCACCTTTTGTTGCTAATGTATTTATAGAAACATTTTTTTAATGTCTTTTATGGCAGTAGCCAGGTTAAGTTCTAAGTTGTTCCAGTTTTCTCCTTGCACAACTTGAGAACATCCTTGCAGTCCTCCTGAGGTGCCTACCCCTTCTTCCAAAGGTCATAAACTCTCCTTTTTTTCCCGAGTTTCAGTCAAAGCTCTCTGTTCAGCCATGCTGGTCTTCTCACCAGGTGTGTCAGGAAAGTTATGAGTGAATCATAGCAAGAATACTTTAACTCTCATGGGGAAGACAGATCAATGAGGAGATGTGTGTAGTATGGATGATTTTTACTGTTTAGGTAACCATTCAGAGGAAAATGAAATCTCAGACTATCACATATTAATTTCATTGTGGCATCTAAGAGGATATTTTATACTTAGGTGGTGCAAAGATCTTAGCAAAGGTCAGACCACACTAGGATGAAAAGCTCATGTCTGTATTACTACAGGAGAATACTGTCACTTAGGATAGACATCTCAGAACTAACCACTAGCACTGGTGATGTTAAACATGTGCTTCTCTCAGCACAATCGACTTGTTGGATGAACTGTGAAACACACAGAAGTTTTATTCTCTTTATATGTTTAGACAGCCACATGCAGGTGTGTGTCTGCAGGAAAGCTGGCTGATAGGAGCAGGTAGCTACTGTTCATCCAGTCTGTCCAGAGTGAAGAAGGCAGCCCAGAATAGGCAGCAGGAGCACACTCCAGGACACTTTTTCTTTCATGCCAACAGCTATTCAATGGCTTGTGTTTAAGCAGGCTGTACTTCTCCATAGCCTCAGGAGTGGTGGCTGCTGAGCATAGGATTTAAAAGAATTTCTAGCTTTTTTTCAGGCATAGCTAAAAACTGTGCTGGTTTGGTTTAGGGTTTTCTTGTGTGTTTTTTAGTTGGTTGGTTTGGGGTTTTCTTTTGTGTTTTTTAGTTGATTGGTTTGGGGTTTTTGTTTGGTTTGATGTGGGGTTTTTTTCTGATTGTGTAGATGTTTAAAGATGCAGATAGTTAATGTTTTACCTTTAAAAAAAATTAGTTCTCAAGAGGACCCCATCCCAGAAAACTTCCCTAGGAGATTTTGGTGATCCTTACACCACAGAAGTTAAGGGATTCAGCATTGCAAGCACCCAGAGAAAGATAGCAGGCATTGCTCTCTCCACTCTGTTGGAGCTTGCACCAACTTCTATGGAAATAAATGAGATGCATCATCCTCTGTTCCCCAGTTGCACCTATCCTTGCTATTCATAATGGCTCCCATAATCTCCAGGGATGCTGAGAGCAACAAGTGGAAAGGTGTGTTGCAATATGTCAGTGGGCTCCAGTTGCTGGTGAGCAACCACACGTTACCTGTCAGACGCTTGTCAGCACGTACTCTGCCGGTCAGCTCACACAGCAGTAACTGACCCCAGAGCATACAGGGCCAGAATTAGGACCTCACTCATGAATGCCAAGAATGCTTTGGGGCTTGAGGATCGATAAGGTATGGATGTGAAGAAATTAACTTTCTGAAAGGATCTGTTCAGTGTAGGATGAAAACAGTAACAACAACAACAGCAAAATAGTCAATACCTTCCTGGCATCCAAGATGGGCAGGAAACTTGCATCCCTGAAAGCCACTAACATAAGAGCAAGCACTTAGCAGGGTAATTTCTAGAGCTGGACAGAATGTGAATACAGTATTAGGCCAAACCCTTACATTTTTAATGTCTGGAAAAGCCTACTGGAAACTGAAGTAAATAAAAATACAATCAAGATTTAGCCTTTTCCTAATGATGACAGGGACTTTTTACCAAAGCCTGTAAACACAGGACAAGGGACATCGGTTTTGAACTGAAAGATGACAGATTTAGATTGGATATAAGGAATAATTTATTTTTTTTATTATGAAGGTAGTGATACACAGAAATAG
>JAWWEU010000111.1:71274459-71297606 GCA_035583155.1 Acropternis orthonyx | reverse complement strand
TCCAAAGAAATTCTGGATGCCCCATCCCTGTAAATGTTCAAGGCCAGGTTGAATGGGGCTTTGAGGAACCTGGTGTAGTGGAAAGTGTTCCTGCCCATGACAGCAGGGTTGGAACCAGGTGATCTTTAAAGATCCCTTCCAGCACAAACTGTTCTGTGATTCTACTGGCCACCAAAACTGGGTCTTCATTGATGGTGGAAGTTAGAAACAGGTTTTCATAGGTTTTAAGTGTTGATGCACTAGTGGTATGAGCAAAGGAAAAGAAAGGCAGACTTCCTAAGGAGCCTTGTGACATGTGAGACAACCCTCTGTGGTTTCAGCATTGAAATGACGGGAGAGGGAACTGTACCCATGTGCTTCAAAATAGAAAGCTTCAGTCACAAGGCAGGGTGATCTCAGAGGAAAGCTATGGCAGGAGGAAGCTAAGTAGCTGTTCTGCTTGGCTAAGTTGATCTGTCCTGGATAAGCTTTTCTATTGATCAGACCTTTTTATTGGGGTCAGACATTGCTAAGCAGGCTGTGCTTATTTCTGCAGCCTTAAAACAGTGTGTGAGCTAAAATTGTGAGCTAAAGAAGGGCAAGGCTTGGTTACTGAGTGAGCGAGTGGAGGCAAGCAGGGGCAGCATGTATTCTGGGAGGGGTAGGAACAGTTTTTGCTGGTCTTTCAGGTGGCTTTCAGACAAGGCGGGCCCAGATTGTGTGCATGTAAAGCATACACAAACTGACCTGGGAGTCAGATGAGCATCTTCCTTTCATCAGCCATGAATTTGAGATGATGGAGTCCATCAATAACATAGTCAAGAGTCTGGTCAGATGACATGGCAAAGTAGTAAGAAGTGATCAAACAGAAGTTTTAACCATCTTCCCCAAACAGAGAATCTGCCACTAGTCAGCTACCAAATCTCTAGTGCCACTGTGCATGGAGTAGTGAGAAACACTCAGATGCTTTTCCTCCTGCTCAGAGCTCAGGGTATGGACAGTGAATTGGATAAGTGATCACCGCTTCTCCCTTTCTGTCACTGCTGAATGAATTTCCTGCTCAGGAACATGGGCATCTGCCATTCTTAGTCTATATGGTGGAGGAACTATATGAAAGGGCTTCTTCCTGGAGAAATTGCTGAGGTCAAAAAGGGAGACTTGAGGGATGGCTTGAGAAATGACCGACAAGTTCACAGGAGGCTGCCCAGACGACTGTGCTGTCCAAACCACCTCTGCATTAACTACATACAAATCCAACCTGATGCTGCCTGTCAGGCATGGAGACCAGAATGGCCAGCCTGCCCTGCCTTGCACAGAGGGATGACCTCATCCAGGTGACTTTGCCTGGTCCCACAAGAGGCAGACACCATCAGGTTGTGGGTACAGGACCCCGTTGTCACTGGCACAGCACACAGCATTATGTGGCAGCTTTGTGTGTCTCACCTGCTGCAGGAGCAATGCTACACACCTGCAGCATCTGCTGCATGTGGAACAGCCTGCGTTATGGAGCAGGGCATCGAGGGAGGGTACCATGAAGGAATAGCAGGGAATTGTTCACACAGGAATTGGACTTGGGTTTGGCAGAAGAGAGAGATAGAGGAGGGTTATACCCTGATGCCTCTGGCCCCCCAAAATAGACAATCCTTTTTTTAATAGAACAGAAAAGCATGAGTGTTTCTGGTGTGTGTGTGTTTCGCTTTTGTTGTTGGGGTTTTTTTTGGTTGGGGGGGGGGGAGGCTTGTTTGGTTGGGGGTGTTTGGGTGTTTGTTTGGTTTGGTTTTTTGTTGTTTTGTTTCTTGGTGTTGGTTTTTTTCCCCCCTGTAATGGCATGTTGAAACCAGACAATCTGCCTTCAGCCCCTACCAAATTACAGGGTTCGATAGACTGTGCAGGCCAAATGTGATGGTCAGTCTAGGATGGCATGCCAGGGAAAGGAATGCAAAAGGAGTGTATTTGTGAGCTATGCAAATCTGAGTATTACTGAAGCTAAAATTTATTGGTTTCTGCATCTGCTTCTGCATCTGGACAAGCACTGCAAGGAGGGAGACTACATTTTGTTCTAGTTCTCAGAACAAGGAGAGATAGGGAGCAAGAGAAACAAGGGGACAACATTATATGACATAATACCAAACTCTAGGTTTTATACATGGGTCAGATTTCAAATGTAGGATGTAATCCCATTAAGTGACTCATTCCTACTGCTGCTGAGAGGTACCTTGGGATTTTCTTTTCACAGGAAACATTTGTAGACCTCTCTAACACACTACCTTATGAGCTAACCAACGTGGTACATTCCTGAATGTGTAACGATTAAAGGAATATTTTGCCTTCCAGAGAAGAGAGCACTGACACACAGTGACTATAAAATGCCTCTGGAAACAATGATAAACAGTTATTTTGCTATAATGAACTTTGTGAAGGAAATTGGGAATGATTACTTGACATTTGTGTGTGGGGGGTGTGGGGGGGGTGTGTGTGTGTGTGTAAGGACCAATTAGCCGATCTTCCTCCAGTCTTCAGTAATAATTTGTTTCCATTTATTAACATCAATTTTAGTGTGATTGGACATGTGGTGATTTTGCCCATTTTATGACTGGGAAGTTCCACTAAATTTTAAAAGAGAAATTAAGGAAAACATAGTTAAACAAAAACAAACCAGGTTTGTTCTATTCAGTTTTATCTTGGAGTGAAGGTGAAGGAAGGGGAGAAGTGGGAAAAGAACAGCTTTATTTCCCTTCTATTACAGCTCCTCCCCTCCCACGGGAATCAAAGTTCTTCTTTCCAAATTGTTAATCAAAGAAAAATGCTCAGTGGGGACCACAGTTCCATGACAGAACAGATCAGGAAATGGAGCAAGTGGTCTGCTCATGGCTTTTATGGCCACTAGCTAGAAAAGACAGCATCTAGAGAATGACAGAAATGGAGTATGTTGGATAAAAGTAATACAGTGTATGTAAAGGCTAATCTCCTGCCTGTTAGATGAGGTACAAGGAAAACGTTAATGCGGTGGAGTTTTGATTTTGTTAGGAGTCATCTGCTTCCAGCACCGGAACCGGCCAAGCCAGGGCAGCTCATTCAGCCAGCACTCTGGTGCAGGAGAGATGACCTCTCAGAACAGGATTTATGTGAGATGTGACAAAGATGGATATTACTATATTATGTATTCTGTAAGACACTTCTTAATTTCTTACAAAAGTTTAAGTGAGACGTTTAGATGGATGATTTTATACTGGAGGGAGCAAAATGAGGATTTCAAAAGCACTGTTACCACTAGAAATTTACCTATCTTAACATTTACTAGGACAAAAAAGCAGGTAGGAAAGGGTGAAGGCAAACCAGTGTGTATTTCTTACTTTTTCTGCCCTTTTTAGCAAAGTAAACTTTAAGAAAGAATTATAAGAGGAAACTAAATCATCACTTCATCTATTCATATTATCATCTTCAAGCACATTTAAAAAGCAGATTTCAGAATGTTTCTGAGGAAAAATCTGTGACTCCACTGGCAGAAAGAAAATAAGAATAGAAAAAAAAAACCAGAAGGGCAAACGGAAGCAGTAAAGAAATATTGGTAATGACATTAAAGGAGTTTGTTTCATTTACTCAGTAAAATCATAGATTTGAGCCTGCCACACTTGTTCTTCCATAAATTTTAAGTACAATCAACTAAAATGTGGTTGGTAAGTAAGAACATTTGTCAGTTTATGCCCTGTCCTCAAGGAAGGCTTAAGACATGGAATTTTCCAGCTGTTTCACATCCCTTTAATAAGCAAAACAAAATCTGAATAAAAATAAATTAGGACTAAAACCTGAGTATTATTTTTTGGGCTTCTTGGGGATGCAGAATTCATGTTAGGCCATTTCAGCATAAGATTAGACCTGGTGTGCCTTTGTAGAGCTTTGAGCACACAATTCTCTGTTTCTCACAGTTATAACATAAAACATCAAACAACAATTGAGAATAGACAAATGACAGATTTTAAATAATGTACCCAGAATTAAATTATATGCACTTTGAAGAGAAAAACAGTCACAAACATTTCTATTGGCTGTACTGCATCAGCATAACAAAGTGATTTCAAGTAAAGATTTTTCTCATTTGCCAACATGTTTGTTGTTGATTCTGTCAGTTGGATAGAGTTAACAGGCAATAAACTGATGCATACTGCATCTTCCCTTTGATGTGCTGTCTTCAGGTTTTTATACAGAGCTTACAGAGAATTTTTTAAGTTGTAGAAAATGCTTAAGATGCAAAAATAAAGAATTATGATACACTTTAAGAAAGCTTAGAAATGGGCTATTCAATAGTGATTGAAAGCTGATATTCACCCTAACAGGGTTTACTGATGTGGTAGGTAGAAAGTAATGCTCATCCATAAGAAGTCAGGGTATGGCTATGTATGTGACAAACATTTCAATACCTAGCAATTCTCCTATCATAGCTTCACTTTCAAAATTACAAGTTTATTCTTTTAAACAGAAAAAGTCTCAAAGAGAAAAATCTTTTAATATGGCTCCAACAACCCAGGGTGTTTTCATCTGTGTATTTGTCCAATTAGCAAAGGTTATTTCAGATCTTAGTAACAGACTTTACAGGAAAAAAAATCCTGCTCGTACTCAAAAAATCACCAGACAACATTCCCCTTGTAGGAAAATAATATACCTTTAATTTATTTACAAGACTGACCAACTGGATGAAGTGGCTGTACTTCATATGCACTGCAAGAGCTTTCACTAGTGAACTATGTCACTATCTGTATGTCTGCATTTTCTTGGTATCAGTTATAAAACATACAATCAAATGAATCATGAAAGGGTTGTGAAGAGTGAGACAAAAGGAATGTACACAGCAATTAGATGAGAAAAAAATACAACAAAAATATTTTAAACCCACTTTCAAAAATGTCATTTTACAAAGTGAAAATTGTTTCTTCACTACTTTGTAGATAATATGAATGGACTGATTTTTTGACTTAGTACCAACATCTAGAGTAAAAGCCAGTATGTCTTAAACTTGCATGCTAGCTAGTAACTTCTATAATTTGTAAAAAAGTTTAATATACATTGAAGCCTTCTGGGAGCTTTGACATCACTAAGTGGTGAAACATGTATGACATTAAGATAAGAAAATATAATTGTATTTCTTACCTTTTGGGCAGCCATTTGCAACCACAAATTAAACAGCTGTCAGTATCCTCTGTTATTTTCTATCTCCCATAAAAGTGCACGTAAAAAGATTCACAGAGGTTCTAGGTAGCATACAATTACAAGAGAAAGTCTTGGTTTCTGATACATTCAGTTTGCTAAATGTATGCATTAAAATGAACAGATGCAGACATTGTGGTATGAGTTCTTTATCTTTGGTAAAATGGTTTTGATTTATTATAGTTGTATTTGCTCTGATATCCATTTTGAGCATGGTCTGCTATTATTTAAACCAACAGGAAACATTGAAATGGATATAAACAGTATCAGTGTGTTATTTAGTACATTCATGACTTTCTTCATACATTCTTTGAGAATGTTACTATCATAAGGGCAAAATGAGCAAATGCTACTATCTATGATTTACTCCTGGTTTAATATAATACTTCTACTAGTTCTTGCCATCAGGAAAACATTTTGTTTTCCTTTTAAATGGATCAATGAGTCTACGAACAATAAATTCTAAAAATCTGAAGTAAAAATATCAAATATTTTGTACTTTCTTACAAATGCTAACATAGAAAATTACACTGGAACTGACTTAAAATTTGCTACTATGACCCATCTAAGTAAACAACAGAAAAGGACCACAGAGAACATCAACAATTGCTCCAAGGTGTTCCAGTGATGGTCTGTAAGCAATCACTGTCATTACTGTCTTAAAAATTCATGTTTGACTCTCTCTCACCATTTCTATCAGTATTAAAAGAAAAAAAAAAAAAGAAAGAGAAACAGGTTTTAAAGCAGCACTCTCCAGTGACAAGTCATACAGCAAATTCACATTGGTTCTGGGTGGTCTTTGTTACACTTGAACATATTAATGATGCAAACTTGACCATACAACCCTAAGTTATACATACACAGTTATGTCTCGAAATAGCTACTAATTACACTAAAACAATTTGGCAAAGTGAGGGAGTTCAGTATCCCCACACCCAAAATATCCAGATGCCGCTGTATTCACGCAAAGGAGTTATATTACCACAGCTAATGTGTTGGGACTCTGAAACACTGGATTTCATCACAAAACCAATCTTTGCACATACTTTTCATATATGCAATTCAGTATGAGCACACTGGAAACCTTTGGAATCATGATTTTGATAGGAAGTAAGGTTTGCATTTTTTCTGAGTTCTTGCTTTAGATCTTTTTGTTGTTGCTGTTGCTTTTGCTATTGTACAAACAGAGTAGCAAGCGAGTGATGGGAAGACATTGCATGGGTATAGGCTTGGGTGTGTTCTGCTGGCTTTACTTAGACCAGCAATCCTCAGTCACTCCAGCAGTCACACCAGAAAAAACAAAAAAAGAACTCAGAGGGGCAGGATCAAGTTTGTGGTGTCAACACAAAAAAAAATTCACATGGTGTCTACGCTCACATTTCAACTCTTCAACAGTTAGTTCTTGATTTTAGAAACAAAATCTGGGTAACAGTCCAAAATGCAAATGACACCACTCTGACCTGCTCTTTGACATGGTATTATTACTCTCAGTACCTCAATATCATGAAGAACAAAACAAATGTGAAGCTGCAGTTACTGTAGAAGCAAAGTCTAATATTCCAATGATTTCCAATGAACATGGCACTTTGAAATTTAAATTGTTTAGTCTACATTTCAAAATCCGAATTAACAATACGTTTTATAAAGGTGTAATGAAAAACTGCCCTTGAAGAGCACAACCATTAAAAAAAAATTTCTTTATTATTAGAAAGTGATAGAAAAAGAAGATGCAGAAATGGGGAGTGGAGTAATAATTTCACTACATGTATTTGCACCAGTGAAAATCATGCTCTTAGTGAGTCATTGGTAGCTCTGTCACTGATGGTCTTTACCCATGTACAAATGTAGTAAGCCACTTCCCACTGCTGCGGTGCCAACAGAGATGCAACACACACACTGAAACGCAACAAATCTAGTGCCTGACTGTGCCAGATGCTGAGCACCCTCAGCTCCTCACAGGCCCTTTAGTCTAAACCAAAGCATAATCTTGACAATAACTTAGCGGTCAAAGTCTTAGCAATTTAAGGAGCCTGTCACTTTTTTTGCTTTCTTTGCTTTTTTCAGTATATCACACTTTTTTCTGTTAGGACGCCGGCATCTTTCATCAATGCTCGGTATACATTCATAATGCCATACTTCCTCCATTTTCTCCACAGGATAAACTGCCTCCACATAATGACGGATCAGTCTCAGTCTGATGGGATCAAGCTGTTTTTTATTACAAGCACCTGAATGGTTGTATTGCAGTCTCAGATTCTCTGGAGTAAAGAGTTCAGGAAAGAGTCTGACGAGAAGCCTGGCAGCAAAGTTGCCGACCGAGAGGCTCTGCTGCACTATCTCTCTTACTTCCTTATCAGACAGCAAATACAGAGAAGGCACAGGGAAGTCTGGATTAGGAACAACAAGTTCATCAAGTGGTATCTTGCAAAAATCCTTGCTGCTTCTTTCTGGTGGCAGTGGCGGCCCTTCGAATTCTTCTCGAAACCTCTCAGGGTTTATTGCGTAGGTGAGAAATTCCCTCCTGTCAGGCCCTGGCACATGGATTTTCCGTTGCTGTTGGTATGAGCGCCTTTGCTCTGTGTCTCTTCGTCGACACCTCTCATCAAGCTTCCCAACAAACTCCAATGTCCACACTCTGTCGTTCTTTGCCCTGGGGTACAGTATCTGCACATAGTGTCGAATTAATTTAATTCTAGTGGGGTCGAGCTGTTTCTTGCCTAGAGATCCACTACAGTTGTATTGCTTCCGTAAGTTTTCATGAGTAAATAGTTCAGGAAATAGGAGAACAAGCAATCGAGAGGCAAAGTTGCCTATTGAAAGACTGCTTTCATATATGCTTTTAATCTGTTCTTTGTTCAACAGGTAATCCGGGACAGGGACATCAAAATCGGGAGGGGGAAAGTCAAGTTTGTCAAAATCTATGGGTACAAGCCAAATTTTTTTTGACCGTCTGCCAGGTTTTTCATATTCAAAGCTGTCTTCCACTTTTATGATGGATACATCATCTGGTAAACTAGAAGAATCGTAACAGTCATCTCTCATCTGATCACATTCACTTCCATCCATATACGTACTTTCAAGCTCATCGTTTATTCGCTGAACACACTGCTGCAACCAAGCTTCTTCTTCTTGCACATTTGGAAAGTAAATTTCAGTGTACCTACGGATTATTTGAAGCCGATGAGGATCCAGCAGTTGTTTTCCAGAGTCTCCAAAGCAGCTGTACCTTTCAGCTAATTTTCTGTGGTCAAAGAGTTCTGGAAACAGTCTGTGTAACAAAAAAACAGAAAATTCCCCTGGTGAAGAGGCTTCATCTAAAAATTCATTGAGATCCTGAGCATCCAGCATGTAATCTGAGGCAATGACATTACTCCTGTCCAAGGACAAAGTTTCTTCCTGCTCTTTATCCTCCATAAAATGAGAGGATTCGACCTGCTCTGTCTCATAAAAACTAGATGATTGCACATTCTGCTGACTGTTTTCCATTTCCCTTTGAGCCCAAAATCTATTGAAAAAATCGTTGACTTGAGGCAAACACTCCAACTGCCAGACAGCTGTATTCTTCACAGAAGGATAACAAACCTCCACATAGTTCCGGATAAGCTGCAGATGAAGAGATTCAAGTTTCCTTTTGTTGAGAAAGCCGCATGCACTGCAGCTCCTGCCGAACTCATCGTCACTAAAGAGTTCTGGGAAGAGCTGCACCAGCAACCGGCAAGCCAGGTCACCGCCTGACGTGCTTTGATCCATGATTTGTTTGAGTTCCGTAGAAGTCAGCTGGTACTCTGGGGGAGGCTTGAAGTCTGCAACGGACTCTGCTGGACTGACTTGCTTTTTAATTCTGCTGACCTCCAGAGACAACAGGTCAACTTTACTGTGAAGCTGAGTCATATTGGTATTGAGGGTGTTAAGTGTGTAAAACATTTTCTGTATCAAAGAATATATATTTGAGTCTGAATCTGCTGTGGCTGCTGCTACAGCAATGGCTGTGGCCGAGTCTCTTTTGCGTTGGTCATTCAAATTCCGAATTTGGGAGGGACTGCTGGGGTTCAGTTTTTCAAACAATTCATAAGAAGCAAACTGCTCTGTTCCTGGTGGGTTCTTCTTCTCTGTGATTTTGTGTGAGATGCCATAGAGAGGTTTTTTGTAAGATGGAGTGATTATGTCACTGAAGGATTCTTCTTCACTGAGCCATGTTACATTAGAATTCTTGTTCTTGTTTGGCTGTTCTGCATTTACCTGAGTGGGTGAGCCAGTATCTCTGTTCCTCATGTTTGAAAGGGAGCCCTTCAAATGAATAAACATTGTATTAGTAAGACTGCCTTAAAAACATTAGCTATAGATAAGTGCCCCTTAAGCAGGCACTGTTACATAAATATGCAAACCCAAATTTTCTCCAGGGGACTTGTGTTAAACAATAAAAATTAATAAATTCACTAGGAAAAATAAAAATACAGTAAACTATAATTTACGTCTTCTTATTTCCTTTTTTTTTTTGGCTTTCTCCATGGACTAGAAATGCAGTAATAATTCTTAGTACTCTCTAACCACAAAGCTCTAAATACTTTCCCAAATTAAGTATCATTAGGCTTCATCTTGCATATGAGGATCTTGGGCTGCAGAGAATTTGGGTGGCAACAAGTCAGCAACAGAGCCAAGAATAGCACCTAGATTTTCTGACTCCTAGTCCTGTGACCTTGCCACTGCCTCCAAGAACTGCATTTAATGTTCCAGCACTCTTTAGGCCAACTTTTGAAAATGTGACTATAGGCTATAAAACACAAAATTGATGCTTATTCTCTTCTAATGTGAAAGGTTTATATACAGCTTTTTAAAAAAATATTTATAACGGTGCACAACTCTCAAACAAATCATAAAAATTACTTAATTTTAAACAGGTATTCTATTTAAATAATAAAAACTTAGAGTGAAAAGTACCTTGGTATTATCTTTTTAAAAAGGAAGCCTATGATTTCTTTATTTCTGAAATGCAGAAAAGTTTAGACTCATGCATTTCTAATTTTCTAAATTATTTACATAAAACCAGCAACGAGCTCTTAAAGAATTAGCGTTCTTGATAATTTGTAATTGTGCCTCATTGCTTAAAACTGGATCCAAACATTTGCATCGTCTCACACCAAATATGCAGGGCTTGGGGTTTTTTTGTGTTCCTTTTTTTTTTTTTTTTCTGCGAACACATGGATATTACAAATAATTCTTATGAAGTTAAGCAGATACAACAGAATCAAAATCCAACATACAGAATTCAAACAAGAGAAAACATTCCCAGATTTTAGAGAAGACTGTATTGAAACATTTTCCTTGGCTTGTTCTACAGAACATTAATTAGATAAAAAACTACAGAATTTGTGTTTGAGTATTAAAACAAATGAAACACAGACTTGAGGTCTGAGCTGAGATCCACAAGAAATTTGAAATTCTAGTGAAGATCCCACTATGTCCTACAGTGAGGAACTTGAATTAAGGTTTCTTTCTGAAAAAACAACTGTAACTCAATGTGGTCCCTATGCGTGCTCACACTTGGCATCTGCTTACTGCAGTGACAAATTGAATCTAATTACTTTTTAATTTCTGATGCAATGCATACTCCAAAGAGTCTCAGAAACAACAAGCTGGTTTCCACTCCACGTTTAGAAGCCAGCACTCAATTAAATCGAAGCTATGATTTCAAGTTCTGCTCTCACATCATACAACCCTACATATGAAACCCTGTGTTTTCACACCCAAAGCTGTGTGGATGGAAAGATGATACATGGAAGTGTAATGCAAAGGCAATACATTTAGAAGACTACGCCACTCTTAGTAAAGCACATTTGCTAAGAGGACAGCAAGGAGCCAGAGGCCTGTACCACCACCAGCTGTTAGAGGGTGGCTTTTACCCTAGAGTAGTATGATATACCCTAACTAAATCAGCTCTTTGTGACTTGTAAAATACCAGAACAGAGACCAAAACTCTGAGCAGACTGAGATCCGCATCGCTCCCACCTAACTGTAGGCTCCTATGCTGGGGCTGAAGTTATCATACACCACCTATACTTGTCAGGGGAGAAACACAGGTATTTTCAGATGGTAACAGAGCTCCACCAAACACACATCACCTGAAAGCAGGCCATGACAATGTCCACTGACAATAAACACACTACTGCTCCCCAGTCAGACACCCAAACCGAGTTATAAATTATTTAAATGTTTTAGAGCAAAAGAACAAACCAAAATATTCCTTACACAAACAATGAGATCTGCTACCTAATTAGCTAGCTCTTACACTAACACTCCTGTTAACAGAGAATATCCCAAATATTCCTTCACATACAGCATGAGACTCATTCAGTTCCTTTTCTACTAAATAGCTTGCCATGGGCTACTGGGTGTCTGTCAACTCTCAGCTAACCTCCCGCTGTTTATTTTCCCTAATTAATTATATAATAAAATGTGGCAACGTGGGGATAACTTCTATTAATGCACATCTCACATATGTCAGGGCAAAGCAATATTAGAATGTGTATAAAGAACACAAATTTATTGCCTTAAGAACCTTACTGCACTTTGACGGTGAGACTGTGCAAGTTTGCACTCTGTTTTGGACACGGTGCTCTGAAGTCATGTTAAAAACTACGGCAGATCTTCACTGCCCTTTCACTAACACAGCTCACAGTGTTTGGATTCAGTTTCAGGACAGATTTCGTTATCTGCATTTCAGAAACACATCCTCAGAGTTCAACTAACAGACAACTAAACATTTGGGCCTGTATTTAAGGATTGTTACTTCAGATGCATTCTCATTTTCCTTTCTTTTGCTTTTAATTATCTTGTCTATCTGGGAACAGCACTATCCACACCATAAATACATAGCTGTTTGTAAATTCTCCCATTAAACTAATATTTTAATATTTTTGATTAGTTTTCTATAACACTGATCTTTAAACATCCATGTATTTCAGATAACACTACACCCATTTAAGATTATCAGCTTTAATGTACCATCAAAAAACAAGCAAAGGTATTGTTCAGTTAGTCTGAACCTACACAAGATAATGCTGCTTTTTATACCACAGATGCACAGTAAGTTTTTATGTTCTAAACATTCTTTGAACATTTGCAAAATGCAGTATTTTGGAAAACATCAACCAATACAAGAAATTGTGAAAGAGTCTCTTGCATTCTTTCTCAGAGTCCTAAGCCAAGTTTTAAAAGTTGCTTAGTTATTGTTCTGTTCAGTGCTCAAGTCCAGCTGATTTATGACCTTTAATATGCCTAATAAACAAAGTCTAAATATCTGTAAGAATACAGTGCATATTATTCTAGCATATGAGTAAAGAATAAAAAATGTATGAGCAAGAAACATGAGAACACAGGAGAATTTGAAAAAGTCTTGCACATAAATTTTTTAAACCTATAATCTTCTTAATTCTTTTTTTAAAAAAAAAACCACGGGAAATTAATTTCTGGTTATGAAGCAGCATTCGGAACTTAAAAAAAAAACACACAGAAATGTCTTCAGATAGAAAGTTATTTAGTAATATAATCACCAGCCCAATAAAAAGTACAGCTCTGTTTATATCACACATAGATGCCTGTGCAATGTGTGGTAAAAATATACTACAAGCACAACATTCTTGATTTTGTCCACTGTTTAAACAGAAATAAAGTCATCAATTAAAACAAAATATTGGTACTAAAAAAGTAATTAAGTTAAAAAAATGCTGTTAATATTGAAGACTATTTCTGGTTGGTTATTTAACTAAACATGCTGATTCACTGGGGTCAGCCAAGAATGAATTTTCGTCGTTATTACTGGGCCAATTGCTCATATTGCAAGTCCAAAGCGATAATTAATTTCAAATTAAATTTTAAAATTTATTGACGGTAAACAGTAAAATATAAAGCAAGCACAGTTCAGAGACCATTATAAAGCTCTTCTAAGAATCTGAATGTAAGGAAACAATTGTAAAAAGAAAAAGAAAGAAATCAGATAATAAGATTAAAACCTACCGACCACGGGCATTCAGGGAAAAAACCAGCCCTGAGAAGTCAGAGAGATGATAGTCAAGAAAAAGAAATACAGAGAGCTATGGCTAGAAAGGAGACATGAAATGTGCAAATACAACATGGAATAACTGGCTAGGTAGCAGAACAGCAGAAAAGGATATGTGCATTAGAGTAGGTCACAAACTAAATATAACCCAGGGCCTGAAGTTATTCAAAAGAGGATGAATTTGAATCTAGGTTATTTTAATAAAGTGCTGAGTGTGAAAACCAGGAGGTCATTATACTGCTTTAGAGGGTGTCAGGAGAGATGTGACTATCTAACACTGGACACTACTCTTTCAGGACTCTTAAAGGAAGCAACAAAAATATAAGGTGACTCCTGAAGAAGAGCTGAAAAAGAAGAATTTTAGTCTTGCAAAGGAAGGGCTGAGGGTGAACAACATCACATGAATTTTCCCACGTGCAGAAGACTTTTCCAGGAACAGATGATCACTGCTCCCCCTACTAAAAAGAACAATGACCAAGAAAAACTTGCTCAATTTTGGCAACAATTAATTAAAATCTCCCACTGCTAGAGAGATGAAACACTAAATCAGGATGATGGAAGAGCCTGGGCATCCCCTCCCTAGCTAGAGAAACATTTGGATTGCCACAAGTGGGATGCCGCACCAGAAGCTGTAATACATTCCACTCTTGATATTCTGAAGTCTTCTGCATCCCTGCATTTTTATCTTTCAAATAACACACAGATTTATACTTGTCTCACTGACATCAAATTTGTGTTACAGAAGGAAGAATTACAGCCCTGATTCTATCACTGAGGATCCAGCTAAGGGACTGTGTGACATGAAAGGGACTGTAATCAGTCATGCTTAGTTACTCTGAATCACTGTCCGCACCTACTTTCTCTGACAAACAACAAAAACATACTTGACATGAATGAATTAACCTATAACTGCACTGCATAAATATGATTGCTCCCATGTTATTTAAAGAATACTCAGATATGTGTGCAAACTGACTTAAGATGAGCCACAGCTGCATCAAACTCATTATCAGTGCAAATCTAGCTAAAAGACTTGCATTTTACTTATAGCAGCAATGACTTTAGCCTAAGAAATATGACCAAAAAAAATCACACTGATGTATAGAGAAGTCACCTCTTGCGTAAAGCGTCTTTTCTTCACGCTGGGTAAGGCATCTTGTTGACCTCCTGAACCATCACAACCAAGTGGGGTCTGTTTTCGTTTGTTGGAATCCTGCAGGCAAGTAACTGTGCCATCCAGTGAATGTTTCTCCGCAGATCTGGATGTTACTGAGCAGTCTAGAGCTTCATCTTCGTTTTCTGTTTCTACCTTCACATTTTTTTTAGGAATTTTTACTGGAAAAAGAGAAGGTTTAGACAGATTAAGTACTCTCTTCAGAAAACCATGACACTCTTAATAAATCTTTTGCTGTCTGTTTCTTTTTATGAAAATATGTTCTGAAGAATGTATGTTGAGACCACCCCAAAGCCAAATCATTCAGTTTTCCAGTAAATGACAGTTTCTTCCCCAGAGAAGAATCTAAAGCATGAAGGATGTAGAGCAGAAAATATAATGGGTAACAAAGATAACGGTGCATTTCAGATAGCTTTTTAAAAAATATTAATGTAATTTGTCTTGATGCAACTTCACTCTTTATCAGATGACAAAGGCTTTAATTCAACAAGAACTTTTGCCTGATCAAAAATTACACCAAGTATATTTTACCTTCATCATCATCAGTGATTTCAGCTGAATTCATCTTCTATCTCACTAAAGAACAAAACAAAAATACAAAAATAAATATTAGCATCTTCTGGAATCAGAAAATACCTACATCTGTTCTTATAATTATTTTTCACCTAGAGGGCATTAACAGCCTACAGATCATTTCCAGTCTTTCCAGTCTATGTCTGTAACAACTATCTGTTTTCAGTACGTTTCATGGCCATCTGTAGACCTGTCAACATGCAAACTACATTGCGGACAACATACAGCAGCTAGGAAAATATTTAAAACTCTTATTTATTTTTCTGCTCTGGTGAAAAATAAAAGTCATTCTAACCTTCTCTATATTGTCAGTATATAACTGGAAGTTAACTATATTAAATTCTCTAGGCTGTACAAGGTCATTACTTATTACAGTCAAATGTTTTCATATTGTCATTGTGGGTGACACAAAGGCATCAAAAAAGAAAACTCATCATAAACTCTACTATACATGCTGGAGTAACTTTTAATTTAAAAATCTTAGAATTTTTTATATGGATTGCATCAGTTCAAGTAGAACAATGCAGACAGATCTACAGTAAGTCCTTTTTTCTGTCAGTCTCTAAATAACGTTAAGTTTCTTGTAAGGAAAAACAAATATATGTTAGCATGATTTTTGCATTACTTCTCAGGTGAAAAACTCAGCTGTATTTCTGTTTAACTGAAAACTAATTTTGCAAGTTACTTGGTGCAAACATCCATCTTTGGACCTGTTCTTGAAAGACATTCTAAATCTTCAGAGATCTACAAAGCAAACAACTTAATCAGATCTCACTGACCCTTACAGGGCATGCAGATGCAAACTGACACTCTCAACTGGTAAATCGGTGACTGGTAAACTGTCACGCTCTGCTCATGTTCATCTATGCAGAGCATTATGTTCACTTGGCCCCACAATATTATTGCTTTACAAGTGCAAGTGAATAAAACCCGTCAATCGAAAGTGTATATACAGCCCAGGAGTGGGAATTACAATGAAATCCAAAAGAGAGAAGGGGGGGAAAAAAGAATCTGTTATGGAGGGGAAAAAAATGTCTGTAGATCTCTCCTGACTAATGCTGAATAATATTCTATTTATTTTAAATCTCAAGATATGGTTAAAAAACTCTGTAAACATTTGAATGCTCTGTAGATAGGAATCTTAATTTTTCGGCAATTGATGGCTGTAATGAGGTTCCATTTTGGATTAGATCTTGTACAACTGCACTACAATGGGTAGCACCAAACAAAGGATACACAGAGTTATAAAATCAGCTCATACTGGGCCACCCTAGAAGCAAAAATACTCTTCGATGTGCTGATCTTCCACATGGCCCCTATATACAGCCTTGTAAAGGGCATCCTCAAGGTGATAACATGAAATTGTCTTCATCATCATATATAAAAATAAGTCTCTCTCAGCTGGACATATAGCTACTACAAACCCCTCAGACACCTACTCCTTTTGCCCACCATAATTCCCTATTTCAGGACTTGCATTTGTTAATTGATCTGTATATAAATTATGCCATCTTAACAGTACTATAATCACATCACTTAAACTTTTGCAAACTCTGTAGAGACATAACAGCATGAAACTTAAGTGGCCCACACCAACTTCTAAACCACCTGATAAGGTGGCATGGGTTAATACCAAGTCTTACCAACTCAGTAGTAATTATGAATTTAGACACGGCCACTACAGCTCTTTACGAAAACTTCTACAACAGTGTACTCCACACAACACCATCAAATAGCTATGCTGGACCTTAAGAAAGATACAAGGTACTAACACTTTGTATTTTGCTTTGATATCCCAGATACACTGATTTCAGTGTCTAGATCTTTCTTGTTCTTTTCCATGCTGCACTAGATCTGAGGGCTGTGGTACAAGACCAACACATGCCAGTGCTGAAGGAGTGTGACACAGTCTTTTGATGAGGGCCTGAGGTGACAGTAAGCAAATTTTCTACAGAATATTCTATAATCTAAATAAAAATGGTTTTCCAGATAATCCTAGACCGATGTATCATAGCAAAACACTAAAAAAAGTTAAACACGGAGCCAAAAGGGCTACAAAGGTGGTAGTGGGCGGAACACAAAGTATTTAGGAGGCTATATATGGAATTATATTTTCTTTCTAACTCCTGCTATTACTGCTATTCAAATGAAAAGAATGCTTTAGAAAAATTCCTCTCAGCGAATACAATCAAATTGGAAGGAGAAGAAAAATGAGGACCTGAAAGCCACTCTTTAGAACCGGCAAAAAAGTGAAAACTAAAGTGCATATCCTGGTTAATAGTTAACTTTCTGAAGGAGGCAACATCAGGAAGACCAAAGCTATCCCAAATTCACGTCAAATAACATTAAGCCAAAACATTGTTTCACAAATTTGAAACACAATGTTATTACTTTTTTCCTTTTTTTCTTTTAATTTGAAAACTGCCAGAATACAATTAAAGCAAATAGTCAGAGCCAGTATCAGAACCAATGAGGCCCAGAGAGACTAGGTTTCATACCTGACCTCTTTGGTGCCAAACAAAGCACAAGCTCCAAGTTTTTCCTTTTTGGGAGCCCTAGTAATATGTGTCTCCTTATCTAGTTTCCTGCCTTCTTTGTGAGATTTGTAAGAACTCAGGTATTATGAGAAAATGAAGCACATCTAACAGCCTCCCATCAAGAGACAGGATTCAATTGCCTCTTTGATTTCCTGCCTCACAGCCCTACTTCCTCCCTCAGTCAAGCATGGGTGCCCACCTTAACTTTCCATCTTGATAAACTGTCAAAAAAACAGCTCACTTTTTTTTTTTTCTGAGTTACTTTCTTTGTAATTCAGAGAGGTAAAGGGTAAGGCAAGTAATCAGTGCAGCTCAGAAGTATACACAAGGTTGGGGATGGAGAGGAAGAATGAAAATCTCTCCTCATACAAGCAAGCCAATGGTTTGACTGAACCATTTACTCACAGAATCACAGCATATTCTGAGTTGGAAGGGACCCACAAAGACCACCGAGTCCTGCTCTCAAGTGAATGGCCTATACAGGGATTGAATCCACAACCTTGGTGTTATTAGGTCCATGCTCTTAACCCATGGAGCCAACCTCAGAGTCAGTGAAACCTTACATATCATATCACCATCTCGCTTCAAATTTGGGTCACAATAGACCCACTATCGAGTAGTTAAGGGACATAGAGATATCAACAGAGCAATTGCTTTCACAGGAAATTAGGGTTTATGGGAAGACAGAAAGTCTGAGTCTGTGCATGTCCATACATGTATACCTGTCTGTGTAAGGTTAACAGTAATTTTGTTGATTGTTTGAAGTCCACTAAAGATAAAACATTTCAGATTGTTTAAAACACTGTTTGCTGTGCATCAGTACTTATAAATAATAATTACTGTCTCTTTAAAAGAGGTAGCAGTCTCAAAATCTTTTTTGAGGTAGCATTGTGGCCCAGATTGTGAAAATAAGCAAAGATGGAGTAAAAAAAGACCTAAAAGATCTTGGGGCAAAGTACTGCAAAAAGCAATTGAGTAAGAAATCCATAAAGTAAAGCAAACACCTGGCAGTTGTTCCTTGTCAAGTATACAAAACATATTTCAATCTTTTTTCAAAACAGAAGATAAATACACTTATCACCCTCAGCCTAATAATGACTCAATGCTATCTAGAGAACAGCAGTTAGCTAGTTCTAGGAAAGAGTGAACACTGTGCTGAAGTTGGGAGCCCGGGCCTGCAACGGTGACTGGGAGAGCAACCAGCCTTGGCAGCTTGTACCTTGCTGTGATACTGAGATATGCTGCAGCACATCCTATTTTCTGGTGAATCCTCTAGAAGGAGGATTCCAAAACACACCAAACACCTACAACAGCAGTTGCGTCAACAGCCAGATCCAAGGAGGTAGGGAAAGAACGGGGAGTCCCAGCACAGCTTGGCTGTCACTGTTAGCTGAATTCCCTTCCCAAAGATCCTGCTCTCCACAGATCCTGCTCTTCCTTCTCATTAGACAACGAACAAGACAGCTTAACGAAGGTACTTAACACTCCCTACTTCCAATACTCTTGCTTAGACACATGACTGTATTAAAAAAAACTTACCAGGTTTTAACACTTAACTGCATCGTTGTACCATTTTGGTAACAACACTCAACATTGAAATAGTGTTACCCACGGTTAACAGAGAAGCTCAAAGCATAGTGCAATGCTGTGAGTTTCAAAGCATGGAAGAACAAGGTTTAAAACAAGGTTTTGGAATGCTTCTCTGTGCATTTAGTGCTAACGACTACCATAGCACTGCTTTTGCAAGCAGAACAAGAAATGTGATCCATTTATCAAAAATGCACCTACCTGAAATATGCATTGGCACCTTAAGGATTTAAAGTACTTGGGTACAAAAGATTTTATGAGTAAGGGAGCAAATCGAAAGTCATACTCGAACTGTATTTCAGTCTCATACCATCTTATTGCTACTTAAAAGTAGCATAAAACTGTACCTAGCTATTGATATATAAAATGAAACTGAATCATAAGCTTCAGTCAAACTGTTCCATAATGTGCTTTCTTCTTCTCCTCCTATTTACCACCTAACAATTACAGATGTGTTGGCCTTGGAGAATGCTTTCCCAAGCTGTCTTATGATTGTGACCATTGTAAAAGTACAATGCAAAGAGAAAAGATCTTGCTGATAATGTAAGATGAATGCAGTTCTCTGCCTTTGCAACAATTTTTAAAGAAAGCCTGACTGATCACTTCTAAGTCCTGACTTAAAAAAAAAACAAATCAAAAAGTTCCACCAGAAAAAAATACTGCTGCTCTTCTGTTTGTAACTAAAGAAGTAACCTTTTAGTCTTCAAACTCCCGTATCTAATATACTAAGTTCTGACAAATGAAAAAATAGTGTGAAAGTCACATAGAAAAGTATAAAACTGTATACATGTTGTATGTGAAAAGCAATTCTGATTTCATAACACTTATTAATTATAATCACAAATGCAAATTATTAATTACCTTAACTAATATACTATAATAACAATAATGCTGGTTATCAGTTTTAGAAAAGCTTATCATTTATAATTTAAATACTTGCATAACATTGCACTCATCAGTTCACTAAAGCATAGTAAATGTATAGATGTTGCTTCTTGGATGCAAAGTGTCCCCCTAAACATTTTAGCATCTTCATGTAGGTTGGAAAGAATGTCCCTAATTTTTCATTATCAGCTATAAGAATGTTATTAAAAATACAGGGGTTTAGACAATGAGTATTATGTTTATTCCTTTTAAAATATCACAGTGGTACATGGCTTCACATATAAAACTCAGAGGCTTCAACGAAAAGTATTCTACTTGAGTGTTACTTATTTCTAAAGAGGTGAACTGTTCTTTAAATTTCAGTCAAATGTTAAGACATACATGTTTGCTAGTAACAGTAAATATGTGTTGAATAGTGAATGTGGAATATAAAGGGCTCAATTTTCTTGCTTTCAGCGTGCAGTGAAAGATAGAACACTTCTCTTAAAGCACAGGTAACCTGATTAACTAAATAAATGACAAAAACACCCAAAAAAGCTGATCTTTTAAGGAGATAACACTGGCTAAATTTTACAAGATGTGTACATTGAACTGCTCTTTTACATTTAAAAGTTGCACCTCCTCTTACACAAGCCGTCCTGCAACAGGACTTTATCACAAAATTGCAATGGTATTGCACTACGTAATTAGAGCCAATCAAAACTATTTTACATATATTCATTCTCAGCAAAAGACAACAATGTAGCAGTTAGACACTCAGCAGACAGTCAAACGTCTGAGGTCCTGCTCCCTGTCTCTGAGTCTCTGCTTGTATTTCGTAAGAGACACTCACTGGATAAAGCACACAAAGTGACTAAGTGAAGTTCGCACTCCTGAAAGCTGCTGTGGGTAGGTGGCAGCAGTCCTGTTTCATGCAGCAGGTGAGCAAAGGGCTGCTATGACTGCCTGGAAACAGTGTAAAACTGTGTTCCTCGTGATGTTTTAGAAGACCGATTCCTACATAACATTTTGAAATAATGAGAGGAAACAACCATTCTCAACACCCAGTCCTGCAGTCCCAGAGGCAAAAAGGACTGGAGGCATGTGCCCTTTGCTCAGGCTGCCCAGGAGCTGCCTGCTGTTCAGGGTGCGTGCTGCTTTCCAGGCTGTCTCTTGGAAAGCCCTCCTGCTGGGCTGAGAAGTAAACCTAGAGAACTGTGAGTTCTGGGTTCTGCTTTGGGAGCCAAGTAATCTGCATCTTTTACTTTCTAGCTGTAGCAGTGGGTTCAATAATTTCAATATTGCAATTATCCTCAGGGTACATTTGAGCCCTCCAATTTGTAAAAAACAATGCAACTCGAATTCAATTCAACTGAATTACACATAAATACCACTCCAAGACTGAGCCAGAAGATGTATTTTTCAGAGGCCACGTTTGCCTTTAGTCCAGATCCATGGGCTAATGATTTGACTTTAAATACTACACAGTTTTGACAAGGCCTTACAAATTTTGAAGAGGCAGAAAGCTGAAGAAGTCTGACACCTGAAACCACCCTTACAAAAAAAACAAACCCACAACAAAACAGATAACTGATTTCAAATTGCCCACACATCTTAGAGAAACTGTCAAATATGAGTATTGCCTTGGTTAACTGAAAGAGTAAAATGCAACTAGACAATATAAAGAACACTAAAATCTGTTCTGTCCATTTTGAGATAGTAGGGTGCTGCTAGTGAGTGACCTAAGGGGGTAGTTTTTGAGAAAAATTTATACTTGATATCCAGTACTGACACTTGAAATATTAAATAACTAAGAAAACAGTATTCCAACATTGTGAACTTGTTCTCACTATAAATACATGTATAACAAGTTCCAAAACTACAAAAAACTATTTTTAAAGAAACAGCAGATGTTGTTGGAAGCACTACTCTTATGGACAGCAATAATCCCTATATTTAACATAGTTTGAAAACCTCCTTTACTGCCCTGTGGAACAGGACAGGAAGCATCAAGCCTCCACTGAAGCCAGCCTGCAGCAAGGGCATTTTGCCAACAGGGCTTAGAGGGCATGTTCTTAATTTGGGTCTTTTGGATTTAGTTTAGAGATACATCTGAAGCTGCAGTTTAAATAAATTTAAAAGAGGGGAAAAAATATAAATCACTCTTCTCAGTTTTGTCACCATTTGGCTAAAACCAAAGTCTTCTCAATCTGTCCCCTGTACTTGTACCAAGCAGCAATTTAATATTGCAGCAGTCAGCAAAACACTAACCTGGTTTATTTCCAGCATTAATGCATCAATTTGCCTTCTCTTCAATGATGTGTTTTCCCCATGTCTGTTAGAAACATTTTGTTTTCCTCAATACTTTACTTTCTTCCCTCTCATCCTCCACTTTTATTCTAAAATACTGTGCAGACAATTTAAAATTTCCTCCAAATTGCATTCAACTTTCCTTTACCTTTATCCACTGCACTTACCTAACCTGTGAAAATACTCAGCAAAGATAAAAAGTTCACTTGGTCCAATGCTGAGTTTGATTTAGCAGGAGAGAAGATGAAAATTTATTAACATACATTGATAACTAATTTTTTTGTTAGATGTAATCATCTAAGTAAATTCACAATCTGAACACCAGGTATCGGCCAGAGGCAGGGAAAAGGTTTTCCTTTTCCTGTTTAAATGTGTCTGCCCCAGGGGTCAGGCATACACCGCGTTTATAGGTGGCAGCGACAGACCCTACTTGCACTTCAATCCAAAAAGCTCTTGGGACTGCGTCAACGCTATGTGGAAGCCGTCACATGGCTGCTGGCCCGCCGCCGGCTCGCATTCTGCTGGTTCAGAGTTTGTTCCCTTCTATTTACAAAGGGCTGTGTGGACACACCGCGGGGGAAAGTAGGGTAGAGGCAGCGGGCGATGACCTGGGTAGAGGTTGCGGGCGGTGATCTGGGCAGGGGCGGCGGGAGCTGAAGGGGGCAGGCAGGGGCTGCCGGTTCCCCCGGAGAGCCCTTCCCGGCCCGTGGCCGACCCGGGCCACGGCGGTCCCGGTTCCCGGGGCTCCCCCGCGGATGCCCCGCGCGGAGCCCGAGGGGCGGCGGGGCGGCCGCCACGTGGGAGCGGCGGCGGCGGGCGAGGCCCCGCCCGGGGGCGGCGCTGCGGCAGGGCCGGCCCGCGCAAC